>CM021104.1:462213998-462344754 GCA_007115665.2 Sequoiadendron giganteum | reverse complement strand
CTCAACCCTATACCCTATACATTAGATCCTCATCCATCATATATCTTTATCCCTCCCTCCTCTTCTATCCTTCTCTCTATTTGACTTATCCTTCCATCTCTCCCTCCATCCATCCCCCCTCTCTACCCTAATCCCTCAACCCTTAAACCCTTAAATAATCAACCCTAAACCCTAAACCCTCAACCCTCAATCCTCAACCCTTAAAATCTAAACCCTTAAACCATCTACCCTCTACCCTCAACCCAATACCCTCTACCCTTAAACCTAATCCCTTAACCCTTAAAACCTTAAACCCAAGTAAACTCTCTACCCTAATCCTTCTACCATCAACCCTTAATCCATCAACCCTTAAACCCTCAACCCTCTACCATCTATCGTTAACCCTTAAACCTTAATACCTCAACCCCTATACCCTCTACCCTATACATTAAACCCTCAACCCTCAATTCTCAACCCTCAACCCTTAATCCCTAAAACCTCAACCCTTAATCCCTCAACCCTCAACCCTTTAACCCTAAACCCTTAACCCCTATACCCTCTACCCTATACATTGGACCCTCAACCCTAATCTTTCAACCATATACCCTCAAACCTATACCCTAAACCCTCTACCCTCAACCCTAAACCCTTAAACCTTCTACCTCTACCCTCAACCCTATACCCTCAATCCAAAACCCTAAACCATCAACCCTATAGGTCATCAACCCTATACCCTATACCCTCAATTCTCAACCATCTACCCTATACATTGGATCCTTAACCCTCATATATCTTTGTCCCTCCCTCCTCTTCTCTCCTTGTCTCTATCTAACTCCTCCCTCCATCTCTCCTTCCATCAATCCATCCCTCTCTACCCTATTTCATCAACCCTATACCCTCAACCCTTAAACCCTTAAACACTCAACCCTAAACCCATAAACACTAAACCTTTAAATCCTCTACCCTCAACCCAATACCCTCTACCCTATACATTGGACCCTCAATGATAATCCCTCAACCTTATACCCTCAACCCTCTACCCTCAACCTTAAACCATCAAGCCTCAACTCTAAAACCCTAAACCCTTAAACCCTCTACCCTCTACCCTCTACCCTATACATTAAATCCTCAACCATCAATTCTCAACCCTTAATCCTTGATCCCTCAACCCTCAACCCTCAACCCTCAACCCTCAACCCTTAAACCCTAAACCCTCAACCCCTATATCTTGTACCCTACACATTAGACCCTCAACCCTAATCCTTCAACCATATACCCTCAACCTATTCCCTAAACCCTCTACCCTCAACCATAAACCCTTAAACCCTAAACCCTTAAACCTTCTACCCTCTACCCTCTACCCTAATCCCTCAACCCTATAACCTCAACCAAATACCCTAAACCATCAACCCTATAAGTCCACACTAATCCCTCAACCCTATACCCTCAAACCCTATCACTTTCTCTCTATCTATCCATATCACCTCTCTCTCCCTCCCTCTCTCCTACCATCTCTAATTGTCTCTATCTACCCTCTCCCTCTTTCTACATACCTCTCACTCAATCAATCCATACCACTCTCTCTCACTACCTCTATCTCTCTCTCTCTATCTCCCTCCCACCGCCTCTCCATCACTCCCTCTCTCCCACTCCCTCTCTCTCCCCATCTCTTAGGTCTCTCCCTTCCACCTCATCTCTCTCAAGTCTCTTCCTCTAGCACCCTACGTAGGTAACTCTCTCTCTCTCTATCTATCCCTCCCACCCTTCCTAGATAAGTCCCTCTTACTCCACCCTTATCTCTCTCTCCCTCTCTCTCAGGTCACCCCCTCCCACACCCTCTCCCTCTCTTAGGTCTCTCCCTCTCACACTCCCTCTCACACTCCCTCTATGACTCCCTCTCTCTCACACTCCCTCTCACTACCTATCTCTCAAGTCTCTCCCTCTCACCCCCTCAAAATCTCAGGTTTCTCCCTCCGACACCCTACCTACATAACTCTCTCTTTATCTCCCTCTCTCCCTCTCTCCCCCTTTCTCTCCTCTCTCTTGTTCTCTCTCTCTCCCTCTCCTCTCCCTAGCTAAGTCCTCTCACTCCAACCCCTTCTCTCCCACTCCCTATTTCATAGTCTCTCCCTTCCACCCCCTCTCCCTCTCTCAAGACTCTCTCTCACTACCTCTCTCTCTCTCTCAGGTCTCTCCTCCCTCTCTCCCTCCCACCCTACCTATACAACTCTCTCTCTCTTAGAATTCTCCCTCCCTCTAAATACATACATAAATACATACATACTTACATACATACAAGCATAATACATATGTACATACAATCCTACATACATACAAGCATACATGTACACATGTACATACAATCTTGCATATACATACATACATATAGGCATACATACCTACATACACGTATGCATACATACATACATACATACATGACATACAAGCATACATGTACATACAAACACACAAATATATAAACATACATTCAATAGAGTAGAATTTCACACAAAAAAAGGCATAACATGAGTGCATTATAACACACTTGTGTTATGTCTTACTAGACATGTCTTGCACAAACAAAAAAACCATGCCAAAACTAAGATATAATGTGAGCACATTATATCTTTCTTTGGGAATCCCCAAGCCTTGGGCTTGGTATTTTCCTTGGAATACCAACCCAAAGGCTTGGAGGGCCTTCCCAACGACCAAAGATGTCTTTTTTGGAAAACAAGTCGAACACCTGGGTAATGTTAGGCTCTCTCTTAGCCATCTAATGATGTAATTGTTTCACTTTTTGACAATGTTAAGCCTTTGATCTACAATTTCTTTTATTTGTCTCTTTTTTGGCAAAAACCAGTATTTGATGTTTTTTTCGTTATAAATTAACCATTCATCGAAATTTCAAATAAATTACATTTTTAGAAACTAGACTCCATTCTACACATATTAAAAAAAAAAAATCATCAGTTTCCAAAATTTGTAGGGGTAGCACAACCAAAATTCTATTTTTCAGGAAGTGTCTACTTTGAAAATTAGTAAAAAATCAAATATTTATTAAAAAATTATAAGAAAAATTATGCATAAACTACATACTGTTAGCTAATTTCATACTGAAGTGATTTTAAAAATACTAAAAAGTAAGTTCACCATGCTATGTACCCACAAAAGTTGCTATGTTCTATTTTTTTGACAAAAACAACACCAATTTTTGTGGGCCCCTCTTTTGAAACCCTTAATCTCAACAATTTTCAAAATAAACTAGTAGTTTAGAAAGTAGACTCAAAGCACTACGATCATTTTTTTGTTGCATCTCAAACTTTTGAGTGTAACTATCCTCAATTTCACGTCCAAGGTCAATATTTCTTGATTTCAGAAAAAAAGTGACCACTTAAGCCCCCTTTTTGGTCCCCCATATTTTTGCACTTACCTTGTAAGATCTTCCAAAAATAGTCCCATTAACGTGAGTGCATTATAACACACTTGCATTTTTTTCTATTTTGGGAATCCCCAAGCCTTTGGCTTGGATTTTCTTTGGATTTCCAATGGTTTTCCTTTATAATGCCCAAAAATGTGTTTTTACATATTCTACAAAATTTCACATAATTTTGTTTGTGCTAACCATCAATTTTGCATGTGTTTCAAGGTCGAGTAAAACAAACACCTAGGTAATGTTAAGCTCTCTCTTAACTATTTAATGATGTAATTTTTTTCACATTTCGACTATGTTAATGCTTTCATTTTTAAGTTCTTTTGTTGGTGTATCCATTTTTTGTAAAAAACCAATGTTTGGTACTTTTTACTTCATTTTTTAACTATTCATTGAAATTTCAAATAAGTTAAATTTTCAGAGACTAGACTCTATTCTACACATATTATTATTATTATTATTATGAATAGGCATATATCTATATTAAATTAAAGAGATAAGATACATATTCACAAAAAAAGATGGGTGGTAAGAAGGCACACCTCGAGAGTCACATGGGCCAGGCCCAAAAAATCAAAAAATAGAGTTATGTGGGCCTAGCCCAGAATTCCATAATAATAGAAAGAAAATAAAAGTCCATCAAGTGGCCAAAGAAGTGTCAGTAGAGCTAGGAGGGTCTCTGTCATCATCCTTCTTTCCCCACACATCAGCAGAGTCATGAGTGATGTCAAGAGGAGGACCCCAACCATAATCAATTTCTATTGTAGTGAGATTGCAAGCACCAACCATTAAAAACTTTTATCAGAGCTTGACTAACCCAAGCCACTACTAGGCCAACTAGATCCATTTCTAGGAGTGGTATCAGAGGGCCACCCAGAGCCTCCACCATTGTTCCCCGCAACACCTTCAGAAGGCCACCCCTGGCTAGTCTGAGGGGGAGGAGTGTGAGAGCGTCGAGGAGGGCGAGAGCCACATCAATAATGAGGCTATGAGTGGGGGTGAGTAGAGCCACTCCTTTGTCGACCCTGAGAGGGCAACTGGTTGTGAGAAGATGAGGGTGAGCTAGGCACCCGAGCAATAGTACATGGGGTATTGCCCCAGTGATCCAGGAACACCTTGAGGTGAGAAACCTCAAGCATAAATTTTTTCACTTGAACTTGAATCTGCAAAAGCACATTAGAGAAAATAATAGCTTTAGAATACAAAGAAACCTTTTTATCCGTTTCAGTGTGAGTGAAAATGTAAACATTTCTATCTTTCCAGATATTGAAGAGGATTTCCACCTTCACCCTGAAAGTGTGCCAAAGTTGGGTATACTTGGTCAAAAGTCTAGGTGAATCACCTAGCAGAATCATATGCCAGGAGAAGGGTTCCAACCTAAAAGGCTGAAAGAAATCATGAATCCAAGTCCAAAACTACTGAAATCTAGTACAAAACCAGAAGAGATGCGTAAAAGACTAAGCTTTCCCACGAAAAGGGCACCGAGGGTCTTGGACCCCTAGATGAATGAGATGAGCCCCCATAGGAAAGCCTTGGAAAAGAATACACTAGGTGAAGTGGGCGAGCTTCAACTCAACACTTGTAGACCAAATGGAAGATAATATTTTACGCCAGGCATAAGCGGAGGATTGAAGAAGCCATCTTTGGTTAAGATTGCCAATCATAGGGAAATGTGGTGATAGCCACATATATAGCCAAGCCTTGGCTTATAATTTCTGAAAGGGGTGTCTGGGTACCACTTCGAATCCTTCCACTAGAACTTGGACCCACGAATCTTCACCTTGTGTAGACATTCTATAGGAATAGCATTCAATAGACCATCAAAAGTATCACGGTCCTAGTTCTGAAGTTTGTAAAGTGTCCAGAAGTCCTCCCATGGCATGATGTGCATAGTGGGTCTGTAAAACAATTTCTGCAAGGTTTGAATGCCTTTCTTATGAAATCTTAGAGCCTTGATCCAGGGTGACTTGGAAAAAGGTTGGCCATTATTGGCAAAGAGAGGCGACCACCACCACACATTCTGTTGATTGAGAGAGAGCCCATCACGAAATCCAAAGCTGGCCCAATGAAGCCAAGGCTTAACAACCTCCCAGGCTTTCCAGATTCTCTTGGCCACAAAAGTGCCACGATTTGAATGGTTCCTTCATGACCAAAAGGGTTTGAAAGCCAATCCCCTTCCAGGTAGGTCTGTTGGTAGGAAAGCCTGATTGAATGCAATGCCTGGGGAGAATTTCCCAGGCTTCATCTCTAGAAAGGGCTCTAATAACCCATTTAACACACAAGGTAGTCCCTTGTCTTTGGGTGGAAAGCAAACCAAGCCCTCTAGAGTCTCTAGGAAGGCAAAAAAATTCCCAAGCCACCTAGTGAAACCCTCTGTGGGACTCCGTAGAGGCCCACAAAAAGTCTCGAAGAAAATTTTCAAGCCTAGCATAGGAAGCCTTTGAGGGAGCCCAACAAGAAGAATAGTAAACATGAGTAGCTATGAGAATCTTTGAACACACTTAAAATTTTCCAGCTAGAGACAAAGGCTTGGTTATCTAGTAGGCCAACTTTTGCTCAATCCTGGAAAGAATAACTTGCCATAACTCTATCGAAGAAGCATGAAAGGTGAAGGGGATGACCAAAAATTGAAATATTTCCCTTGGTCCAATCCACTTCCTTCCATAATGTTGTAACTAGTGGGGAGTGGGCAAGAAATATTTTCTATAACAAAGAGTCTTGTGCCATTGAATGGCGGACCCAAAGGCCTCACAGAAGATGTCAAGGAACTCAAGAGTTGCCTCAATATTGCCTTCTTCCTCTAGGAGAGTGAGGATAGAGTCATCAGTGAATTTTCCATTAACAAGTTGAGATTGGGAGTTAGGCAGAGCAATGCCACGAACCCTTTGCTGGGAAACAACATTGGCCAAAAGATAGCCAAAACCTTCGATGACAAGCACACATAGCGAAGGAGCAAGAGGACATCCTTGCTGAATAGAGTAGAAAAGACCAAAAGACGAGGAATGATGACCATTGATGGTGATGCAAGTAGAGGCATCAGAGAAAATAATTTGGATGGCCTAAATAAAATTGGGGCCAAATCCCAAAGCTTTCAACTTGGCAAGAATGAAGGGCCATTCTATACGGTCATAGGCTTTGGAAAAATCAATTTTGAGAAAGAGGGATTCCTACCAGAGCACCTAGCCCACTCCATTCCCTCCTAAACAACAATGATATTGTCAAGAACAAATCTAGATTTAATAAATCTAGTTTGTTCTAGGTGCACAATCTAAGGCAGAAGATGGTGAATTTTCAGAGCCAGGGCCTTAACAATTATTTTGTAGGAGACATTAAGGAGCGTGATAGGCCACCAGTTACAGATATCTTCAGGATCTCCATGCTTAGGTATGAATTTGATATTTCCCTTATTTATAATATTTCCTAAGGTTTTCAAATGAAAAGCTTCAAGATATACTTTATGAATATTGTGGCCAATACAGTCCCAAAGGGACTTGTAGAATTCGCACGGGAAACCATTGACCCCTAGGGCCTTGTCGTCCACCATAGAAAAGATGGCTTCTTCCAAGTCTTCAGCTATGAGAAGATGCTCACAAAAGACTTTTTGAGCAGAGGAAAGCCTATTTGGCACAAATGCAATGCACCTCTGAAGGGCTTGCTGGCGCTCTAGAGTGTAATCTTGGGTAGTGAAAACTTGCTCATAGTGCCTGACAAAAGCCTGGAGAATATCAGGTAGCTCAGAAAGGACTTGGAGCCCATCTTTGATTTTTTTAATGCTAGGAGAGGAGTTCCTAGTGCACAAGGCCAAAAAACACTCCTTGGAGGTATGGTCACCAATTTTTAACTAGTGCAACTTGGCTTTAATTTGTGCACCTTTGGTAGCATAATTATCTGCTACTTGCTTTTTGTGCCTTAACTCCACCAACCTGACTTGCAAAGGTGGGGATAAGGGGTTAGCCACAAGAGCCTCGATAGCTGAGCATAGGTCGAAAGTGGTCACCTCATAAGACCATTGACAGAAAATGGCCAACTAGCACCCATAAATGCAGAGAAACCTAGCCGTGTGAGTGATAGCATCATTCCACCAATTAATCTAGTCATTATTGTGAGCTATCCTGCACTCTAAATTCTAGACTCTATGAATGTGGGCCAACATGGGCTAATATGAAAGCAAAGATGTGTTCAAGAAGAACTATATTTTGCAAGCCCAAGGTTCTCTTATCTCCAATTCAAAGCAAAAAGAAATAGGGAAGTGGTCAAACATAGTGACATCCACTAATAGTTTAATTGGAAGTGAAGAGCTATCAAACCAAAAAAAAGATTGAGATGAAATCATTGCATGATCAAGGTACTAAAAGATCCTATCAGGGCCAAATCTAAAATTACACCAAGTGTGCCAAAGATAATGAGAATGGTGTGACCAATATTGGGATCAAAGAGACCCAATTTATTACGCATGTAAAACCATGCCTCCCTTTCACTAGCAACTCATCTAAATGGTAGAATACCATCCTTATCGTATGCCATCTCAACCATATTGAAATCCCCACATAGAAGCCTAGTGGCCACTGGTAATGAGTTCGCAATCCAATGCCAAAGAAAGGAGTGTTTGACAGCATCATTATAGGCATAAACATTAATAATCCCAAGAGTGATTATTAATATTGAGAAGAATCCAAACGAGTTGATGTGTGAGGTCAAACCCATGATCAACACAAGAGTGTCACCTAGGAGATAAGAGAATGAAAGCTCCATCATGCCCAACATCATGATCCGTACAATACATATGGTTGGCTGGCCAAATAGAGTGACACATTGAAGCAAGCAAAAAACCAGAAATTTTAACTTCTTGGAGACAAAGCACTTCAATACCATTATACTTCTATAAAGTATCCCGAACAAAATACTTTCTAGAGAGGTCTATTCGACCTTAAACATTCCAAGAGAGGAAATTCATGGGTGAAACTCCTCTATATCGTTGGAGTCTAGTTCCTCCTCATTCAAGGTGGAGAAACGATTTTGCAAAAAATTCAGGTGGAGCTGATCCGATTTGAATAAAAAAAGAAGAAATTATCCTTTTCTCCTACACATATTCTCCTTCTTCTAATGGTAGTAAGGACTATGAGACTGTTGTTGAACTCTTGTCATAGGAGGAGAGACTTTTGGCTGTGCCATTATAATGATAGCAGGTTGAGGCATAGCCTTTGGCTTGGGCCGCACTGTAGAATTATCAGACCCTATCGAGGCCTCTTTCCCCTTTGTCAAAGGGTTTGAAATAGTTTTAGCAAGCTCAGGGCCTTTGGGAAATGACCCAGAGCCACTAGCTTTGTTCTTATGGTTTGTAACCATGGTCCATTTTTCATCAACTTTGGACTTATCAGATTCCCATGGTAGAGGAGTACAAGGCATTGCCAAAGGGAAGTCCTTGATCTTGTGCTCTGTAGACTGACATCTATAACATGTGTTCGATAGATTAAAGTAGGTAAATTTTTGGGTATGCTGAAAATTGCCTATTTGAATATCAATGGACTCTTTCAAATCTTGAGAAAGGTCCACTTCAACACAGACCTATTTTTGGGGATAGGCCTAGAAAAATCTACCAGACTCAATGCAAATAACCTTTCCCAGAGAGGAAGTAATATGGCTCAAAAATGGCACACAAGGCAAGGGTAAACCTGGGAACTCAATCCAGATCGGGACCCGCAACTTGGTGTCATCTGAGATAGTGAAATCATGGGTCCATGATTGGAAAACAAACAAAGAAGACTTGGCATACCAAGGACCATGCTCTAGGATTTCCTAGACATGACTGACCTTCGCAAAGCGAAAAAGAAAAAAAAACCTTGGTTAAATTTTGGACCATATCAAGGCGGACCCCATGAGGGACCCAAGCCTTACTGACCCATTATTTGAGCACACTTTTAGGGGGAGTCCTCCCAACAAAATATCCGGTAAGGGTATGCTTTTCAAGACATTGACACGCAAAATCAAATTCAGGCAAAGGAAAAATAACATCAACCAGGGAGTCAAAAGACTTACCTCATGGAACACTTTTAGAATAAATTTTTGAGGTCATTTGTTTGGTGGGGGAGCCATTGAGAAGAGTCATCGAACCACCAACACTAGCATGAACTATTGGGTTAGAGCCGGTTGAAGGAATATTCAAAACAAAATGCAGTAAATGCAGCCGTTCACACAAGGAAATAAGTAATTCCCACATAGAGAGTGCATTGTGATGCAAGAGGGGCCAAGAATGATCGAAGACTCAAGAAAACCCTACCCGAGCTCACACACCGATCAACATATTATATTCAATCCAAATCTATTAAAAAAATGATCTTTGATTAGTTTTCAAAATTATAAGGTTAGCATAGTCAAATTTCTATTTTTTAGGATGTGCCCACTTTGAAAATTTATAAAAATAAATATATTCATTAAAAATTATCAAAAATCTTCAAGATCACAATAAATGTTGTTAGCTAATTTCTCACTGAAGCAATTTTTAAAATACTAGCAAAAATTTAACCTTTTGACTTACCCACAACAAACACTATGTTATGTTTTTTGAAAACAACAAGACCAATTTGTCTAGGTAGCTTGTTTGAACCCCTTAATCTCTACCATTCAAAAAAAATAGTAGTTTAGAAAGAACATTTGGAGCTCTATGGTCCTTATTTTTCTTGCATCTTAAAATTTTGAGTGTAACTATCCTCAATTTCTCATCCAAGGTCAATATTTCTTGATTTAAAAAAAAAAGTGGCCACTTAAGACCCCTTTTTGGCCCCTCATCTTTGTGCACTTACAAATGCTATGTTATGTTTAAAAAAAAAAAAAAACCAATTTGTGTGGGTAACTTGTTTGAACCCCTTAATCTCTACCTTTTAGAAAAAATAATAGTTTAGTGTAAACACAGAAAATATATAGATTGATCCTACACACCTGGTCCTTATCTTACTAACATCATTTATTCTTGAATCATCCCCTTTACTAATTAATTTAATTGAATAATCCTTATTCGATTAAATTCATCATATTTCCTCTCTTAATTAAATAAATCAAATTTATCTGATTAAGTCATTCTCTTCCATTAATTAAATAAATCATTTTGTTTAATTAATCCTATAGTCCCTCTGCTAATTAAATAATTCAATTTATTTAATTAATCTCTAAGGTCATCTCCTTAAATTAAATAAATTAATCTTTATTTGGTTTAATCTAACACCACCTTCTTTAATTAAATAAATCAATCTTTATTTAATTAAATCTAAATCATTATTCCTCTTAACTTTGATTTAAATAAATCCTAAAATCTAAGTCAAAATTGTCAAATCATCTAATTTCTACTCAAATTCATCAAATCATGATTAATCCTAATCCTAATCACTTCAATCCTCTAGATTTCACAACTTGTACAATAAATCAATTTAATTGATTTATTAATTCATCTATTTTCCCTCAACTTGGCATCAAAAAGGAATATTCTTCAAATTTGAAAATCCCTTCAAAAGGGATGAGCACTTCCAACAAGGCATTAAAGGCCTCTTACATGTCCTTTTCCTTGAGCCAAGTGGAATTTACTCCATTCTTCCTTCCCTCCAACCGGTCATCTCAACAATTTCAAATTCGACCTAAACATATTTATGTGCACATTCATCCAAATGTGCTCATTCCTCCTCCAATCACATGTGGACACGTGGCCTTCTCTCATTGATTGCTCTTTTGTCCCACACTCATCCAAATCCTTCAATCTTCCATTCTTCAAATCTATAAATAGAGAGCCTCTCCTATTGAATTGATCATCCACAATCCATGCAAGCTTACTATACTCATTTTCATTTGCAACTTCATCCATTTTCATTCAAGTTTCATAGTTTTATCAAATTTATTTGAAAATTGCATCAAGGAATCAAGAATCATCATCAAAGATCATCCAATCACATCAAGGAATTGGGAAAGGGCCATTTTCCACATCAAAATGGCACCAATTCCCCCATGGGATTGAAAGTTTGCTCATTAGATAGGATTTAATTAGCTTTTATTGTGTTGTTCTTCATTTTATTTCCTATTTTGATGTTTCAATCTAATTTCATGGGGAATGTTGCTTCTAACTTGCATTTTGATCTAATAATGTGTTTTTTCTTTGTGTTTGTGTAGGTATAGAAGCACCATTCACATTTAGAAAGAACATTCAAAGATCTACGGTCCTTATTTTTCTTGCATCTTAAAATTTTGAGTGTAACTATCCTCAATTTCTCATCCAAGGTCAATATTTCTTGATTTAAAAAAAAAAGTGGCCACTTAAGACCCCTTTTTGGCCCCTCATCTTTGTGCACTTACCCCGGATATATGTTTAATCCTAGTAGAATTAATTAGGATGTAGTTAAAAGAGTCTTCAGATATTTGTGAGGTACCTTAGAGTATTCCTTGTGTTATCATGGTAATATAGTGGGACATGGGAATTCCCTTGATATTTGTGGTTATGTGGATTTAGACTGGGTAGGTGATGTTGATAGTAGAAGATCCACTGGTGCTTATGTGTTTTTATTTGGTGGTGCAATCAATTTGATGAGTAAGCAACAGGATATGGTTTCTTTGTCCATAATCAAAGTTGAGTATATGACATCTACTCATGCTTGTAAATAAGTTATTTGGCTTAAGAGATTATGTTTAGATATTGGAATTAAACAAGGTATAGTGACATGTTATTTTGACATTGAGAGAGTGATATGCATAGATAAGAACCCAAAATTTTATGCTAGAACCAAACACATTGATGCATAGTATCATTTTGCTAGAGATATAGTCAAGGATGACAAAGTGAAGTTGGTTAAGGTAGAGACTTTGATGAATTTTGTAGATTTCTTAACTAAGCCTATGAGCATAGATAATTTCAAATTGTGTTCAAAGTCTATGGGCCTCATGGCCCCTAGAAATTAATTTTTTATGTTGATAGTCCCTTTGCTCTTGTAAGGTGTTTGGAAAGTGGTAGAATGTTAGGAAATGGTGTCTAAAACTTGTAATTACATGAAGTTACTATTTAGAGTACATTTAAATTTGAGCACAGATTGATGCAAATTTTTCCCAAAGCCTCAACTTGGCTAAATAAGCATGCTTATAAAGTTTCATCACAAGATCATGTTTGGAAATGAATATATTAAAGTTTTCATTTTTGAGAGTTTTAAAGTCTAATTTGAAGGCCTTAGATGTTGTTTTTGGGCCCAAAAGTGGTCATAACTAGTGTAAAAGTTTATATCTTTATAGAGCGCTTCACAATATTTCTAATGGTTCAAACAGTTCATCAATTGGACACCCAAATCAAAAGTTGCGGCCTCCAAAAGTTGGGTGTCCTAAAATGAGATAGTAAAAATGTGTTGGACACATAAATGAGCTATAAAGGGGGAGTTACATGTGGTGGTACATGTTTAGACACATCATAGGCATCTATTATTGGTCATAAGGATGGGTGCCACTTTTTAGGTTGTTTTAGCTCATGGTTTTGTAATACCATTGGATATTTTAATGTATTGTATCTCCTATATATTGGGTACACGAGATGAAGGTTGTGTGTAAGAGGCTTTTGGAGTGTGGGGTTTTTCTTTCGAAAGGGCTATTCCCACATAAATCACTGTGTTGTTGTATGAATATTATTTTTGTTTATTTTTGTTTAGTAACTATTTAGATATAATTTTTTTGCATAACCCTCATCTAAAGATTAGGGTAGGAAGTTTTTCCACTACCTTAGCTTCCTTACAAGGAGATTATTCTTTCTCTCAAGGTAATGAGGCTTGAAATTTTGTAGTATGGAATTGTATCTCTTCTATTTATTCAGTTGGGTAGCTTTCTTGGAAGGGGACTGGGCTTCATACCCTTCTAATTACGATATATTTTTAGATTTCAAGGAATTTTGTGATGAAAATTATTTGGTGGATTTGGAAAACCATGAAACATTGGCTTCTCTATAATGGTTCTATCTTTATTAATGGTCTTTCCTTGCATCAAAAAAATATTTGATGGTATTCTTTCTATTAAGGCAACGAGTGTCCTCGTGTAAAGACACATTAGGTTCATGCTCTGAGCTTTTTCAAAATATATATTAAAAAAACTTAGTACCTTTTTTTGAGAAATTCTAAGAATATCCTTTCTTAGAATGAAGTAAATTCCAAGTTTCATATTTCTAACCAATACCATGAAACTTTTGATATAATCACTAAGGCCATCTTGGCTAATATGATTCATAAAATTGGTATCAATTCTTGCATACCTTGGTGGAAAGATTAAAAGTGGTATGAAAATACTATGTTTCAAAATTATAAGCTTTGACAAGGGTACCACTATCTCTCTCCTCATTTTCCCATGTTGCATAGCTTGAATCAATAGTGACATTTGCAATCACTAGCTTCTATCTAGAAACAAAAATTTCACACCATATGGTCAACAATTTTGGAACAAAAATTGATTCATTACACTCGTTTTATTTTTCAAGGTCTTCTTGCCACCTCCAAGATTTCCCATTTAGGAATATCCAATCCTTGGTCTCCTTTTTTTGGAAATTAAGAATCTCTCAAATATCTTTTTTCTAGTTTTGTTCCAAAGCTCAAAATGTTTGGACAGGTGGATACACAACTTTTTAAGCCTTTTAGATTAGAACCTATTTCTTGGAATATTATTCTTTTAGGGTCGATTGATTGCACATCCACCACAAATTCATTCAAATTTGACATGAATTTAGGGTGGAGATTCTATTTAGCATATGAAAAAATAGAAATTCTACTATTTTTTCAATTGTTTTGTGGATTGTATTTTCACTATATGTTAAAATTATGATTTGTTCTAATGTGTTAGTAAAGAATCAAGTGCAAGATAATAAAATTTCACTTGAGGTGGCTCAATTATAGGTGATATTAGATTATTGGAGTAATTCCCCTTGTAGTATTGCTAGAGTTCCTCTATCTCCCTCCCCCTCTTAGGGATGTTGCCCTCATTGAGGGTGCCACTGTGGGCGTAGAATTTTCACTCATGACAATTGGGAGAATTACTCACAAGATTCTCCTCCTATTGTAAGAAGGGATTGTGTTAATTGGGATTGGTCATATCTTTCTCTTCAATGTTTCCTCTTCGTTGCTTACATGAGAAAAATTTGGATGCCCAATAAGAGGTACTTCAAGATGGTTTGATTCTAGTAAATTTCCTTAGTTGACTCTTTTTATTTCTCTTGGTCATGTGAACATTGAAGAAAACCAAGATGATAGTAATAAGGATATAAATAAATATCATTAGGACCATATTGTGGACACATCCAAACCATATTGATGTATGGGGTAAACCAAATGACTAGGGTTCTCTTCCTCCTCCCTCTACTCTAGTTCTCACTACTTAGCGGCTTTGTCTTGTATTTCTATGTTTAATACTTCTACGTTCTTTATATTTTAAGAATGTGACTATTTCCACCCACTTTTTTTGCCAATATGTATAATACTATTTTATAAATGATAGTTTTGTTCATAAAAAATTAAAAAAATTAAATCTATAAACTTCTACATACCCAAAAAACAAAAATCATTACACTTATTTTTTCTATAATATTGTTGTTAGATATATAAATTATTATGCCGAAGGCGTGTCTTTATTTGAAGTTTGCAAGATTAATTTTTTCTTCAATGGCTCATACTCCTGCATAAAGGATGCAAGAGAGTTAAATAGATCATGTTCATTCATGAAGTGATAGTGACTGTTCATTTCACGTTCACCTTTTTCGACGGTTTTTCCCTATCTTTTGTTGCGTTCTTTTCACAACCCATGTGGCAGTCAACCGATTTGTTTGAAGGAATTGATTTTATGATCATAATCCATAACTTCAAAGCCTATGGTAATCTATAAACCTTTAAAAAGTCCACAAAGTTTCATTTTTAACCCCCAGTATTAGCGATTTTGTTGCAGAAACAGTTTAACTAGTGTATGAAAATTTTGGCTTGCAAGATTTAAGGATAAAAATACAAGTAGCTATGGATTAGGAATGTTTAATGCACAAGTGAGATGTGGAAAGACTAAACCATAGACCATGTTTTGCAACAACACAAACACATATGTTTTCTGGGATGGAACTCATCCCACTAAAAGAGTTTATGCCATGTTTTCTCACCAGATTTGGACCAGGAATTCTTGTGTCATGCACCATTTGATCTTTCTACCTTAGTCTTGGGTAAGAACAGTTTTGGTCATTAGCTATGAGAAAAAAAATTTCCCTGGTGTGTGTTACCCATTTTTTTGTTTGGGTAGAAAGAGTTATGTTTATTAAAGATACACAAATTTTGTTTCCCTAATTTGTACTCTCTATTAGGCATCATTGCATTCTCTACAATGGCTTGTTTTAAATGCCTATTATGGTGTAGTAAGGGCAACTTGGAAGTAGGCAATTGTACTTTTATTTTCCATGATGCTTTGATGGATTTCCATACCCTGTTCCAAAGCTCCCATTTTAGCACAAGAAGGGAGGATACTGGAAAGGGTTGTGGAATTTGGCTTTACACCTACTAATTGCATTTTCTTGAAATTTTCCAAAGCCTTTTCAACAAATACATTTTTTGTATATCCTACAATCATTGCAATCCATGAGATTAACATTATTTTCAAGTATTTTGTCAAATAGTTCACGTGCCTTGTTAATGCTTCCACTTTTTGCATGCATGTCTATTAGGGTAGTTGCAACCATAATATCATGGATTTACATGCCCTATTCCAAATCTACCATTTTGACATGGGAAGGGAAGATGCTAGAAAATGTTGCAGAATTTAGCTTTAACCTGAAAATTGCATTTTTTTCTTGGAAATTTCTAAAGCCTTTTCAAAAAATCCATTTTATGCATATCTTGTAACCATTGCAGTCCACAAGATGACATATGTTTGAGGAATACTTTTAAACACTTCACGTGCCTTGTTTATGCTTCCACATTTTGTATACATGTCTATCAAGGTAGTTGCAACTACAACATCTGATAAAATTCCTCTATCCTTTGACGAATGTCCATACCCTGTTTCATAGCCCCCATTTTTGCATAGACAGGGAGAATGGTAGAAAAGGTTGTGGAGTCTAAGCCTCGTGTCTTCTAGTGCCACCACTTTACCTATCCATTCACCATCATATCTTTACCTTTCCAAAATATATCCCAATAGATAGACCAAAGGTTGGGAGTGACTGGAGCAAGAATGGTGTTTCTCTGCCATCATGCCCTCTCTCAAAAGTACTGGTATTTTCTGGATCCTCTTCCCTTTCTTGCAAGGTTCATGAGTAGGAGTAATGAAATAAGGATTACTCATGTGATTGAAGTACGTGCAACCCTCATCCACTAAACCTACATAGTTGTATGTACATAGAACACAAGAGAAAGTTACAATATTAGGAAACAATGTGACTACCTCATGAGGGTATCCATGTCTTTTGTATGCTACAATAATCATATTCCATGAGACGATATCTCGTTCTTTCATGTGGTCAAAAAATTTATGGGCATCAACCAAACTTCCACACTTGACATACATGTAGATAAGCTTATTATGAAAATTTGTGCATCTAGCAAATGCAAATCGCCTATGATCAATCAAAGAGTGAACTTTTTTCCCTTGTGAAAGCACGTTCTTGAGAATAAAGGTCTATAATAATTGAAGATGTGAAGGGTAATCTTCTTGAGGGGATTGTTTGTAATTAGTAGCGTATCCTCCAACATAATGGATGGCAATGGGATTTTTTAATTGTAATTGGAGTATGGAAATTGTGCAATGATACTCAATCAAAGTGTACCACAATGACATTGCCAGTGGTATGCCTAGGAGAATTTCTAACTCACAGGTTTTTAATGCCCTTTCAAAAGCAAGTTTCAAGTGGGAATGAAAACCCTCGAAGCTAATCTGTGGAGAAGGGCTAGCTTTTAGTTCCAAAAAAAGATACTGGAGGACTATAACATTTTTAGTATTGTAAAAACTCCACAACCATCTTAAAAACCGATGATGCAATTCATACATGATACTCACAGCCATGTTCATTTCACTCAATATTATCATCTAAAAAATACTAGACCATGTGGTTGCAATCCTCTCCCATGGGCCTTGCTATGTGCATATCTCGTTACTTCTTTTCTTCCTAGACAAGGGATTTCAAAGTGTTTAACCAGCATGTTCTCAAGGTACCTATTTGGCTTGAATTTTCTTAGTTACCCTTGCCCTCTGGTCCCTTCACTCATCAAATTTTTTCCTCTTTAGAGATGGATTTTTGTATTGAACTAGAAGTCCTATTTAGTCAGGTAACAATAGAGTATGTGTAGATATTGAGCTTCCTAACTTCAAACATTGGATGGTGCAAAGTTTTTAGAATGGGATGCAAGACGATAAAAGCAATTTTGATCATTGAAGTTTTGGTATTGGTTGAATTGGTTCAACCAAGTCACTAGAATCTACTGAATCAAACTGGTGCTACCAAAGATTCACCTAGTTATGGGTATCGATCTAGAGCTTCTAAAAAAACTCAAGCTATGGGTGCTGCTTATTATGGATTTATCTCCATGACCAATGTTGGGTATCAATCTAGACTTGGTTAAGACATTGGTTGGATTCACTTCTTTTCTTGTGACTGGATTGGCTCTTGCTACTTAATCCATTTTGGAAGAGATGCCTATTGTTGGTGGATCCATAATTCTATGTAGATCTTGATCTCAATTAGTTACTAGTGTAGGTGTTATTGGCACTGGATCACCTGAATCAATAGGTGGTGCTTCTCGATTTACCAATGGTGGATAAGTTGGACTAGATGGTTCAACTGAGTCTACTTCTACCTATGCTTCTCTAGCTATCCCTCCCATTGCTACAAATGGTGCTTTCAAGTATAATTAGTGCTACTAGTGCTATTGGTGCTTCTACTAGTACTAAACTGACTATAGAACCAACTTATTCAATTAGATTTAATGATTATATTGAATTTACTAGATATATAGTGATAGAGATACATAGATAGAGGTAGAGATATAGAGGTAAAAGAGGGATAGAGAAAGAGATATAGATAGTAAGAGAGAGAGAGAGAGAGATAAAGAGAAATAACAAGGACAATGATATATATAGAGGTGTACAGATCAAGAGATACAAAAGGAGAGGGGGGAGAGAGAGACGGAGAGATGAATAGGGATAGAAAAGAGTAGGGAGGAGAGAGAAATATAGAGAGAAATAGGGGAGAGAAGAAGAGAGAGATTGGGAGATAATGAAAAACATAGAGATAGAGAGGGAGACAAAGATATAAAGAGCTCTCTTTCTCTTCCCATCTCTCTCTCTATATCTCGCTTTCTACCTTCTTTCTATATTTAACTTCCTATATCTATCTAAGTTCTATCTCTCCCTCTCTCTATCTCTTCCTCTTCCTCTTTCTATCTCCATTTCTCCCCCTCTCTCTATTGCTTTTCTCTATTACCTCCTTTATCTCTCACCCTTGCCCCTTCTTATATCCCTCTCTCTACCCCTCACTATCCCCATATCTATCTCTCTATCTCTACCTCTCTCCATCTCTCTTCCCATATATCTCTATTTCTCTCTTTATCTTCCCATATATCTCTATATATCCCTCTTTCTCTCTCCCTCTCTCTATCTCCCCCTTTTTATGTATCCCTCTTTCCATCTCTATTTGTCTATCTATACTTCTCTCTGCTTGTTTGTCTCTTTGTCTCTCTCCCTCTCCCCCTCTCTCTCTCTCTCCACCTCTCTCTATATCTCCTTATATCTCTATCACTCTATCTCACCATCCATACCTCTCTTTATCTCTTCCTCTCCCTCTTCCTATTTATCTCTCTATCTCTTCCTCTCTATCTCTCCCTCTCTATCTCCCTCTCTATTTTTATCAATCCTTCTACATCTCTCTATCTCTCTATCTATTAGTCTCCATCTAACTCTTTTTCTCAATATCCATCTCTACCTCTATCTTCCTGTCTTTCCTCTATCTCTACACATGTCTCCCTCTCTAAATCCATTCATCTCTCTCCATCTATCTCTCCCTCTCCTTCTTCCTATACCATCTATATCTCTTTACCTCTCTATCTCTATTTTTCTATATTTCTTCTTTCATCTCTTCATATTATAAACATAACATGAGCTTGAACTTGTTGAGAAAATGTGTCTCAACTTCCAGCTTGAAGCCCCTATTTTCGTTCCCTTGGCGAAAATTGTTTCTTTTGTGTCTTCACAGCTTTACTGTGGTAGCTAAGGCAGGCTCTGGTGGTTACTGCCTTACCGCGTGCGGTGAGCTTGCTCACTACGGTGGCCACGGTAAGGCTGTTAGTGGCTTGATTGGCAGTTACCGCTACACCGTAGGCGGTGGAACCCCTCACTGCGGTGGCCTAGCAGTTACCGCACCACTGTGTGCAATGAGCTTGCTCACCACGGTGGCTGCAGTAAGACCACCAACAGTCTGGCTGATGGTCACCGCCCTATCGTAGGGTGGCCTGGTGGCCTCTACGATAGCGTAGTTTGATTGCCAGCGGTCCCACAGCCCGGTCACTGCCTCATCACATTAGACCTTCACTAGATTGCGATAGCGCGAGGAAGGAGCGACCAGGCTCGGTGAGGTCAACGATGAGCTCGGATGAGCTCACCACTATACCGTAGGTCAAATCAAGTGGCATAGTGGTAGTGTGATGGTCAAGGTGAGCTCAAATGAGGTCACCACCATACTGCGAACGGGTTGAATGAGCCAAGTGGTGGAGCGATAAGGACTTGGAGAGCTCAAAGAGCTTGGAGATAGGTTTGACTGAGTTGGACTTGGAGTCAACAATGATTGAAAAATAAATAGTAGGCACATGGCTTAGTGTCAAGGTGGTGATTGGCTAAAATCCAATGTGGTAAAAGCAGTAAGTGCAGACTGACTTAGGCTGGTGAATAGGACCCGATTTGAGTGGTGGCATTAATGCCTGGGTGGCTCGATATAGAGAGATCAATATGGTAGATCGGTTGCATGATTGGATGATAGATTCATGAACCTGATGGTTGGCAATTGGTTGAGATAATTGAATGCATGATGTATGACTTGTAAGCTGAGTACAATATTGTATATGTCAACCAAGACTATGAAAGTTGATGTAAGTAAGTTGTTCGAACTATATGTTTGAGAATATTGTAATAGTGAGAAATAACTCTAATTTGCTATGAGCTAATCAGAGAAGACTGAAGCTTTTGTATGTAACCTTTTTTACTGTAATACAAAAATTGTCTTGCTTGGTGTGGTGGGTTTTTTTACCTGTAAAGGTTTTCCCACGTAAATCTTGTGTCAACTGTGAATGCTTTTTCTGTTTTCTATTTTATGTTGGTTGTATTTATCTCAAGTAGTTTTAGAAGCTATAAGAACTAGTTTTTGCTTCTCTCCCCTATTGTATTAGTGTTAAGGGAATGTATTTTGCATTGTTGGGTCATTAGATCCACTCTCTTCTTTCCCTTTCAATTGGTATCAGAGTCTGCCCCATTGTGTTATCCTTGAGAGAAAAGGTCATTTTTTTGTGCTAATACTGTTTCAGTGGGATTCTTGCATTGTTAAAACTTGTTTCTGTTTGAGATGGTGAGTACATCAGGTAGAGTAGAGATTGAAAATTTTAATGGCAACAACTTTGAGTTATGGAAACTCAAGATAGAAGACTTGCTTGTGGATAGAGACCTCTAGATTGCAGTGTCTGGAACTATGCCACAAAGTATGAAGCAAGAGGATTGGGATCTTGCAGATAGAAAAGAAAGAGGTCTTATAAGACTAAGTCTAGCTGATTTTGTACTCCTGAACGTCCATGAGGAGAAGACTGCAACTTTATTGTGGAAGAAGCTTGGTGGTATTTATCCGAGAAAGTCTCTGGTAAATAAGTTATTCCTGAGGAAGAAGTTATACTCCTTGAAGATGGAAGAGGGTGCATCTGTTGCAGACCATCTGAACTCGTTTAACATGAGTGTTACTCAGTTGGCATTTGTAGGTGTAAAGATTGAGGAGGAGGATCATTGCATGCTCCTGTTGTGTTTGTTACCTGATAGTTGGGATCATCTTGTGATGGCCATTGGAAGCACCACCACTTCTTTCAAGATGGAAGATGTTGTTGCCTCATTGTTTTCTGAAGAGATGCAGAGGAATTCTTTAGAGATGGCCAAAGAGGCTCTTGTTGTTCGAGGTAGACCAAAGGAGAAAGGAAAGAAGAAGGACAAGAAACCCAAATCCAAATCTGCAGGGAAATCAAAGTCTCTTGGTAAAAAGTCCAAGGTAAAGTGTTGGAACTATGGGAAACCTGGTCACATTCGAAAGGATTGCAAGGAGAAGAAGAAGAAGAATGCCTCAAAAAATGACTCTTCTCAAAGTGATGCAGAAGCCTTCATTGTAGCCTTGGAAACTCAGGCATTAGATGATGTCTGGCTGGTTGACTCAGGTGCATCCTTTCACATGACATCCCATAGAGAACGACTTTCTAAGTATAAGAAGTACGACGGTGGAAAGGTGTACTTGGCAAGTGATTCAATGCTAGAGATAGTTAGCAGAGGAAGAGTCAGAATTCAATTTCCTGATAGAAGAGTCAAAGGGATTGGTGGTGTACTACACATTCTAGGTCTGGCTCGAAATCTTCTTTATGTCAGTAAGTTAAATGATGCTAGTGTAGAATTTTCTTTCTCTAGTAGAGGATGTAAAATGGCTAGAGGTGCAATGGTGCTGACTAAGGGTGTTCGTATTGGCACTCTGTACAAGTTGGATGCATGTCCTATTCAATGTAACAATGCCTCTATAAAGTCAAGTGATGTTGCTCCTGTAGAGGAAGATGAAGACTCTTCTCTGTTTGCAAATTCTTTGGAGGTAAAACTACCAGCTGAGAAGACTATGTTGTGGCATCATAGACTAGGTCACTTAGGTGAAAAAGGTTTAAAAACCTTGAAAAATAAAAATCTTGTAGAAGGGCTTGATGATTCTAACCTTGAGCTCAATTTTTGCGAAAATTGTATCTATGGAAAACAACACCGTGTTTCATTTTATTCTAGTCCTCACAAATCTTCTGGTATACTGGATTACGTTCATTCTAATGTGTTTGGTCCAGTTAATGTTCCTTTGTTATTGAAGTCTAGATATTATGTTTCTTTTATCGATGACTATTCGAGAAGGGCATTTATATACTTTCTTAAAAGTAAATTAGAAGTGTTCAGTCTATTTAAAGAGTTTAAATCTTTGGTAGAGAATCAGATTGGAAGGAAAATTAAGTGTTTAAGGACACACAATGGTGATGAGTTTTGTTTTGCAGATTTTGAAAGGTATTGCACCGATCATGGAATTAAAAGACATAAAACCACACCTTACACTCCATAGCAGAATGGAGTTGCAGAAAGGTTGAACAAGATGCTGATGGAAAAGGCAAGGAGTATGCTGAGTGGTGCTGGTCTGGAGTAGAAATTCTAGGCTGAGGTTGTGGCTACAACATGTTATCTAATAAACTAATCTCCTTGCTCTGCTCTTGTTGATAAGACACCTTTGGAAGCATGGTTTGGTAAGAAGCCCTCTTTGAGGCATGTTCATGTCTTTGGCTGTGAGGCATATGTTTATGTGCCAAATGAAAAGAGATCCAAATTGGATAATAAGGCTATCAAATGTATTCTCATTGGCTATGGTGTTGGTGTGAAGGGATACAAGCTTTGGAACCCTGTTACTAAGAAGGTTTTGTATAGCAGAAGTTTGATATTTCGTGAGTTGAAACCTTTAGTAAGTGATCAAAAGCTTGAGACAGATCAAAAAGACAAGAAGAAGGATGCAATTGAGATTCCCCAAATTCCAAAAAGGGAAGAGCTGCATGATGTACCTGAGATTGAGGAGAGTTCAAGCAGCTCTGGAAGTTCTGATGATGAAGAACCACAACCTCAGCCTGTAAGAAGATCTAAACGAGAAAAAAGGAAATCTGAAAGGTATGGTTTCTCTTTGTTAGATTCAAACTGTGTCTATGCTTTAATTACTAGCAATGATGAGCCTAGGATTGTAAAAGAAGCAATCAACATGACCGATTCAAATTCTTGGTTGGAAGCCATGAATGAAGAGATGGTTTCATTGAAGAAGAATGAAACCTGGGATTTGGTACCACTGCCTAAAGGGCGAAAACTTGTTGGCTGTAAGTGGGTATTCAAAAGGAAGACAAGCCTTGATGGCAGTGTTGAGAAGTATAAGACACAATTGGTTGCAAAGGGATTTTCCCAAATTGAGGGAATTGATTATGGAGAGATTTTTTCCCCTGTAGCAAAGCTTACATCCATCAAATTCTTGTTGTCATTGGCAATTGTTTATGACTTTGAAATTGAGCAGATGGATTTGAAGACAACATTTCTCCATGGTGAGCTGGAAGAAGAAATCTATATGTCCTAGCTTGAACAATTTGTTGAAAAAGGTAAAAAAAATATGGTCTGTAAGTTAAATAAATCTTTGTATGGTTTGAAGCAATCTCCTAGAATTTGGTACCAAAAATTTGACACATTTGTGTTGTCAATAGGATTTGTGAGATCAAAATCTGATCATTGTATTTATTATAAATCTGAAAATGATCATGTGCTTGTTATCCTGTATGTGGATGATATGTTGTTCATTGGAAATAGCAAGTCTATGATTTCTGATCTTAAATCTCAGTTGTCTGCAAAGTTCGAAATGAAGGATCTTGGTGCAACAAGGTACATTCTTGGAATGAAGATAACTAGGGATAGAACAAGCAAAAATATTTGGCTCAGTCAGAGTAAGTATGTGAACACAGTCCTGGAGAGGTTTAGATTGATTGACTGCAAGCAACTAGTTGTTCCAGTCATGTAGGGAACGAAGCTATCTGTTGAAGATTATCCAAAGTTTGCTACTGAGATGGAGGACATGACTAGTGTGCCTTATGCAAGTGTTGTTGGCAGTTTCATGTATGCTATGGTCTGTACAAGACCAGACATTGCCCAAGCAGTGGGAGTTCTAAGCCGATTTATGGAAAATACGGGAAGATCACATTGGGATGTTGTGAAGAGAGTGTTCAGGTATTTGAAGGGGATTTCTGATTATGCACTATGTTACCATGGTAGTTTGGTTGCATCACAGAAATCACTCAACATCTAGGGTTATGTTGATTCAGATTGGGTAGGGGACATTGACAGTAGGCGATCCACTAGTGGATACACTTTTATGCTTAATGGTGGAGCAATCAGTTGGATGAGCAAGCGACAGGCTATAGTTGCTTTATCCACGACAGAGGTAGAGTACTTGGATGCAACTCATGCCTGTAAGGAGGATTTTTGGTTAAACCATTTGTGTTCAAACATAGGATTTAATGCTGGGTAGATTACAATCTGTTGTGACAGTCAAAATGCCATTTGTTTGGCAAAGAATCTGACATTCCATGCCAGGACCAAGCACATTGATGTGTAGTATCACTTCATGAGGGACATGGTTGAAGATGGGAAGGCTAGTCTAGAAAAGGTTGAAATCTTGAAGAATGTTGTAGATGCATTAACAAATCCAGTTAGCACAGACAAGTTCAGATGGTGTTCAAAATCGATGGGCCTTGGGGCCTATGATCGTTAGTGAATTTTTAAAGTCATGGGGAAGATGGAAGTCTTCGCCAAGTGGGAGCTTGTTGAGAAAATGTGTCTCAACTTCCAGCTTGAAGCCCCTATTTTCTTTCCCTTGGTGAAAATTGTTTCTTTTGTGCCTTCATCGCTTTACCGCGATGGCTAAGGAAGGCTCTGGTAGTACCGTGGTGTCTCGCGGTGGTTACCGCCTTACCGTGCGTGGTGAGCTTGCTCACCATGGTGGCTACGATAAGGCCGCCAATGGCTTGACCGATGGTTACTGCCGCACCACAAGCGGTGGAACCCCTCCTTGTGGTGTCCGCGGTGAGACCATCGGCGGTGGCCTAGCGGTTACAGCACCACTATGAGTGGTGAGCTTTCTCACCGCAGTGGCTATGGTAAGACCACCAACGATCTGGCTGATGGTCACCACCCTACCATGGGGTGGCCTGGCGGCCTCCGCGGTAGTGCGATTTGACCGCCAACGGTCCCACAGATCGGTCACCGCCTCACAGCGGTTAGGCCTTGACTGGATTGCGATAGTGCGGGTAAGGAGCGATAGGGCTCGGTGAAGTCGACAATGAGCTCAGATGAGCTCACCGCTATACCGTAGGTTGACTCAGGTGGCACAACGGTAGCCCAAGTATGGTCAAGATGAGCTCAGATGAGCTCACCGCCATACCATGAATGGGTCGAACGAGCTCAGCGGTGGAGTGGTAAGGACTTGGAGAGCTCAGCGAGCTCGAAGAAAGGTTTGACCGAGTTGGACTCGGAGTCAACAATGATTGATGAATAAATAGTAGGCATGTGGCTCAGTGTCAGGGCAATGATTGGATAAAATCCAATGTGGTAAAAGTAGTAAGTGTAGGCTGACTTAGGCTGGCGATCAAGACCCAATTTGGGTGGTGGCATTAATGCCTGGGTGGCTCGATGCAAAGAGATCGATATGGGTAGATCGGTTGCATGATTGGATGATAGATTCATGAACCTGATGGTCGGAGATTGGTTGAGATAATTGAATGCATGATGTATGACTTGTAAGTCGAGTACAATATTGTATATGTCAACCAAGACTATGAAAGTTGATGTAAGTAAGTTGTTCGAATTGTATGTTTGAGAACATTGTAACAATGAGAAATAACTCTAAGTTGTTGTGAGTTGATCAAATAAGACTGAAGCTTTTGTATGTAACCTTTTTTACTGTAATACAAAAATTGTCTTGCTTGGTGTGGTGGGTTTTTTTACCTGCAAAGGTTTTCCCACGTAAATCTTGTGTCAACTGTGAATGATTTTTCTATTTTCTATTTTATGCTGGTTGTATTTATCTCAAGTAGTTTTAGAAGCTATAAGAACTAGTTTTTGCTTCTCTCCCCTATTGTATTATTGCTAAGGGAATGTATTCCACACTGTTGGGTCGTTAGATCCACTCTCTTCTTTCCCTTTTAGAACTAGTAATGGAAACTAATAATCTTCATAATTAAGAGGTTTGTTTAAATTCATGTTTGGATCCTTGTAAGTGGATCCATAGTTTATTTGAAGCTATCAATTCTCTAGTGAGACATTTTTTGCACAAACAACATCATTTGCTAAATGGCCTATCAATTGACCTCATGTACAACAAAAATGTATGCACAAAATAGCCCAAAATTTTCCCTAATTGAACTTCCACACATATTCTTCCCTATCTCTCTCTTTACCTCTCTCTCACTCTCTCGCTCTTCCCCCCTATCTCTCCCTCTTTCCATCCTTATCTCTCCCTCTCTCTCACCATTGCAAACATAACATGAGCTAGTTGGTAATAAAACTTGATTATCTTCTTGATTCAAAAGTTGTGTTTCAGTCAAGTTTGAATTTATGTAAGTGGATGTATAGTTGATTTGAAGTTACCACTTTTTCATGGAGACCTTTATTACAAAACACCATCATTTTCTAAATGACCTACCAATGGACCTCATGTACTGCACAAATGTAAGTAAAAAATAGACCAAAATTTCCTCCGATTGACCTGCCACTCTGCTTTGGCATACCGATTGCACACCATGGTGTGATTGCTAGTTATTTTAAAAAAGAAACATCCAAAAATAGGTATCTTATTTATAGTGCTTATTGCACTCAATGCAACATTGACTCCTTTATTTAGAAGTGGCCAAAAAAATCAATCTGCAAAACAAATCGAATCCAATCTCCTTTCCGATTATGCACGGGTTTGCCTACTTTAAGCTTTACTATTTCATTCTCTTTTCCCTTTGATGTGTGGAGGAAAATTCTGAAACCAAATTTCTAAGTATTTTCCTTCCCTATGTTTTCTCGCCTTGAATGTGTCGAGAAAGGGTTGAAACTGTCTCCTCCTTTGTATAGGTCGGTGCTTGTATAGATTCTTAGCGTTTTCCTTCCTTACTTTCCTCTAGGAAACAACGAGGAAGGTACTGACCCCGCCTATGGTATCATCTATTGATTTCATGCTAACCTTTCTCTCCCTCATAAGCCTCATCTTTCATAACTCATACGAAAATCATGTCCCCTCCTCCTTGTGCTTTATTTCTATTTCTTAATGTGGTGTTAGCATTTGAATTGAATACAATGGATTCTTCTTCTTCATCTCACCACCAAAATTAGGAATTTAATGCTTTCTACGGAATAGAACCTCTAGGCAATAGATAGAAATGTCATATCTTTTCTATTTTATTTTTATATACTATTTTAGTTATTTTATTGCAAAATATATCTATATTACACCGATATATATTTATATTACTACCACCATCAATTTGCTGAGGAATTACACCCAATGTCGGTGCCTGCATGTCCACAAAACTGGACCCATTCGTATCACAAAATATAGAAGAGATTTCTCAAGGGGGATACATCACTTCTCTCATAATCAAAATAATTCCCTTCTTATATGTAATTTAGCCTTACGAATTTCTGAACACCTAAATTTTTCTTTGGAGTTGGTTGTAACTCGCTGCTCTCTTAAGCTTTGAACAGAGCCATCTCACCAAGATCTACCAGAGGATGACCTAGAAACATTCATATATTTCTTTTTCCTATAAAAAGAAAACATCTATTTTTATGTACACATAAAAAGCTAAAAATGGTTCCCATTAGAGATTTAAGCATTGCAAGTCTAGCATACAAACAAAGAGCAAGTAGTATTTTGTGTAAGCTTTAGATAGGCCTACAGTAGAGATATCAGAATTAGAATAGAAAATTTGAGTAGGATTTTAATTTTGTTTGAGTTCAAATGAAGAAGCATAATACTGGGACTACAATTATTTTGTGTGCGAGAAAAATATGGGAGAATACAAAGGAGGCATGGCAGCATTGTAGAAAAAAAAATCTGCATTAAAAAATGAAACCCTGTGTATTTTAAGTACTCTTTTTGGTAGATTCAATGGTAGTAACAAAACAATGAATTTTTTCCCAAATTATGCTCTCACATCAACACGATAATTCTAGAGAGATAACACCGAGAGATATTTATAGATAGGAGTTGAGAGATCATTAAATTACTTTTATATAATTTTCATTATATTGAATAAAGTTCTAAACAAAATCATATAAATAAAAAATTTCCTTCACTTTGCAACTAATACATGGAGAAGAGCATTTCTCAAGATAATCACATGCAAAAGCACAACAAAACATATTCTAGACAAAAATCAAAGTAAATAATATAAACAATTTTGCGGTTGTCTTTCATGTACCAACATCATCCATCTTCTACTATTGCTTCTTGATCAAATCCTTGAGCCTATGTTCTTCAAGATATTCTAGATAATCCTCTACGTCTCCACTTATTGTATATAAAGCATTTATGTTCAAGGTAGAGTGTCAGTTGCAAAGAAAAATAAGAGCACCCTATCATCACCTACTTCCACAAAAGAATAAAAATATAAAAAAACCATTAATAAACAAATTGAGAATAAAAAAACATACCTCCACACTTGTACCCAATAGGCCTATTCTGAAAGTTGCAACACTTTGGGATGGTGATGTCTATTTCAGGCTTTATTCCACCTTGTCGTGCAACTTTAGAGAGCATGACAAGATAGAGGCATTCCTTTTGAGTGTTGAGCTTCTTGATAGAGTCACAACATCTTGATGAAATAGGGGTATTCTTGTGGTAAAATATCACAGACATGGAGTTTTTAATGGAGAACTGTCAGATATTGAGAAAAAATTAGAGACATGTAATTTCAATGGTCTTTGTGGAAACAAAAAATCCAATAAAACTTTGAAGATTTGTTTTTCATATTTTGGTTGTTTGAACTTTTTGGTAATTCTTTCCTAGCCAGCAATGCCTAGGCATATTTTATCTAAAGATTCTAATCAAAATTTATGTTCATCAACAAAAAAAACTTTACTTTTTGTAAAGCTCGTTTCTAATTTTTCCCCAAAAGATTCTTGGGGCTATGAAATTTGAAACTATTGCTAATGGGTTGTGCTCAAACATTTCTAGAAATGCAATGAAAAAAAAAAGAGATCATTTATCATAGGATGTGCCCCAATACTCTTTTCAATATTAAAATACATTCAAATTTTAAAAAAACAATACATTGACCTGTGATAGGAATGAAGATTTTGAATCAGTTGCCCAAGTCACCCCTTCAATCTCCATGCATTTGATTCCAAAACAAAAAAATGATGGTCGTCCCTTCACAACCAAACCAATGTGGATTTATACCCAACATGAGTTACATTGGTTGGTCAGAAGGATCACCATGCAAGCTGAGGAGTCATTTGTTCCTTTCTTGCATGGTTGTCATTGATGATTGACCAATGAGCTCTCAAAACCCAAACATAAAGCAATTTCAAACTTGTTTGAATGACCATGCTCAATCTTAAGCCAAACATAACTTAAGGTTTTATTTTTTCATGCAAAATCCATGCCTTTCCCCTTTTCAAACTTTCATTCAAACAAAACAAAAAAGAATGAAATTTAGACCATTCGAGTGATATTATCACAAGGAAAATGTTATGATTCAATCTTTGCCATCACCCCAAAGTTATGGATCATCATTTGGTAATATACAGAGTGAGCCAACTATGCTATGGAATTCCTTTGTCCATGGTGATTTGGAATCTTTTGATGGTGAGCATTTATGCATAGTAACAATTATTTTCTTTATTGTTGTGTAAAGAAGTCTTGACAATCTTCTAATGGATATGGTGCTGAGTGAATTGCAACAAATCTTCCTTAGAGATATGATTTGTATCATGGGAGATAACTAATTTGAAATTAGCAATTGGATTCAGATGTGAAATACTTTATGAGGATGGCCTTCTAGAGACATAGGTCCTTGCTTAGGTCATTCTTGGGTTGAATTGTAGGATGGGAGGAAGTGGTGGTTGTAAATGGCAAGATCAAATAGTTGGTTTAGTGGTTTAGATTGTTCACTTAGGATTTGATGGTTGTCATTGTAGAAAAGTTCAAAAGAAGTGGTTCATTTCAATCCTTAGTCTAATGAAATTTTTCAAATATTTTTTAATTTTATGTGAATCATTTGTACTTGCTAATTGCTAAACTTTTGGTTTTTAGGAATCCTGCTAGTATCATTTAACTGTAAGGCTAATGTGGTTAAAAAAAAGTAAAAATTATGACATTTAATTTATGTAGGATACAACTCATAGTGTCTGTGATCATTTATTTGAAATCTGGAATGACACTCAACATCATTTCCGACAAAAGGACCCAAAGCAGTTATTTTATCTATCTCTAGAGTTTCTCATGGGTTAGTGGATATAATTTTACTTTTTCTAACAAACAGATGATAATGGTAGGGACTACCTATAAAGAGAACTGTGAACATATAAAGACTTGTTTTGTAACATTGCAATGAAAAACTTACTGCGATGGTGGATAAAGCATCAAGCTTGAGAGTGGTTGATAAGTCTTGAGTAGAGTAAGATGACGCCCACATGAGTGGCTTGGGCACTCTTAGTAGTTGCAACAATGGCCTCTTTGAACCCTACTAGAGCATAATTTTTTTAAATGAGACGAACCAAAACCACATCTCCCTACAGTTGCTATTTTAATACATTTACAGTAATGGGGTTTGAAGGCTACTGAAATCTTATCATGATGGCAGTCCCCATCTCGATTCCTACCCTTGAATTCATCATCTTTGTGGTCTTCGTGATTACCAGCTGTTATATCAAGCACTAGGAAAACAAATTCCACCTCTTAAAAACCCTAGCCTAAAAAAATCACACAAAAACCCTATAAAAAATTAGCTTCATAAAATATAGGGAAAAACTGCCAAATAAAACCCTACAAAAATGATCATCTCTTGACAATAATTTTTGTTTTTTTAAATCCCCAATCTTCTAATCCTTAAATGTTTCATTGAAGTTTTTAGAGAACTTAATAGATAACAATAAATTGTTTTAGAATGCAATAAAACACAACAAGAAGAAATATTCGACCACATACAGATTCTAAAAAAAAATCTCATTGAAACCATGGCAAGTGACTTACCTCCAAGTTCTACACAATTTGTGTCATGTTGTCAATAGTGATAATGAGAAAGAATGGGTAGGGTTAGCAGAAAAATTTACAGAACCCCACCAAAAAGAAAATACATTTCCTAAACTTAGGAGACATATAAGCACACAATGAGAATAATTACTAGCAATCACACCTGTGTGTGCAATGGGTACGTTGAAGAGCTGTAATTTGAAAAGAGCAAAGGAAACATGAATTTGAGGGAAAAAATGTTTTATGCTGGTGTTTTCTATAATAGGTATTAAAAATAATAACCAATCAAAATCAAAATCAAAAGTTTTTAACAAGTTTTTCTCTTTGATTTAAGTAAAGTGTGATAAAACAACTAAAATTATTACCATACACATGATAATAATCATATATAGAAACATCATATCACAATTTGTTACATCTTATTTAATAGGAGATCATACAATAACAGGTCATGCAAATTATATTATATTTCATTGTTGCATTAATCCACTAACAAATCATACAAGTATTTTATGGCATCAATACTATAAGTAATTAAATATCCCATACAATCTACATTCCATGTAATCACACTAAAAATGCTAAGAAAGCATTGTAACATCTACTCCAAACTTTATAAGACTGTACAAAAAAGCATTTTCAAAATTAATAGAAAAAATACCAATTTTCTAAATAATTGTTGTATACTTGTTTCTTAAATCAGTATAATACATGTTTATTTCTGAATGATAGTGTTTAACAATTAAGGCATGCTAAAATACCAATTTTGTAAAAAAGTATAATACTTCTCATTTTAGTTACACCTTAACCATAAGGGTTATTAATCTACACAGTATACTAAAATGAGAATGTCTAAACATAAAATAGAATTAAAAAATTAAGGAGTTCTTGTAAATAACCAACCATATGCCTCTTGCTACAAAAGAGAACACATTATTGATATTATCGAGACAATATTGTTTTCAGATTGTGATATCCATCATCCAATAACAGATCACACAAGTATTTTATGGAATCAATACCATAAGTAATTAAATGAACCATTGTGTCAACATAGCTAATAAGGTTGATATTATTTTAATAACAAGATAGATTAAATCTCATACAATCTTACTTCATACTAACCAAACAAATCTAAATAAGATTCTAGTTTGTCACGATAAAATCTCATTGCAAGATTTAAATTTTACAACTACAACTTTGAAAACCTCAGCTCTCATAGCTTATTTATCATTGGTGGCATCAATTTAATAGGCACTTCATGATTTCAAGGTAAAGTTGGAAAGTAGCAATTATCGTTTGAGTTTGTTAATGATGTTGACACAACTATTGGATATAGTTACATTGAGATGTTGAAAGGTTATCTAAATAGAGTCTTCTTTATTATGTAATCTATATTTGAATTTGGTATCCCCATTATACATGCGAAATATATCTTGTACCTATGAAATAGAAATGTATACAAAATGTGGAAGTGTAGATAAGGTTAGTGAATTGCTTGACAATTTTTGAGCAGACATAATAGTAAGCAATGAAGGAGTTGCATAAAAAGGAATATGTAAAAAAGCATTGTGTAGGTAGAGGATTATACTATACATGCTACATATGGACTCTGTTTCATTTGTGCATATCTTTGGAATGTGAAGGTTGGTTTGATGCACAAGTCTGATAGTGCACGAACTCTAGAAATAGTTGTGAATGTAAGGCCTTGTTGGTCTACGTTGCCAATGTCGATAGTTACCTTATCTAGTGTAAGGCCTTGTGATTTGTAGATTGTTAAAGCCCATAACATTTTTAGGGGGATTTGACGATGCAGGCCACGACTCATAGGGGGTATAGGGACATATTTTGGATTATTAACATCCCAAGTAGGGGCTATGTAATTTTTGAAGTGAACTACAATAAACAATGGAAGTGAAGGAAGATTTTCATCATCCTTATATACAAACCTTTTAGCTGTCAAAAATGACCAAGAGATGTAAAATACCAATGTAAAAATAATCAAACAAATGGACCATAGTTGATAGCCACTTTTGGAGACAAAGAGGGGAAATGTAAAGAGTAGTGAGAATGGTTAAAAATAAAGTGCAATGCTAATTCACATGCATATAAAGAGTCACAAAAAAGTTTTAACAAGTCCTCTAAGTAACAGAAATAGATTCATCTATTTTACAAACTCTAACTTGCAATCCAAACAAATCTTATCCTGAGAAGAATCAAATGGTATGATCCAAACAAGTTGTGAATGTATTCCCCATAAGCTTTAACAAGTCATTTTGCTTGGACAAGGGCAGGGATGAGGAGGTGTGTGAGAAACAACAAACTTGCCAACCCTTATACTAATCTCAGACCTTCCCTCAAATAATATTGAATGCTCAAAAAAATCAACTATATTAGGAAATTTGATCTGCAATCAAGACACCATTTTCGTCCATATCAAAAAACTGAATAGACTCGCCTCTATGAAGAGCTCTAATATGAAAAAACACTATTTTGTTCTTGATTATTTGTGCTAAATAGGCTCAACCGTTCAACACTCACCCATATTAGAAGTTGTAATCTGCAACCCAAGCATTATCTTCATCCTCATGACAAATAACACTCATACAAGTTTTTCCAGAATCATTTTATTCTTTATATGTTAGCATGGACCATGATGTTAGGCAACACCAAAAATGTGAAGGAAAGTGTGTCATTATCTTCAGTCATTGTAGGCTATGCCATTTCCATCATGCCTTAATCTTAGTAAAGTTAATACAATTATGTAGTTCAAAGTGATCAAGAAATGGATGGTAATAAAAAACAATAAAGAAACGGATAATACCCATATCAAAAACCATCAATTTAAATTGAAAAATCTAACTTCACGTCACAAGAAAATAAAAATAAAAAGAGAAAAGACCATAAAATATAGCTTAAAAGAAGCGGAAAATCTGCCTAAAAATCTTTGTAAGGTTACACAATTCTAACCACCAACAAGTTCCTTATATGAACAGATAATTATCCCGTCATCAAGCTTCTAGGTATTTTTCCCTAATCAAACAAATCATTAATCAAGAACCTAGGGTTTATCAAGAAACAGTTAATAGAAACACTTGAAGTACACATTAAAACTACTATTTCCCTCATAATCTAATCTTTGCATTCCATTCAAATGAATTAAATCTTACTCTACTTTATTCCAACCATATCTTTGCACTTGCATTTTTATTTTTCCATTAAAGCAAGGATCCGAAAGAACAAAAAGGGATTTGAAAGATAAATGAATACCTTCTTTGCTAAAGAGATAAATAGGTGATATCCATGAGGATTAGTTTTATAATGAAAATGTGATAACAAAGGATACATAAGTATCAAGGAAATCTGGTGATGAACGCAAGAAGAAAATATCTCATAGAAACTTTGGCGGTGACAGAGAGTTAAGGAAAGTTTCCTCATTGAAGGTAGTTAATTATAGTGAATTTGAAAATAAGTTTGAGGTCCTCATTAACAACAGGAGTAGTTAAGAGCAGTAGTTGAAGTGAAGAGCAGCGAGGAGTTACAACCAATGGTGATGAGGAATCATTCAATCTGCCTATTTTAAACAATCTACGACCGCATTTTAGCACATTGTCAACCAAGCCCTCTCCATGCTTATAAACCGTTGATTGAAAAATTGAGCTCCGAAAGCTCAAATAGGGACATGCCTTTGGTGTAATTATGCATGTCGTCAAATACATTTCAATGTACACATACATAATGCCGCAACAGTGGAATGCCTATCGGCGTAATTAAGTAATGTTTATTTAATTTAACTCGGTAGCATGTGATTTTTCCACACACACTTATTATAAGTCAAATGAAAATATTCTAAGAAGCAAAGGAATAATGAGTAAGGGGTTTCGGGTAGAGGTGAAGAAAGGTGAAGAGTGGAAAGTTTTGGGGTTGTTACAAACAATTGTTGATAGGTTAATGTAATTTTTTTTGAATTGTATATTTTATTTTTAAAGATGTAAGGTGTAAATTATGTTTATAAAGTTTGGATTGAATTTAAAAGGATAAAAAAATAGAATTTTTTAGAGTAGAATTATTGTACATAAATTGTTTTCTCATTAGAAAGTGAATGTACTATTTATTTATTTTAAAAATAAAAATATTTGTCTTTAAAGAATAAGAATTTTGTTTTCTATTAGTAAAAGATATGGGTTTAGTTATTTCGATGATCGTATAAAGCTTCATTTTGAAGTTCAAGTTGGACAACTCTTTAACTAAAATTTTTTGTAACTTCTTTTGAATTATTTTTGAAAAAAATTCTTAATTAAGAGATACGTTAATAAATGACAATTTAAAGTGACATTTTTTATAATATTTATTTATTAATTCTTGTTATGGTAGTAACAATTAATATTTTGAAAAGGTTTTAATTAATTAATTATAATGGCAACTCTCAACTAATTAAAAGTTACAAGTATTTAAAAAATAGTAATGTTAACATTTATTTTATAAATATTAAGATACACATTTTTTATGAATCACAACAAAAGTTAGATTCCTAGAAAAGTACACAGTTCACAATTACGAATTAGATCCTTGCTAGCAAACTCAGCTTAGACCATTGCAAAGAAGATTATTTAGATTCTAATCTAACTAAGTGATTTGTAGATTTTTTAAAATCCTAAGACACATTAGTTTATAAGTCTTCATCATTTGTAATTCATTCATTAGTTGTAGAGCTAAGTGGTCTATCATTTGTTCTATTTTCTATTTAAAATATAATTGTACAATTGTCTAAATGTTTAAGATTTGAGTTATTGCATTCCATTTGCTATTTATTTTAGGTTAATTTTTCTTATTTATATGCATTTTTTGACTAGTCTAAAGTAATCACATGGATTGGGTTTTTCCCTTTGCATTTTAGTGAAATTGATCTAGACTATACAACCTAGTTTATTTAAAGATTTAATTTTATAGATCTACAATTAAATATTTTATTCTATTTTACTTTTATATTTGAGTAATCCTTTTTTCTTTTGTTCTTTATTTTAATAAATATTCCTTTTAAGGTTTGGTGTTTCTTCTCCTAATCCTATCTTTTACTCACCATACCCATCCTAGATTTTCCTTAATGTTAACTCTTCCAAAATATTTAAGATATAATTTTGAATTGATATTTAAAGCTATGATAAATTATACCTTCCTTTTTTGTGCCACTTGATTTTTCCTCTTCAAGTTATCACTCTTAATTTAAAGCTCAAATCCTAAGCACCTTAAAATCAATCCTAAATGGCATGAGATTGAACCTAGGAAAGTGCTAATTTTGAGGTAATGAGTTAGTGCATGAATATTTTTGCAAATATGGTTTTTAACTTTGGATCAAACTTGTGATTGGACTAATTTGTGACTCATGTTCAAAGAAAAGGATAAAAAGGAAAAATCATAAGGCTTGAGATGAATATGCTTCCCCTTTCTATTTTGAAGTAAGGAGGGTTGATCTAAACATAAAATATAAACACAATACACATCAACAAGCCTAAATTGGACAAGTAGGTGATCAAATCTTGTAGTCTCACATATATACTACCTTTTAGGATATGGGTAGCCTCAATCCTTTATTCAAGATCTCTAGTTGCTAGTAATTTCTTTTTGCATGCAACCTAGCTTGTGGGAGGATTATAAGTGCATGTTCCCATGACCTGCTACCATCACTTCTTATGGGTACAATATGAGTAACTTCCCATGGCTAACTACTTATTAGTGTGCTATAAGAAACAATAGTTGCATGGATGCTTAATTAGGATATGCATGATTAAATAGTGGCTTCCTTGATATATCTAAAGGTAGGTGAGGCACAATATTGTGAATAAGAACCCATCTACAAGAATGTGTTCATGGACAAGTGTAATTCCTCTTCACACCATCTCCTTATGAAAAGGGGTGCCAAGGTTATGATATACATAATGGTAATACTTTGAGATACAACTTTTACTCCCCTTTTACAAGTATACCTTACTAGAATGTGTAATTTAAGTTGTCCCCTAACGTGATGAAATCCTAAAAAACCCACTAATTATCTTTTTTCTTTCTTTTAAATAAAATCTGAAAAAGTAGCAAGGAAAATTTAGTGTAATTGTAAAATTTTAAGAAACAAATGAAACCTAGATAATGTTAAAATGATCATGCCAAAAGATATGAAAATGATATGAATTGAATTTGTAATGTCCATGAATACTAATTAATTGTATATATTCATCAATTTTAAGGGATGATTTTGAAATGTAATGATATGGACAAAGAAGATTTAATTGGATGGCATTAAATGTGGAAACTGAGGAAACCATTGTTAGTGTAAAGAGCTCTTCGAGATGATCTTGATGCAACTTGAATCACGTCTAAAGGAGGTCGTATGCAAAATTTATGCTCAGTCAAAGTTTGGCAGGACCAAGGATTCTAGATGAAGACTCGAGGCCAAAAAAATTATCATCTCAAAATTGGACAGAAATGGAACCAAGTCAAAGAGCTCATTGAGAGGATTTTGACACCGCTTGAATTACGTCAATCGAAGTCTATACATAAAAATTATGGACAGTCAAAGTTGTGCTAAATAAGGTTGACCAGGTACAAGTGTTGATGTTAGTATGATGATGTGGCAGTAGAACAAGCAGTTATTGGTGATGTGGCATTCATGACATGGACCAATCACCTGACGACACGTCATTATGTGGGTGAATAGAATGGTGCCTTGTGGACTAATGAAATGGTGCCATGTGGCACCCCTACGACCTCCCCCAGGTGGTTGATTTGTTAAAAGTCTAAGGGGTAGGTTCAAACACTCGACCTCCCCCATCCTATTTCCATGCTCCATCGACAGGCTATGCGGGTTTCGTGCTATATATATAGGGTGATGTCTATTTAATAAATGGCGAAGACCAAGAAATGTGGGCGACAGGTTTTGAACCCACCACCCTCCACCACTCATTCAAAATAATTGCCGATGCACTATGCACATGTGTTTGAAACTATTTGAGTGTTAAATAACTTTTATTTAGTAGATAATGGTGTAGGTCGAGAAATAAGGATGGCAGGTTGAACCCGTGACCCTTTGTGGGCTAAAAACATGCATTACCAATGCACCACAAGGGAGGCATTTAAAATGGATGGTTAGCTTAACAATTTTGTTAGATTAAAACAATGCAAACCCAAAAAGGAGAGAATTAAGGGGAGCCTTAGGGAAATGTATAAGCCTGATTTTTAAAAGATTTTTATTTGTTTTAAAAATTATAAGGGCTTGATTTAGAGGATATGGAGAAATATTTTGTTAACCCCTATTTAGCATATGAAATTGTATTTAAGGGGGAATTTTTGGCTTGTAAAGGCAATTCTCGGGCAATGAGAAATTGAGGAATTCTCTTGGAGGAAATTAGACATATTGGAGAATAGGAATCTTGAAGATTTTTGTTGCACAAACATTTGTAATCTGTATTCCTTTAAGTGTAATTCGGATTTTAAGGTATTTGAAGCCTATCCTTTGGATGTGGGTAAATGAGGACATGGGATCATGTCTTTGGGTGTTGAGAGGAGATTGTGAGAGAATTTGGAATGTAGGTATGAAGCTTGGATGATGTAATAAGGTGAATAATGATTGGCATCATTAATAAAAGTGATCCTACATTGAGAAGAAAACCCAAAGACATAGCTCAAACATACGGTTGAACTCTGTTAACAAATTTCTTATCATCTCTCTATTCTCTCTTGTCCTTTTCAGCTTTAATTCCTTCTTTGAGTTTTAATTACGAAATTTAAATAATTAGTTAATATTATTAAGTTGTGTAAAGGATTCAGTGAACTCAATTCTATAATTTCAATGGTTAAATAAACATAACCATACAATTTTGTTGATCAAGAATTTATATATCTGAATTAAGTATAAGTTGCTGCTTGACTTAATTACAGTTCATTCATGACATATTCCTCTTTGAACATTGAAAACTCCTACAACCACTAAAATTCCTAAACCAATTTGTAATGATACAAATTCTTCAAGAACTGAAAACTCACCAACACCTAGTCACAGTGTTCCATAACTCCTTGCCTGACATGTCTTATAGAAATGAAAGATACTCAACCTCTAGGTCTAAGTGGCAACCAAATACTTAGGTTGTGGAATTATGATGCCAAGACATGTTGCCTCTACAATTTCATACAACCCTCCTAGTAGAATTGAAGCTAAAATTTCCCATGTCATTTCAACCACAATACCCTTAGGCACTTGGATATTGAGTGTGAGACCCACCAGTGATACTTGATACTATGCTACTTTATTATTTTTGATAGATAGTTTGATTTTCAAATTAACTATTAGGCATTATGTTTTGATGTAGACTAATGCTTTATGATGCTATTCATGTAATGATGTTTTTACATTAGACCTTATATTTGATTTCATATTATGATGATGTGAGCGTTAGACCTCATATTGTATATTATTAATGATTATGGATGCTTAAGTGGAGTTAATGAAATTATGAATTTTGAAAATTATTGTTACTGTATGAAAAATTGATTAAATGATATTATTAGAATTCAATGATAATGAATTTATGAGACTGTTGTAACTATGAATTGGTTTTATAATTTGACTTAATTGTGATGGAAACTGTATGGTGTGAATATATATGTTTCATTTTCTTTGACTATATGATTTTATTGGACATATTAATGCGTGAAATTGAGTGTGCAGGTACAAATTCCATGGCCAATGGAATTGGAGGTCTTCAAGGAACGCAATGTGATAAACCCTATGAATTTCGACTATAGTCCATTTGGAGGGACTATAGTCTTAGTGTGATGTAAAATTTATAAAGTGGTTTGAGACTTGAATGCTATTTTTATTATATAGTTTTCTTTTAAGTCTTTAAGTTGTATTTAATTTGTAAAGTTATAATTTGTAAAGTTGTATTTGAGATTTTTATTTTTATCTATTTTTTTAATTGACTCAAAAGGGTTGCAAAAAGGTTATTTTATGTTTTTCCATCTCTTTTAAACCCCTAGGGTGTTAAATCAAGGGCTAGGCACTTAATTCAAGTTATGTCTTGAACTAAAATCAAGATATGTCCTCTAGAAAAAAAATAAAAAATTAGGGTGATGAATTTGGAATTGAAATGGGTTGTAAATGGATCAATTTAAATCAGATTCTCATTTATCTTCAATTATTTAAAGAAAGAGTTGTTTTGGAAAAAAAAATTGAGGACTTCTATTTATCCCTTTCTTTTTGGATTGTTGAGGGGTTGGATTTTCTTTTGGATTTGGTAATTTTTGGTCTTGGTTTTTGGAAGAAGTTTTTATTGGGGTGAAAAAGAGTTTGGAAAAAAAAACTTGGGGCTCTTCCACAAAGTTCTTCTTGAAAAGCGTAAGAGGTTGGTTTCAATCCCTTTGTATTTGTTTAGGTTGAATAGATTAAATTTTGAAAAGACTGTGAGTATTCATTTGAGGTAATTATTGTACTATTATTTGTTGGTTTTTTGTGTTATTTGTGTTGGGTTGTAAGGGGATGACTCTCTCAAATTTTGAGAGCTTCCCAAGTATGGGGTTGAGAGAGGATGAACCTCCAATGGGGAAACCTCCAAACTTTGAGAAGGTGGAGATTTGGGTATGAGTACCCATATTTTTAGAGTATGGAGTTTTTTGGGTATGAGTACACAAGTTATTTTAGGGAGTTGGATGGATTGATAAATGAAGAGAAGTTATTGTAAAAATATTTTTATGTAAATATGTTTCTCCATTGGGTGGTGATGTCTCCTAAGTCTCCCCCTTTCTTGAATCTTTGAGAAGATTCATTGTGAATGTGAATTCGTGGGTTTTGGGTGTTATTACATATGTATGCGTGTTTAATGTTGTTGCATGGTTTGAGAATGTGTGTAACCTAGTTCCTTTGATGGCCTCCAAGCTCAAGGGTGACTGGTTGTAATGCCCCACCATGTAACCCTAAAGGAATTTGCAATTAATGTCTTAAGTGCACAATTTTTTTTAAAGTGTAATTAACATACATATTCACTTACTAATTCATAACAACCTCTAAGGCTACGAGATTGGGATTACTTAAAACCAAAACCTACAACATATAACATCAATAAAAAAATTTTACATGCTGAATCAAGTACTCATACATTCCATAAATAATAAATTCACCATAACATAAAGAGATATAATAAACTCCAATTAAGCATGCCAAATAAAGCATCCAGAAGATACATCACATCACATAAATAGTCTATGTCACTCTACAAATAGCGATCAAATAACACACATGATAAATTATCTGAATATCCAAAAAACACATCAAAGCAAACAAAACAAAACAAGCACACTATCCAGTCTAGAAAGCAAAATGAAGGGGTATTACACTGGTTTACTAGTCTAAGGTTGGGTGGTGAGCACCCCATTGGCTTTAGAAGAAATTTTCATGTGTAGGTTTTGTTTCAGGTTTGAAGAAGAGTTCACAGTTAGAAGAAGATGTAAGTTGAAATCTCAGTGTAAATATAAGATTCTTTCCAAAGTGTAATCTACCTTGTTGGGTACATTATAAAAGCCATGTTTTTCCTCCACTAATAACATAAGCATTGTATTTTTTCCTTAACAAGGGGTGTAGGTTTCAATTATTGATCCTAAGGTAGAAAATTTTGGCCCAATATGGTTTACCATCGTATTCCTCTCTTAGAAATAGGTGACACAAGACTTGGAAGACACAAGAGAATAACAAAATCAAGGAAGTTGAAAAAGTGGATCTTATATCATCTCATTAATGAAATTGAACTATGTTTTGGTGAATGGAATTCATTCCATGTCGCATGTAATGTGAAATTGTAAATTAGGAGCTCTACCCCTTCTGGTAGCACTTACCTTATAAAAATAAATAAATATATATAGTATATAGTATACATTATATAATATATAATATATTGTGTATTATTAATATATTTATTATATATTAATAATACAAAATATTTTAAAAACAATAAACATAATGGATATTTGTTTACAAATGGATCCATTTTGAGTATGTATCTGTTTTAAATGGATATCCGTTTTGTCTGACAAAATCAATAGCCTCAAGATTTCCCTTAGGGTTGCCTTGGGATTTGGCTTGGGGGTGTCATACCTAGAAAGTCAACTCCAAAAATGTGTTAAAATTTTTTTCTTAGTTTTCCAAAGTTCACCCTTGGGGCTGAAAACTTTTTTTTCAAATTTGATGAAATGAAAAGGGTTTATTGAGCAAACTGTAAACTTTCCAAGAATATAAGATATGTCTTATTTTGAATTTAATAGATAATTATTATTGATTTTCTACATGCATTATGACTAAAGTCTTTATTGATAGGATAATTGAAAAACATATATAATTCTCAAATGATTTAACATTTTTCAAATCCAAAAGATACAACACATTCTATGATTTCCATACTATAGGATAAAAAAATGAATTTCATTTAATTTTTGACCAAGTTATGGTGGTAAAAAAAATGAGTTTTAATATTCTAAAAAAGTTCTAACTAAAAATTCATAAATAATTATTTACTTACAAAAAATTGTGACACATATAGGCATGTATCCTATACTTATATTGAAAGTTTAAAAAAAATATTTTTTTGTTTGTACTTAGGTTGGTCAGATGTACACGTACTTTTTTAATTTTTTCCTAAAAATTTAGTACTACTACATTGAAATTTCAAATTTTCACCAAATTTAAATTTACTTTTTTCAAAAAAGGACTAGTATCTTAGAAACTACATTGAACTTGCTACAAATTCTATTCTTATATATATTTTAAATTATGTTAATAACCTATTTAAATTTTTATGTCAAGTTTCCTAACTCTATTTTTCTAAATTTTCAATGCCACTTTAGTTTTTTGTTTTTATCTTTGTTATGTTTTTTTCTTTATTGATCTTTGTTTCTCTCCTCTACATCTTCCTTCACATGGTATCAAAGCTAAATTTTATCAAAGCCAAAGATTATCAGAGCTAACGATTCTCTAGCACAAATCTTTATAGTCAGCAATGGTAGGCCTAAGCACAAGATTGATAAATCACAGATTCCCCAGTTCAATGGAAAAAGCTATGATCATTGGCCAATCACAATAAGGTAATTATTCAATTCTCAAGACATTTGGGAGCTTGTAGAAAATTTTTATCCAAAACCAATTGATGTAGCAAAATACAATGCTCTCACTCAAGCGAAGGACTTACTCAGGGACAATAGAAAGGACTCCAAAGCTCTCTTTTGAATCTTCCAAGAAATACACAAGATTATTTTTCCAAGGGTTGTAGTAGCAACAATGTCAAAAAAAGCATGGTATATTCCAAACAATGTCATATCAAGGAATTGTGAAGGTGAAAACAACTAAATTGCAAATGTTAAGAAGAGATTTTGAGACCATATACATGAAGGATTTTTATTAGTAGATTCATTTTTTACTCAAATTATTGGATTACTCAATCAAATTAAATTTCATGGTGAGACTCCTGAGGATAAGAGAGTAGTAGGAAATATTTTAAGAAGTTTACATATAAGCTTTGAGTCTATCATTGTGGTCATAGAAGAGATAAATAATATCTCACAATTTTCAATAGATGAGCTTTATGCATCCATAATTTCTCACGAGAATAGACTAAGTAGGTTAGAAAATTCATCTTTGGAGCATGCCTTGAAAACACAAGTTTCAATCAATCATAGTAGAGATAGGGGAAGATAAAATTTCAAAGAGGAAGAGATTTAGAGGTGGAAGAAAAACCCAATAAATTCTGGTGGAAGAGGCAAAAACCAAAATTACAGTCAAAATCAATCAAAAGGCCAAAGGTCTAACAAATCTCAAGTCCATTATCATTATTCAAAAAATATGGGCATTACTCAAATGAATGTAGAAAGAAAAAATATGATTTTAAGAAAAAAATACAAATTTTACAAGAGAATTTAACCAAAACCAAGGCAATATTATTTGAGCTTGCAATTTTGCACAAGAGAATCAAAAGGATGTATGGTTTCTATAATCAAGTTGCAACAATCACATGATGGGGAACATAGAAATGTTTTCCAATTTGGATGAGAATGTAAAATCAGATGTCACATTGGGAAATGAAAACAATGTGTTAATTATGAGAAAAAGAAACATCAATATTCTAATAGAAAAGTGGGAGAAAAAGTTCAATTTTTCAATGTCTATATTGTTCCTGGTTTAAAACATAATTTAATGAGCATTGGGTAGCTCATTCAAAAGGGGTATACAGTATTTTTTCAAAAACAAAGAATGCATAATTTTAGTCAAATTTCCAAGTCATTAGTTTATTGAAAAAGTCTAAATGACCAACAATATAATATTTTTCCTAATGATAAAACTAGATTTGAAGGTAGAATTTTCTCAAGCACGCCATTCAATGAACCCACCACTGGATGAAGAGAAAACTACAATATTCACTCGAATAATCTTTCATGAATAAATAAAAGATAGGAATTGGTTATGGCATCTACAATTTGTACACCTTAACTTTGGAGGTCTAAACCTACCAAATAGGAAAGAATGGTAAATGGTTTGTCACTTATGGGTGATCCCACAATACTGGTTTACAATTTTTGGCCAAACTAGACACTGAACTGAGTTTTTCTAACTAAATCTTCACTTTCAAGCACCTATAGAGGCTAAACCATGAGGAATTTGAAGATGATGCAAACTAGTGATTTGTGGTATTTTGTTTGTAGATTCTAAATATATATTTTTAAAAAAATTTGAAATCAAATTACACTTCTTTTTTTTTAAGGAGTGATGCTCACCATATACAACATAATTTTTTTTCCATGAAGGATAAAATTATAATTTTTTCGAATTTAGATTTGTAACTATGATATATAGTGCTTTCATTTGGTTTCATAGTGTTTTATTGAATATTTTTTCCTTAATCAAGTTTCAAAGTCAAACTAATTACAATTCAGACATAGGCAGATTGTATACAACATAACTCTTTTTGTATGTATCAAAATTCAATTTTTTTTTTTTTGTTGGATCAAGGATTTCAATATCTAGTGGACTGATATTTTTCAAAAATTCTTTTTGATAATTTGCTATTTTTCCACATGTGCAAAATAGAGAGCTTGATTTTCGATGACAAACCTATATTCACAAGAAATAAAAAATAAATATAATAATTAAACTAAATTTATTTAAAATTATACTTTTTGGTAAGCTTATAATAAGGAATACATAATTACAAAAAATAAATTTTAAATGAATTCATTTGATCCCCCAAAAGGTAAATCAAAAGTGGTTTTTTATTAGCATTCTGATAGGTGTAAAGGAGACTCTGTTATAGGGATGGTTTAAAACTAGTGGGGTTCTATCCAAGGGGGTTTGATGTAAGGTGGTTTGATCAAAACCTCTTCAATTGGAATCCTTAAAATGGAACCTTTTAACTCTTAAATCATTATATTTTCTAAAAATATGTGATTTTAGCAAAAATCAAAATCTCCCAGAAATAGTAAACCAACATTGTGGGATCACCCTTATAGAAAAATCAAAAAGAGCATCTAAATGATGCATTTTGGGTAAGCAACATAGAGAATCATTTCCAACAAGTAAGTTGATAAGGGGAAATTCACTATTGGAGATTGTTCATTCATATATGAGTGGACCAATGCAAACACCATCAATTGATGAAAGATATTACTTCTTGGCATTCATTGATATCAATTACACAAGAAAATATGGGTCTACTTTCTAAGACCTAAGAATGAAGTATTTGGTTTTTTTTTTGTCTATTCAAGGCTCTTGTTGATAAGAAAAGTGGGAACTATATCAAATAATTGAGAATATATAGAGGATGTGAATACATCTCAAATGAGTTTCTAAGGTTTTGCAAGGATAGTGGAGTTCACAAACAATTCACTACTAGGTACACACCTTAACAAAATGGTGTAGTTGAAAGGAAAAATAAAACAATGATGGAAATGGCTAGGAGAATGTTAAAAGAAATTTATTTTTCAAATGAATATTGAGTTGAATTCATAGAAAATGCAACCTACATAATGAATTTATTCCCAACTAAAATTGTTAAGAATATGATTTCAAAAGAAGCATGAAGTGAAAGAAAACATAGTGTTGCTCATATGAAAGTGTTTAGATGTGTGGCATATGCACATGTCCCAAATGAATTGTGAAAGAAATTAGACAAGGGATCCAAATACATTTTTGTGGGATATAGCGATGAATCAAAGGATTATAGGTTATACAATCCAATAACCAAATTTTTTATTAACAATAGAGATTTTTAGTTCATAAAAGAGGAATCATGGGATAGAAGTTGGGAGAAAAAAATAAATGTAGCAACAAGTTTACTACATGAGAATAAATAAGAATAAATACCAACAAGTTCTTCTGTAGTGACTCTTATTCCCATTCAAGCTCAACAAATCGATCCTCAAGTGACACCTTCAACAAGTACAAGGAAAACCCCACACATTTAATCAAGCACTCCTTTAAGTGAACAAAAACCACCATCAACAATAGGAATTCTTGGTGCAAGACCATGAAGTCCACATTCTACAATTTCTTCTTCAAGTGACATCTCAAATCCAAACTTTGCAATCTTGAAAAGAAAAAAATAAGAAGTATGAGAGACATTTATGAGAAAAAATAAATTGAGAATAGTGTAGGTTTTAAATCTCTTTTCTCTTTATATTCACATTTAAATGATCCAATTCATTTTGAAGATGCAATTAAAGATGAAAAACAGGTATATGCAATGGATGAAGTGTTGGCACTCTCAAATTTGCAAAATTTGAGATGCCTATTTCAAAAATTTTGCTTTTGCACTTTTAGAAGTACATCTGACAATCGATCTCGACTGACCCACTTTGGAGGCATATATTTTGAAGCCTGTTGATTGTCGTACAAAACCCATTTGTAGACATATTTCATTGACCTATGTGAGCAGGCATGTCAAATTTGAGCTTCTCACGATGAGTTCTGACAGCATTTTGAAAAGTGAAGCTGGAAGGTTTTTGCACTGTTTTGTTGTTTTCAAATGTTTAGTTTGTGGAACAACTTCCTGTTTGAGCTTGGTTTTTACAACCAGTTCACTGTCATGTCAGGACGAATGTTGTTCCATATTCCCCATATCAAAATGATCTCAGGTGTCAGTTTGCAGAACTTCATGATCTGATTTGCTATTTTTAGCAAATCGAAACCAAATGCAGTTTGTTCTGTTTTGCAGCTACTTTCCTGACAGCCTTTCTGAGTGGTCAATTTTGATCGTTAATATCTTTCGATCGGTGATGTTTCAAAGTAATTCCTTCTGCACACGTGCTCAGGGTATCTAAATGTTCCACAGTGTCTGATGGCAGCTCGTCAGGGATTGATTTGCCATGTTTGCAAATTAGCAGTCAGGTGTGTTCTAACTGGCTCAGAATAGTTGTTGTTTCAGAAAAGTTTAATCGAGCAACTTCGCCGATTAATATCTAGTTCCTCGTGATCTGTTTCTTTGAACCATCTTTTGCATTGTACTTTTGGGTCAAATGACTATGTTCTTGCAAGTTTTTAAGGTCTCACGAGGTCGTTTTCCCAATTTTTAAGGACGATTCCTGAGGCAACTTGACCTGTTTTACCCATTTTGCAAAAATGCCAAAAAGCAGTTTTTAATGGCGACCCAGTTCGTTTTTCAACTTCTGAAGAATTCAAAAGGCAGTATCGGACCGTTTGAGGGTGAAGTTTGTTTCAAAACAAAAAAAAAAATTAGTTGGGCCACATGGGGCTCGACATGCTTTGCATTGATTGCGACGTTCCTCAAATAGAATATTGCAGTCAAGATTGTGAGAACAGTAATGTTGGTGAATTGCTTGTTTAGTATTTCCTAAAGACAATAATATCAATCGGGAGCAATCGAGAGCAAGGTATATGCATCCACCAAGCAGAGGTTTACATAGTACCACCATGGAGCTTGCGAGAAGGTTTTGCATGGGAGGGCATTTTTTTAATTTTTTCAAAAAAATTAAATAATTTTCAAATGGGGGTGGGCCCGTTTCCTTTTCGTGCTAAGTAGAATTTCAAATGAAATGTGAATAAATTTAAATGGACGGGGGAATAATTTATCAGTTATTTCATTTGAAAGTGAAGAAATGTTTTAAATGAAATCTAAAACATTTGAACGCACAGGGACGGGTGAATAGAATTAAATATTTTATATTCTATTGTGCCGGGGTAAAATGTAAACTGGTAATACTTTGCATGGAAATTAATGTAAAATGTGAATATTTTATTTGCTGATTGTGAGTAAAGTAATAACAACAGTGAGTAAATACATGGAGGTAAAATGCTCGGGGAGTATTTATTTTATTTGCCCAGTATTAAAAAGTAGAAATATTAAAGTTTTTAAACTTTAATATATCAAAACAGAATAAAGCTACAACATTTTAAAGTGTGGGTATTTTATAAAGTGAATTTTATTACCTTTATAATCAGAATTGTGTTGGGAATTAAACTACAACAAATAAAAGAGAGAAATATTAAAGTTATGAAACTTTAATAGTTGGTTTTAAATATAAATTGCAGCAAATAAAGAGTAAAAAGGTTGAAACAGAATTTGCACGGGAAAGAAGTTTTTGAGCAGCTGGATGAAATAATGAGATTCTCCACATGAGCTGATTTTCTGTTGCTGGGCAATCATGAGAAAATGTTGTTTGAGGGAATGTTTGTTGCTGCAAAGAAGAGAAGATATTATTTTCAATTTGATCAACGGGAATGGAGCTGCCATGTGTCTGCAATAGATTCGAATTTAGGGCTTCTTCCATTTCCTTCTATTCTCTATATCTTCTCTTCTCTTCTCATCGTACAGGGTTCTGATTTTTTCTTGTATTGGGCTGGGTAGATAGAAGTTTGTTAACTCTAAGTTATTTTGAGTCTAAAAACTGTAATTTCTGATTTTATAAGCAAATATAGCCAGTTTGTGCAAATAAATCATGAAATGTGTTTACATTTTCATGAATATCTTCAATTTGTCTCCATACTTGTATAGTTAAATCATATGGATTCAGTAATACAAAGTATTTTGAGTTTATCATCTCAGATTTCATGAGATTGTGTTATTTGTTTATGGATCTATTTCAAAGAAATGGTTAAATACTGTGAGCAGATAATAGTGATTTGAAGTGTGTAGGTTGGATTTGATAAGGAGAAGTTGATTGATTGATAATAGGAGTGGGATTGTTGGTGTAAGACACTAACAGTTGATGCAAAGCATCAACAATTTTAAATCCACTAGTTGAATGCCATTTGTTGATAAAGTTGTCTTATGTATTTGACTCCATGGCCCAAATTTGGCACTGATTTATCTTACAACTTAATGCATCTCAGAAACAAATTTTAAATGTAAAATCATTCTTGTTCTTTTTGTTTGGATAGTTGTGTCTGTCATGTTCTCCTTGCTGATTGATGAAATTCATTCAATATCTTGCCAATGTTAAGTGATATTTTAGGTTTCTTAGCATATTTATGTGAGAGCATCATCTGTTAGGCAGTATCATGTTACTTGTGTGTTCATATTTTTAGATATTGCTAAAGGGTTACCCCGCTAGGTCTTACAGAGCCTGAAGTGTAGGGGAAATGTGTATCCATTCCATTTCCTGTCAGTTGGCCACTAGGCTTTTTGGTTCTTCAATATAGAGGTTGGCTACCTCTTAGAGAATTGTAAATCCTAGTTGGGTTGCATTTTTAAACACCAACATGAAGAAATATCTATATTATAAAAAAGAATCAAACATGGGACTTAGTGAGTCTTCCATAAGGAAACAATGTCATAGGAGTAAAGTGGGTCTATAAGACCAAAAGTAATGTGTAAGTACGTATTGAAAGGAATAAAGAAAGGCTAGATGTTATAAGATACAAACAGTAGCCTAGAAAAAATTATGATGAAACATATGCTTTAGTTACAATAATGGAAATTGCTCATACAATGTTAGCAATATTAACCCAATACAAGTGGAAGGTATATCAAATGGAGCATTGAAAGAGGAAGTGTATGTGGAGAAGCCACCTAGATATGAGGTTTCAGGGAAAGAAAACAAGTTGTATAGGGTGAAGAAAACCTTTTATGGGTTGAAACAAGCACCACAAGAATGGTATATAAGAATAAACTCATTTTTTGAGAAATAGCTTTAGTAAAAGTGATGGTGAGCCCACTCTATACATCAAGGAAAATAATGGTAAGATTTTAATTATTGTTTTGTATGTATATGACTTAATTTTAAGGGGAATGATGATATCCTCATTGCTGATTTCAAAGAGTCCATGAAAAATGAGTTTGAGATGATAGATTTAGGGTTGTTAAGGTATTTTCTAGGTATAGAAGTGAAGAAAATAAAACATGGAATCTTTATCTCGATAAAATTATGCAATAGAGATTCTAAAGATGTTTAAAATAAATAAAAACAAGCCTACACAAACACCAATATTCATAGGTATGAAATTAAGTAAAGAAGATTGTAGAAAAAATATGGATCCAAACCTATACAAAAGCATAGTTGGAAGTTTAAAGTATTTTACAATAACTAGACTTGATATAATGTATGTAGTTAGTTTAATTTCTAGATTTATGGAGATTCCAAAGGAGACACATTGGATAGCAGTGAATTTTTTTTGAGGTATGTTAATGGAGAAAAGGGATATAGCATTTTGTATACTAAAATAAATGAGTTTAGGTTGGTTGGATATACAAAGAGTGATTTGGAAGGAAGTGTAGATGATAGAAAAAGAACATTGAGATATGTATTCCATTTGGGTTCGAGATTCATTTCATGAGCTTACAAGAAATAACTTATTATTTCCCTTTCCGCATTTGAAGTTGAATATGTAGTAGTAACAAGGACAACATGTTAGGAAATTTGGATGAGAAGAGTCTTAAGATCATTAAGGCATGAAAAATTAGAAGTGACTAAGATCTTTTCTGACAATAACTTTACAATAACTGTATCCAAAAACTCATTTTTTCATAAGAGAAGTAAACACATTGATACAAAGTATCATTTCTTTAGAGAGTTGATCAAAGATGGAAAAATTATTTTGGGCCATTATAGGTTTGGAGAAAATTATGGAGATATCTTCACCAAGCCATTGGGAAAATAAGGTTTTTCCATCAAAGATCTATATTTTAGACTTCATGGATGGCAGTAGTTGTGATTAAGGTACAGTGTTGGAATTTAATCCCAACTGCCTACCTTTACTACTCTATATCTTCTTTATTCTCTCTCACCATCTCTATAACTTCTCAATATTCTTATGCATGTAAGATTTCATTATCTCCAATCCATCCTTTCCTCCATTCACTACTATAGAAAAAGTTTGAATGTAAACTTATTGCATAATCTTTTTAGTTAGCTTTCCCACATTGTATAAGGCTATGAAATTAATTGTATTTAATCCTTTTTGTATCTCCTTTGTGGAGGATATACATTGAACTTGGTAGTCTTTAGTTAATATCTTTTTGTATGAAAAAAGGGTGTATGCTTTGTTTTAGCAAACAAGCAACGAACATGGGAATTTGATTTTCAATTTTTTTAGTAAAGACAAAAGAGTAGCAACTTTGTGTTTTTTTTATGATAAGATATATTGCATATTTTAAAATATATGAAATATAAACTATCTCAGTTTAACTCTTTGTTTTAGTTATGTGTTTTATCTCAATTTTATTTTTTTCTTTCTTGATCTTTATTTCTCTCCTCTACATCTTCCTTCACGTTTGAGGCTCTTTTACCAACCATGTAAGGTGATATTTTACTACTGCATTAGTGTACGGTGTGGATGGGAGAATAGAAGGTGGTATTATTAATCCAAAAATTTTCTTAAATTCTATTTTTAAAGGATGAAGGATATTCATAAGTGAAGTCCAACCAATACAAGAACCCATCAAAGGTATGACTCCATGCAACATATAGAATTTTATGTCATTGTCATACATATGACTAGGTATGGTTATAAAGGATTTTGAATGGTCAAGCATGATTTGGATTCAAACCACATAAACATTAACCCTCATTTATTTCATAATTTTCATAATGAAAGATGGATATTGGTGTAAGTTGCATGAAATAATACTTATTTGGGTCTATTGATAACTACAAGAAGTACAGTTTGTAGAGACACAAGTTGAGTACATTAATATTTTTTAGGTTGTAAATTTTGTTGCAATCCAAAGCCCTTTGAAGATAATTAGGGATCAAAAGGGAACCCATTAGTTATGATATGTAGGTGAAAAATAATTTCCCTCTATTATTGTTGACCGACCTCCATTTCTCCCACTATTTGGATATGTAAAATATCATTTTTATTCACTAGAGGTAAATTTCCTTTAGATTTTTATTGTTTTATTAATTTCATGGATATAAACATTGAAAAGGAAGATATAGTTATTTCTCTTGAAGAAAGAATACATTTTATAATAGTTGTCTTACATTTTAAAAATAATTGTATTTGGGAATAAGAGGAAGGTGTGAAGCACAAAAAATGACATTTGAAAAATAATTCAAAAAGTTTGATGCATAAGAGGATTGAATAGTTTTTTAGAGGAGTCTTGAAAAAAAAGGTCTACCAATCTTTATGATGTGAAAAAATTAATTAGAAAGTAGTTCAAAGTTAGTTATAAGTACATTGTAAATATATTAGAGTAATAAGGATATTTAAATAACATTATAAAAGGTGTACTTTCAATTGAGCATAAAACCTTAAGATGTTTTTTTTAATTATTTCATCTTATTCATATGCTCTAAGGCCATCTTTGCTACACACATATTTCCTCCAAATATTCACATGCAACATTTAGTGAATAAATTATAATAGGATTGTATTGGAGGTTAGAGGCATTAGAAGTTAGAGGTTTTTCATCATCTCAAGTGGCTTCTTAATTTGAGATGGTTCTTTGCATGAGAAGCATATGTTTTTCTTTTCTTTTATGATGAAAAAATTAAATAATGCATATATTGTGATGTTTACTTTTGAAGATAGAAATGGATTTGGTAAAATCAATATGGATTATTTCCTAGATAGTTTAGGAGTCTATGGATATGGGTAATTATACTGTTTTGAGGGTCATGAGACAACTTTATGGAGCAATGGATTATAGTCCAATAAATTTAGGGGATCTATGATTTAGGAGTTTGGGGAGGTGGTGATATGATAACTCAAAATTCAACTCAAGGTCTACACCCTTTCGAAGGCTACAAGACAACTTGATGGAGTTCCACCTAATTCAAGGTGTTTTTTCTTTAAAGAAAAATATTCTCAAGAATGTGTATTTGTTTTGTGTAATCAACATGTTTTGTTATATAACCTTGGAGGGGTCTCTTTGCAAGGTGAAATTTGAGGTTTCAAGGATACATTTGCAAGAACAATGTAATAAGGGGGAATGTTAGCATAGAATATGATATTACATTGTTTAGCAACTAAAAACATATAGTTATGACTGTTACATTGTTTAGAAACTAAAAGCATATGGTTTTTCTCCCTTGTATAAATATGTTCTATGTTCATCAAATAACATCAATCATTGACCTTGCATGTATATAGTAAATAAATTAGTTTTAAAGAAAAATAAAATAATTCTTAAGTAAATAATAAATGGTTGATTTTCTAAAAGTAGAATTAAAAGTTATATATAAATATAAAATAAATATTATTCTTTTCAAAACATAATTAAAACAAGTGTATTACTAAAAATTAAATGGTATAGATAAAATAAAATTAAAACAACTTTTAAATAAAAGTTAAAAACTATGTCCAAATTAAAATAAAATAACTCTCGAGTAAAACAAAAAAAAAATAGATTGTTATCATCTATTTATTTATTATCTATTGAAAAGACACTAATATATATTAATCTATAAGTAACCTTTAAGATAGATGTATTTAAGATATATAAATTACTTATATAATTAAATCAAGAGGTATTCTATAGTTTCTATCATTTTCGTCGACAAACACTCGTACAAATGGACATAAAAATAGTGCAACTATTTTTTCTTGTTTGCAATACTATATTACTAAAGGTTGCACTACTCATAGTAGTGTAAATATGTGCACTTGACATCATTGCAAATACAAAAAAATGAGGGTGTGTTGCCTAAGGTAAAGAGAACAATAGTGTATGTGAATGTAATGGAATTGTAATCACAATACCTAGAAAAGTGAAGGCAACCTATTAAGGTGTCAATGTTGTTATGCACAATTCCACAAAAGAATATTGTGTATGCATTGTTTTTTTCTTCGAGGATTATTAAGTGAAAGTAACAACTTATCATGACTTTTCACAAAAAAAATTCTATTTTTCAAAATAATAACCTAATTTTAATTATGATATAACTAAGAATCTATCATTATTTAATTGTTTGTTTTACCCATTTTGTGATTAAATAAAAATGACATAAAATAAACTCTCATATTTAAAATTTAAGAATGAAAGAAGGTCTAAATACAACCAAATGTTTTTTTAATAATACAAATAAGCTCACATTAATTAAATTAAAACAAGTTGAAGAAAATTTTAACACTTTTCACAATACTCCAAAAGAAAATAAATAATAAAAACAAATCACTTTCTTTTGAATACTAACTTAATTTTCACTTAGGTCAAAACACTAATTAGTTTCATGGAGCTCTCCTCGGGTGGTGGCGATGGTAGTGGAATGATTTCAAAATTTGAGAAGGTGGGAAACTTTGGAGGTGCAATAGGAGTTAATGGCAAACAACTTGTTGATGGGAAGGTGATGTCAGATGGGTCCTTGGTTGATGGTATGAGGTGCGGGTCCCCTATTACAAAAAATAAATATTCTGGTGGGAAAGAAGCCCCAAAGGTTTCTTATCCTTCACATTCTTTGATGTCCTTCTTTGAAAAGGGGAATCTTGGTGCTGAAAATTTTGGGTCCGATCAGTCAACATACGGTTTGGGTGCGACTTCTTCTAGCTTGGGTCCTGGGGTTGATAAGAAAAGGGATGGTTTCTTCTCGAACTCTTCTCTCAAATGAACGAATCTTTTTGGTGGGAAGCCCAAAGGTAAAATCTCTTCTCCTCATGTGGATTTTGTTTCGAATGCAAAGATTGGAGAAAATTCAATCTTTGTCCCAAATTGCATTGTTGAAAAAAGTGTCTCAAATATGGATATGTCTCTTCTTGGAAAATTTGTGGGACCACGTCCTCATATTGAGTTGTTTTGTAAGTTTTCTTTGAATAGGTGGAGGCCTAAGGGCTAGGTGGATGTAGCTGCAATGACCAAAGGATTTTTTTCCTTTACGTTCAATTATGAAGATGATCTATTGTTGGCTCTTACAGGTGGCCCCTGGTTTATTGGGAAATATTCTTTGATGCTAAAAGGGTGGGAACTAGGATTTAATTCTAAGTCATGCTCCTTAACAGTGGACCCAATCTGGGTGAGACTTCCAAGTCTCCCTCTTGAATTCTAGGATGAGGAAGTTTTCAAAGGGATTACAAGTACTTTTGAGTGTTTTCTATTGATTGACCAAATGACAACTTCTAGGAAGCATCTTGTTTATGTCATATTCTATGTTAATGTGGAGCAATTAGGGGACCTGCCCTCTCTGGTGAAGATTAACTCTAAGTTTGGTGTTTGGGAACAAGCGGTGGAATTTGAGTCTATCCCTTTGCTTGCTTCCATTGCAAGAAAACTAGCCATTAGGCTAGAAAATGTCCTCTTAAAGTGCATAAGTAGGTGGTTAAGTAGTGGAAAGAAAAGGAAAAGGCTCCTGAAGTGGTATCTCCAGATCTTATGGAGAAAGGGGGGTCTACTATTGGTGATGAGACTACTCTTGTAATTGAGAAACCTATGGAATTGAAGATGGTAATGGATGAGATTCTTGTGGGCCAATTTGAACTTGAAAAGCTTAATGTGGTTCAAGAGCTAGGAGGTGAGGATAGTGTGTCTTCTCCCCATCTCAGTACCAAGGAGCCTTGTGAAGACATTAGATTTGTGGTTCTAGCTGAAGACTAGGAGAATGAGGGTGAGGTTTTGGGCTCCCCTCTTTTGGGGGCTCGTGGTAGTGGGGTTTTGAAATCACCACATGATGAAAGTTCTAAGATTGAGGGGTTGATGGTTTGTTCAATGTATGAAGTGAAGGATACTGGTGATATGGTTGATCCTGGAAACCCTCCTTATATTCCAATCAAAGGAAAAAATAGAAAGAAACAATCTCTCCCTCTAGGAGTTATTACAAGAAATAGGAAAAGGTCCGATTGTGGGTTAGAGCCGAGAGGTAGAGGTCATCCTCCTTTAAATGTTACGAGGGATAAGGAGAGTCAAATGGATATAAATGATGGAACCCATGGAACTTTGTTGGAGATGTGCTCCAAGAGAACCTCCCATAAGTCCTCATGAAGATCATCTCTTGGAACATGCAAGGGTTAAATCACCCTCATAAGCATGATCTTCTTGCTAACTTGGTAAGGGATCATCAAACTAACATTGTCTTGATACAATAAACTAAAATGGGAATGGATAGGTTATCTAAACTTAAGCATAAGATCTTAAGGATTGTGGTATGCATTGCTCTGAGGTGGCTGGCACCTTAGGTGGGATTGTTACTTTTTGGAATCTTAAGTTGATTCAAGAGATTGAGGTGTTTCAGGATTGCAATCATGTGGCTACTTCATTTATAAATGTTTGTGGCAAGTTATCTTGGACCCTTCTAATATCTATGCTCTTAATAGTAACAGTGCTAGGATTTTTTTTGGGAAAATATTAGCTCTTTCAAATCTTTGCATCCTATTTTCAATTGGTTGGTTATGGGGGATTTCAATACGCCCTTACATGATGTTGATAAGTTGGGAGGATCACAACTTGTGGATGATAGTAGATACGATCTCATGAATATTATTAATGATAATGCTCTCCTTGATTTGGATCTTAAAGGGGCATCTTTCACTTGGTCTAACCAACGTGTGGTGATTCTCTTATCTAGGTTAAGCTTGATTGTGCCCCTATCTCCCCTAATTGGCTTATCTCTTATTCTTGCTTGTTGTCGGCCCTGACTAGGTTGGGGTCTGATCATTTTCCTCTTTCTTTATTGATGGATTTGTTGGGGAGAAAAAACATTTCCTTTCAAGTTTGAAAAGATGCGGACTTGTCATCTTGATCTCAAAAATATGGTTCAATCCTAGTGGAACATTCAGGTGGATGGTTTGGCTATGTATAAGGTTGCTAAGAAGTTGGCCAATGTGAAGAATAATGTTAGGAGATGGAACAGGTCTTCTTTTGGGCACATTTTTGTTGAGAAAGAGGATGTTAACTGGGAGCTATTCATTGTTCAACAATCTATTCAAGCATCTGGTTGTGATCAAGCTCTTGCTTTGAGGGAGAATGTCCTTTCTAGATTGCATAATTTTGTGGCTAAGGAGGAGAAATTTTGGAAGCAAAGATCTCGCATTATGTGGTTAAAAAGTGGGGATAGAAATACGAGGTTTTTCCATATCTCTACTCTAAAACACCGGATTTCCAATCATATTAATGCTATTAATTTCAATAATCAAGTGCATGTGGAACTGCATGAAGATGTAGGGTAGTAGCAATTACTAGGTGACTATATTGATATACCTTGTTATTAGGTTGATAGTCAATAAAATGAATCCCATGTTGAACAATTTTGACTTGTTTGAGATATATCGCTTGCACTACAACAGAACCTGCATGGTAAACAACATGAACCTTCTATGTTTGTAGGCTCTACTATGACTGCAAAAACATCTCTTGTACACCAAATTTACACATCATGGAAAATTTGTAAACAAATTAGAATTGTCTAGACTTTAAAGATCATTAAATTTATATAATAAATTATTGAAAACTTACACATGTACCTTTTCTAACCAATCCTAAAATATGGTCATAATCAATTGAAACCAAAGGAATGTCTTCAAATATTTCATCCTCATTTTCATCGTATATGTCTAAAATGACTAGTGGCACCAAATTCAATCTACTAACATATCCAAGTTCTTGGTTGTTGCATGCATCAGAGTTTCCCAAAATGCACTCAATGCAAAAACAAGAGTAATCCCTCCTGTATAATGTCCATCCAGGGAGATTATCTATACTCATAACACAATGCAAAGATCTTTTTTTATCTACCCTCTTGCATCCATGCATCGATATTTTGTCCACACATAGATCATACATTTAAAAACAAACTTATGTGAACAAATATGTATATATAAAATAAATAAATTTAAATTTTCAAATGTAACCTGATATCTCCCAGAACACTCTATGTGGAATGTTTAAGTTCATTCCTGAAGATGTATCGACCTCATTTTATGCAAAGTGTTTCTTACACCATTCAACAACATCATGTCAATCGTTTATACGATCTCCCGAATACCTCATTTTATACTTTCTTAGAGCATGTTTGATGCAAGCTCCTACACCATCATGCTCACCCTTTCCATGCCCACTCTTAAAGAAACTCCAAATATGTGGTATTTTGTAATTTTTATGATATTTAGATAGTGCACAAAATTTCTGCGATGATTTGAATTGTGTCGCACATCCATCTGACCATACAAAATGCTTTTCGATTTTTACACCCCTGCTTCTCAAATTCTCAAAAAAATTTATAAAGAAATGTTGTACAAAAAGTGTGTCATGCTATTTATCATCACTACTATAATAGTTATATTCTTTCTTAATGACTCATTGTTCATACGTACTCTCAACACCATCCAATTCTGATTGTGCATGCCGATAACACACATGAGCCATAATCGTGATCTGCTTTGAAAAGTAATATTCTGATTCAATCTCTTTTTGATGTACAAAAGAGTAATTTTTTGAAAAGTTGACTACTAATAGAACTATTCCAAGTGGAAAAGTATCTCTTAATGTTTTAAATTATTGTGCTTGCCACTTAGTAAAAAAGGCATGCTATATGTAATGTTGTATCAATTTTCAAAAATCTTCCATAAATTTTCCAATAGGTATCTCCTCTTCTACATAGTTTAACCTTGATGATTCTTTCCAAAAATTTATTTTAAACTTTACATACTTGTAACTCTTGCAATTTACTGTCTTTATTAGGTCAATATCTTCACTTCTCGAAGGATATTTAGCCAAATTTCCACATGTTTCACAAAGTCCTTTAATGTAGTTTATTTGAGGTCCATTTGCATTATCACATAACATGGATTTTATGAACAAACTTACCTATTTAGGAGGTGCATTTTGAAAACCATAAATTTCTTCTCTCATCTTTCAAAACACTTGATAGTAGAGATCAAATTCAATATGATAACGACAACAACAAGCTTCAAAAATCTTGTTTATCTTCACATAATATGGCTTTAACCTTTCAAACATTGTTTGCCCAATATTTATATGATGATACTTATTCCAAAAGTTCATATACATCTCAATTTGTGTTATGTCTAGCCAATGTTTTATATGATTTTCATAAATATTGGACCAAATCGTGTGTCCCATAACATCTTTACTATTTGATGATGGATGGGTCTACTCATTCCAAAAACTTGAGATTTAGTTCCTAACATCTTTAATCTTGCCAAAACAGGGAGCTCTACACATAATTTCCCAATTTCCTTCTGAACTATCATCTAAAACCTTTTTCTTTTTCTCATATTTTATTAATGTGGTTCTACTATAACCAATTTCAGCCGAAAGTGTAGAAATTTTTATTTTTCTTGATATATATTGATTTAAAATAGATGTCAACATCACCCTTCTTGTAGTGGCCTTATCCACTGATCGAGACCCTTTCCTAATGGAATCTAAACCTTTTTTAATATTTTTAACAATATATTTTTGTAGTCTCATGTGTTTCCTCTTATTCAATGTTGACTATACACCCAACAATTGTAATGGCTCTTCCAGCTCATTATGAAGAAGTAAATGTGATAATAGTTGGGTTTTTTGAAGTGTTTCAAGATGATTAAAATGATAATTGATTTTTTCCTTTACAGATTTAGTCATTGACCTCCAACTAGTATTTGTAGGTTGGTTGGCATAACATTTCAGTTTCTCCATATCCATTTCAAGTAGATGATCTAAATTTTTATAAGAAATTTGTTTCCTCACCTTTTTAGCTAGATTTATATGCTCATCCATACCAATAGAAGGAAGTGATCTTGACCCCTCTCCAACATGCATTGTTTGAACTTTGGCATCCTCCCTATCTTCAACCATTTGTTCTTCAACCTTGTTTGATCCAATATCTAAATTTGGCACAACTTCTATTTGAGAACTTCGTGCTTGTTGACCCCCTTCTATATGTCACAAAATATTGCAAAGAAAGTGAGAGATGATGCTATATAAACTGTGGAGTTGAGCATATGAAATCAAAGATTAGACCTTGAACTTAAGAATTCCATGGAAAAAATATTCAATTTGTGAAATCAAAGATTAGAATTTGAACTTAAGAATTCCATGGAACAAATACTTGATTGGAAATAAACTTAATTTAAGGAAATTTGGAAAAATCAATTTTCAAAGTTACTAGATTTGTAAATTGGATATGAATTTACATGCAAGCAAAGAAAGTGGGATGATTCAAAGCTATAAGTGGAGTTGAAAAAATGAAATCAAAGATTTTTAAACTTAATAATTTAATGGAATGTAAATGTAGTTGGAAATAGATGATAAGGAATTTAGGCAAAATGAGTTAAAAACTTCACTAGGTCAAGAACAAGTATTGCATATGAGTTTACACATTCAAGCAAAAAAAGTGAGAGATGATGCTATAAGTGGAGTTGAACTTTCAAATAAAATAAAAGATTCTTGAACTTAAGAATTCCATGGAATAAATACAATTGGAAATAGATTCAATTTAAGGAAATGGCAAAATGAAATTTCAAAGTCACTAGGTTTTGTAAATTGGATATGAATTTACATACAAGCAAAGAAAGTGAGAGATGATGTCAATCTATAAGTGGAGTTGAAAAAATGAAATAAAATATTCTTTAACTTAATAATTCCATGGAATATAAATGAAATTGGAAATAGATGATAAGGAATCTAAGAAAAATGAATTTAAAACTTCACTAGGTCAAGAACAAGTATTGCATATGAGTTTACACATGCAAGCAAAAAAAGTGAGAGATTATTCTATAAGTGGAGTTGAAATTTCAAATGAAATCAAAGATTCTTGAACTTAAGAATTCCATGGAACAAATACAATTATAAATAGATTCAATTTAAGGAAATGGAAAAATGAAGGGGGGTTGGATCGAACCCCCTTTTTTCCCTTCTCCCCCTCTTCTACCAAATCTCTAAAAAAAAATTCCTTTCGAAGCTCGGGTTGAGGATGAAAATAGAGGAGACTTCACAGACCCAATTAGATGGTGGTAGTCCTTGGAACGAGCTATCCATCAAATATAATTTTAATATTTTTTGGTTTTATTATGTATGTTTTTTAGTTTGATTAAACATATGATTTTCTTAGAAAATCAAGCTCTCTATTTTGCACATGTGGAAAAATAGTAAATTATCAAAAAAAATTGAAAAAAATCAGTGCACTAGATATTGATGTCCCTGATCCAACAAAGAAAAAATAATTTTGATACATACAAAAAAAGTTATGTTTTAGCAAGTAAATCTTATCTAGATTGCAACTGGTTTGACTTTGAAACTTAACTAAGAAAAAAATATTCAATGAAATTTTATGAAACCAATTCCATGCACTAGATATCATAGTTACAAATCTAAATTAAAAAAAAAAAGAATTTTATCCTTCATAGAAAAAAAGTTGTGTTACCAAGTACACACCACTTTTTTAAAATGGTGTTTATTGTTAAAAATTAGTTTTCGAAGGAGATGGAAAAAGAAATACAATCTGATTCCAATTTTTTTGAAAAAAAAATATTTAGAATATAGAGACAAAATATCACAAATCACTAGTTTGCATCATCTTCAAATTCCTCATAGTTTAGCCACTATAGGTGCTCAAAAGTGAAGAATTAGCTAAAAAAATTCAGTTCAATGTCCAGTTTGGCCAAAAATTGTAAACTAGTATTGTGGGATCACCCACATAGTTAGGAGGAACATATCCCTCAGATTAATTACTTGAGAAAACTACAATCACTTTTGACAAAGGAATAACTCAAGGATCCCTAAATATTAATGCAAGACTGACGCTACATTCTGAAGGAATATCCATGGAAAGTGACAAGGATTCAGACTTTGCTACACTTGAGACTGGAGGTAAATAGTTGAAATTGGCCTCCTCCTTCATTCTTCTCTTTACTTGACTAATTTGAGAGAGAGCATGATTGATTATCTTAGTATCACTTAACCAGATAACATTTTCATAGTTGGTCCCTTATATCATAAGAATAATGGCCTCTTTTTCCTTCTTTGCCCTCAAGTAGCACTCATTCTCAATTAATAACTTTCTTGAAGTTAACCTAAGACACACCATCCTAGCATAAGAAGTTCCAAACATTAGTCTCATTCAATGTTGGATGGAAAGTATGGAAAGCACATAGGTTCCAGAGCTAAACCTAGTAGCTCTAATACCACATGTAACATGCCACTTGTTCAACAAAAATAAAATTTACTAAGTTTAACCTCAAGTAAATTTCTATTTTCAAAAATCGTAGCAATTAAAAATTTCTTCTATTTCAAAGACTAAATACACATTTGAAATAACACATATTCCAAACTTTTCATTTGCATTATAATTGAATATTACAATCTTTCCAATACATTTCAAATCTCAAGATAACATTTCTTGAATTACAATTTCCATAGAAATGGATATAATATAACATGCATAGCTCCTTGGTCTTCACTAGCACATAGTAACAAATGGTCCAGGAAATCCCCTACAAATATCAGCTGTCAATTGATGAGGAGAAGCATCAATCAAGCAATTTTCTACCAAATACAAACTCAAATGTGGTCCCTCGCACATCTGCCACATATGGTATTATGGCCCTACCCTTCAATGAAGGAATTGGTTGGTAAAACCCCATAGAAAAATAGCCTTCCCGAGCTTCATGTTGTGCCCTACAATTCTAGAACCTAATCATAAGGTAGCTACAACTATAAGTATGAAAATCTCGAATTAGAAATTGTCTAAAAATGGACATAGTGAACTAACAATGTAAATAGTGGCTACTTACACTACCTTGGCCAAAGTTTCATATAAAAGAATGATCCATTCACCTACTATCCTAGCTTGATTTTTTTAATGACCATTCATCTACTATGCTTAGGAAATTCCCTCCATTGGATAATCGTTAATCCTAGGAACAACCTATCTCTTTATAACAACTATGCATAGAAAATTCCCTCCATTCGGTAGCCATTAACCCCAAGAACAACCTATGTTTATAAAATTCCTAGTAAACACATTGCATAGCTATAACCCTCATTGGTAATCTAATTTTATGGTAATCAATAAGCTCACTATAGTTTTGATACATAATAACTTGAAACAAAAACAACATAAGCTATCCTAGCTTCATATTTCCGTAGTATATAATACTAAGATCACAATCACTCCTTACTATAGAGTATGTACAAACACTAAAGTAAAGTACATAAAGAGTAAAATATAATAAGATTCTTCCAATAACACAATCCTTTTCCTATTCTAGCAATTCAATGCTTTTGCCACACAAAACACCATCAACATTCAATATTTTCAAAAACAAAAAGCATATAAGAGGGGAAAATAGCATACCCATTAAATGCTAATTCCAAAAGAAACAAACTAACTTCCAAGCAAAATTGACTCCAAGATTCAACAAAAATTCTCCAATCCACACTCAAAAATACTTCACAAAACTCACTAAAATCTCCTCACAACAACTCTCAATTCACTCAAATAAAACTCAAAATGGGAACAAAAGAATGCAAGTAAACAATGTGTCCAAATGAAGTATCCCACACCCCTATTTATATAGAATTAAGAGACTTCTCTGCCTATTATCAAGATTTTCAATTTGACACTTCTCAGCTATATGGTCAACTCAACAAATTAACTTCAACTGGTCGAAGAATTATAAAGCAATACTCATCTATTAAGAATAGAAAATTGGTTGGAATAGAGATAGAAAGAGTTTATCTTAGTAATGCAAGGTGAAAACCAACATGTCGACTTCCAAATTTTCTAGAAAAACCAAGACTTATTCTACCTTTTACCTAGTCTTTCATCATTGGATAATTCTTAGTTCTTTGGGCTACTAATCATAATGCAAGTTCATTTTTTGGTGCCACCTAGTTATTTCCACTGTGTATTTTTGGTGTTGCTATTTAAATACTAAGTCAACAACTAAATATCATTCAAAACATCTTTAAACTTATTGACTGGGTCTACAAACATTGGGTGTTGTGATTCTTTACCATCAATATATCTTGGGTTGCCTTCGGGCCTGAAGCCTTCAAAATATTTTTGGAATTCTTTGGTTGACAGATTCAACAAAAAGTATGCGGGTTGGAAAGGAGCTCTTCTTAGTCAAGTTGGTAAGATTCAAGTTCTCAAAGCCACTCTTCAAAACCTTTCGATCTATGCTTTAAGTCTTTATAAGATTCCTTCCAAATATGTGGAGGCTATTGAAAAAATTCAAAAATGATTTCTCTGGTTTGGTGTTGAAGAAAGGAAAAGAATGCCCCTTATTGAATGGGATTATGTCTATAGACCTAAAAATTTAGGAGGACTGGGTCTTAGAAAGATCAGAACAATGAATAGAGCTCTCCTAGCAAAGGAAATCTGGAGAATTTTCTCTGCAAATGGAAATGGAACAACATCTTAAAGAACACATATCTGGCTAATATTGTCTCTCTCAAAACTTTGCTCGAATCTCCTTGCCTGCCTTGTGGTTCAGCTCTCTAGAATGATATGATTAGAGGGAGATTTTTTTGACTTGGGTGTGGGATGGAGTATTAGAAATGGAAATCTGGCTAGGTTTTGGGAAGACATATGGGTTATGAAGGAACCCTTAATCTCATATGACAATTTCAAAGGGTGGCTGATACTTGCAAGGCTACTTATGGGATCTTTGTTAAAGACTACTGGAGAAATGGGGAATGGGTGAATCTATGCCAGATCAGTTTGGACCTTGCTCCACTCCAATCCTCTTTGATGGTGGTTAGAATGGGCTCAAACCAATAGGAGGATCTTTTGGTTTGGAAGGCCAATCCTTTGGGTAGCTACTCAATTTCCTCGGCTATCTCTTTCCTCTCCTTTTCTCGTGACCCTCCTCCCTTCTGAGCTAAAGCATGGATTAATTACCTGACCCCCAAGGTCAATATTTTCTTTTGGATCCTCCTCCAGAATAAGATGCTCATGGTGGATAACCTCTGTAAACGGGGTTTTCAGATCCCTAATCATTTCTACCTATGTAAGGGAGAAGCGAAAATTGCTAACCATCTATTCCTCCATTGTTTGTATGTGACTTCTATTTGGGGTAGGTTTTATTCTCTCTGGAACCTTTCGTGGGTGTCTCCAGGGTCTATCAAAGACCAATTTATTTAGTGGATGGCTCCCTCCTTGAATCCTTATATCTGTAGATTATGGTCCCTCACTTTCCCTTATATAGTCTGGGGAGTGTGGAAGGAGCGAAATAATAGAATCTTCAGGGACAAGGAAATTCCAAAGAATATTGTGTTTGAGAAAATTTATAGGCTAATTGTGGAGAACTTCAACAATTTCCCTTTTCAAGAGAACAAGTTGGAGCCTATGGTCTACTAGAATTATGACCTCAAGATGGCCAGAGACTGGGAAATCAAAAGAGATGTGTCAAAATCCTCTAAACCTACTAAAAAGAACCGTGAAGGTTTCATTTGGTATCATCCACCTGGGGGTTGGATAAAAGATAATTTTGATGGGGCAGCAAAAGGGAATCCAGGGAAGGCAGGGAGTGGGGGTGTGATAAGAGATCATAATGGCATGTTTATTGCTACGATGGCTATTTCCTTGGGCATACAAACTAATCATTTAGCCGAATCCATTGGATCTTTCCAGGTCATTGACATGGCAAGTAGAATGAACTTTAAAAATATATGGATTGAGGGCGACTCTAAAAATATCATTGATTGTCTCCTAGGAAAGTCCCCCCCATCATGGACCATTAAATTTTGGATAGATGAAGGTAGGGCTAATTTATCTAGATTCAACAAAGTGAAAATTTCCCATGTCTATAGGGAAGCTAATAGTATGGCCGACTATTTTGCTAATGAGGGGATTAAACATAATGGGAAAGTGACATGGTAGAATTGCAATGAGTTGGGTGTTGATGTCATAGTTTTAATCAACTATGATATCACCCATGGGAGAGATGCCACATTTAATGATGATTAAAAAGAATGAGGCCAAGTACCGAAACATCATTCGATACTCTAGCAAAGCCGTAATAATTTTAACAAATGGTAAGGGCTGACATGTTTTGTGGGTGCTTTGGGTATGTTGTGAGCTCTCTGGTCTGTTATTTCATGGTGTGAGCTATTGGAACAAGATTATTATGACAATGGGAGAAAGCAAAAAAAGGGTGGAGCCGATGGGTTGCATGAAGAACAAGAAAAACTCAAAGGTCTAGAAGAAAATTGAGTGGGGAAGGCTTCAACCTTTCATTAATAAGCTCCATGGTCCTGACCCTAAGGTCACTAAATATTTTTCTAAACACTGGAACAATGGTGATATAATTCTCTTAGGGATGAAGGCTAAGGTGGATGAAGCTCCTATTGGGGAAATCACAGGTCTTACTACTGATGGCATGAAATTGCATCATGACAAGAAGTTCTCAGACAAAGCTATAATAAGTTTCCCTAAGTTTGAGGAGGAAAGAAAGGAGCTGGTCAAAGTCTCCAATAGTTACTTCAATTTCAGGAAGATCAAGAAGATTTGGAGGGAGGTGCTCAAGATTCTTATGGAGTACATTACGTTGGAAAATAGATTTACAAGAGTCTACGATTACCATTTTGTCCTCCTCAATAATTTTTGACATAAGCTAAGGGTCTCTTTTCCTCATTAACTACTCTGTTCCATGAATAATAGTATTGAGAAATATAGAAAAAAACCTAAGAAGAATATGGTCCTGCATGCTAGCCTTATGCAGCTTATCCATGAGAACTTTAAAAATATGGTAGCCTTGTCTAACCCTCTTTCGGCCTTGGCCTCGGAAGGTTATGACACCAAGTCTAGCTCGTCTGAGGGCAAAGATGACTTAGACCCTGAGTGGGCTAAGGAAGACACCCCCCCTCCTAATAAGAAAAAGAAGAATACCCCTTTGGCTAAACCCTTGAACAAAAAAGCTAGTCATGTGAATACCCCTTTTGGTACTTCTCAGGTGGAGAATGTCAAGTTGAAGGAGCCCCCTGTTAATAAGTTGGTTTTTTATTCGAGGGATTCTCTAGTTGAAAACTATGTTGTCCCCAAAGCTAATGAGGACTCCTTTGCATCTTTTCATGCCACTGACTGAGAGAAAAGACCCAAATCGCCTTGTGACCTCAACCCTGATGACCACTACTTCAAGCCGGACAGGGAATTTCTTGAAGATATTCTAGCTATGGCCATAAATGGTGCGGTTGACTATTTCAAAATTTTGAAATGGGCTTTCCATGAGATAAAGGACATCAATTTTAAAACTCAGGCACTCACTAGAAAGCTGGAGATGTTGGAAGCTAAAGTTGCTTCTCAGAACTCTGCTAAGGTCTTATGGACTATGTAAAAGAAGATGGCTATGGCTGAATGCTTTCAAAGAATGGTTGAACTTGTAGACAATCTGAAGCAGCACAATGAGAACAAGGTCAAGTACTTGGAAAAGGAAATTGGTAAGATCAGGGATACTTTGAAAACCATCATTGAGCATAACCACAGAGTTGTGAAATATAACACCGTTATCTTGAGCACTATGGTGGAGAAAATGGAAAACACCCAGTAGGGGTCACTGATTGTGAATCTAGAAGTTGATAAGAATAAAATTAAGCAAGAGAATTTTGGCCCTTCGAAGAGAACTAGAGCCAACCTGAAGTAAAAAGCAGATTCTTTGCCTTTAGAGACTTAGGACCTAAAGAAGGTGACCCAAGAAATGTGCAACCTAGAAGGTGAGGTTGCTAAGACTTTAAAGTCTCTTGGTTAGTTTTGGTTGTGTTTTTTGTTGTTGGCTTCTTGCTAACTTTTTGCTAGCTCCTGGTTGGTGGTTGTTGTCCTTGTGATTTTTTCTATTTCGCAACCTTCCTGTCTTTGGGTATTCTGATGGTTTATTTTAATATGGCTTGTAAACTCTATGGTTTCGGGTCCCTGTAAAACCCATTTTTTCCTCTATTAAAAACATTGGGTGTTGTGATAGCAGATCGATTGACTCACATTTATTGATCATGTTGTGGTATATAGCACCTACTATATGTTGTAATATCTTGTATACATTACACGCAATACATATCATTAAGTCTATGCTTTATTTCATTATATCTTCAATGCTTTATAAATAATAAGCAATGCTTGAACAATATTAACACATATCCATATATACGTTTTCTTATTCAAACAATAGTACACATTTTCAAACTCATTGATAATATATATATGCATATGAAGTATATATACATACATATATAGATGTCTTATTATCCATTTGATATTCTCATGCCCATGAGAAATCCATCCATGAGCATGTGTAGGTACATCTACCTACATATACTCATGTATGTATTAAGCTACATGTACGGGTCTATCATCGATATGTACATGTATACATATTGTAATGTCATAGAATTGCACCTAAGAGAAATTCCACATTTTCACATCTTGCGTAGCATTTATGACACCTTAGAAATATTAATGGAAAAATCCCATGAGTCAAAATTTTGTGATTTTGACTCCATGTGGACACATGGCGAGATGATAGAAGCTTGACAAGGCATTTCTCAAAAATCTAGGCTTTCGACGCCTGCATGGTGTGTGGATGTTTGCATGGTGCGCTAGCATCCTAGCGATTTTCGAGTTTGAAATAGCGAAACTAGAAACCTGACCCTTGCGAAATATGTCCTGGCAGTTAGGTCTTGGATGAAACGGCTCTGCCCCACCCTTGCATGCATGAAAACCCCCTTTTGGCTCTCATTTTGGGGTGGGAAGTCATCAATTGAAGCATTGTTACTATTTTATCTAGTCTTGGGTAAGCTCTATCCTTGAATAGTAGCACTTTTACAGGTAAATCCATGCCAGATTGAAGTCCCGCCAGTAGCTACCATCTCTCAAGTAGTTACCAGCTCTCAAGCAAGCACATAGCGGTGCAGCCATGTGCTTCAAAAGAGGGTCTTGACCCGTGGGTAACACTCTCTCTCCCTATCACTCTTTCTTACTAGCTCATTTACTACTTTGTGGTGTGGGCTCTACTCTAAAGCGGGTTTTTCTTTCACCACACACTTTGTTTACTTCCTTTACACTCTTTTCCAAACTTGGCTACTCATGGAGGTGGGAACACCAAAACGGGGGTCTGATTGAGGCAGACCCCTATATAGCCCCAACCTTTTCCCCTTGACCTTTTGTGTGTAGGTTATGAAGCGAAGCTTGGATTAAAGACTCGAACACACAAAGGTGATTTTGTTTCGAGTTCATTTGTGTTTTCCTTAGTTTCTAGTTTTCTATCAATTATCTAGTCTCTCACGCTCTTGACCCGAGTTTAGAAGTGAGATTTAGCTCCACTCGCTTGAGCTCCTAAGTTCTTGACAGCTTAGGACGCCAATGCATCTTTTAGATGACAACGTGCCTCGCTAGCATCCTGAAGCCGTGTTGACATCTTTTGTCCAAGATCTCCTCAGTCAGGGGTGGAAACCTCGAAGTCTTGTTCTCTTGGGGTATAAGATTACTTTCCTACTTTTCTTTATAGTTTCATCGATTCGTTCAAGTTAAGGTGAATAAGGGTAGTTCGTTTCTTGGTGATCTCTTGAGAATAAAGAGACTCGTGTGTAGTGAATCCCTCTTATATCACATTTTGGTGAACCCAACGTGAACAGTCGGATCTATTTTCATAATGTTGCATAGTTATAATGATTCTTTCTTTGAAAAATATTTCAATATGTTGGAGGATGCTCTAGATGATTTCTTAGAAGCACTCTCCCCTATCTGTAAATCATCTAAAAAACCTCCTTCCTTACCAGTTGAGAAGTTAGAAAATGTGGTTGTGGTTTTCATGGCTCCTCCAAGCCCTAAGAAACTTGTCATTTATGTGACCCCAACTGGGCCATCCCCTAGAGAGGATTATTCCGTCTATGGGATTTCATGTCATAGCAATCCATCATACTTATATTTGAGATTCATGAAAGTTACTGAATCTACTTCTTATAATGTTGTCGGGCATACATATAATACAAGGAGAAAAGAACAAAACTTAGAACAACAAGTTTCTATTCCTACCTCACAACCAATTCAAACTCCTACTTCTTTACCATCGTCTCAACCTAACCTTCCTTCAACTCCTAAACTCATGATCAAAGCACTAGGTGATTATGATCTTGTTGAGAAACTTCATGTTACTCCGACTAAGATCTCTCTTTGGGATTTGATTTAGACCGCCACAGTTTATCAAGAGATATTGTAGGAAGCCTCACAAAATATTCTCTTGCTTGCCTTTGCTAGGCCTACAGATGTTGATGGCACATATTTGAGCATATTCACCGAATATTACGTTCCACCAACAAGAACTCCCACCTCCAGATGTCTAGAAACAAGATGAACCTTTGATGATTATAGTAAATGTTAACAATATCGATATTCGGTGTACCCTCGTTGACACTGGCTCAAATCTCAACATTTGTGGTATAGAACTACTACCTAAAATTAAAGTTGATTCATCTTCTTTAGCAACTTCTTCCTTGTATATTTGTGGGTTTGACAATGCTGGCAGCCAAGCTCTAGGTATGATAATGCTAGCTTTGCAGTTGGGTTCCATTACCTTGCTTATGTTGGTCTATGTGATGCTCGGCTCGTTACCATACAATCTTCTTTTAGGGATACCTTGGATTTATGCTATGGGCATAATAACTTCTACCCTACATCATTCCTTAAAGTTTGTTGCTAAAAATCAGGTGGTTACAGTTAAAGCAGATCCAAAGGCTGTGCACCTTTGCTTGCTAGTTGTTGCTAGTCGTAATTCGATCGCATACACTCTCAAGAATTGTATTCCCTCCTTAACCGCTGATGCTATGGCATGTTCTTCATTGACACCCTATGTGGAATTTATTCCCCGAGCAAGTATTAACCAAGACAAACCACCTAAAGCAGAAAATCCAAAATCTCCCCCATCTTCTCGTTCATCTCCCCAATCGAATGCTCTCTTAGGTGATGATTGGGGTTCCTTGAACTTCTCTAAATTATTCATAGCGGAGTATAAGTCAGACCCCTCTGGTATAGAATTTTTGGGTTTTGCTAACATAAGGATGAGTGACCCTCCCATTGAGGAAGAGAAGTGTGATCCTATCCAAGAGACTGCTCCTCCTCGGGAGAGTGACCCCACTCCCATAAATGGGGTTAATGTTTGTGAACCGAGTAAAGGAATTGGGACCACTCTCGTAGAAAATTTCAACATTCATTGGTGGAACAAGACACTCTACATGTAGCCGCCCCCTTTGGAAACTTTGTAAACTCGTTATGGGTTTAGTTACGAACTCGCTTCTCGATATGGCTATGGGCAGAAAGGCCTAGGATGTATCGAGCAAGGAATACAAGTCCCTATCTAGTTTAAGCAATGAGAATACTATATGGGTTTGGGATTCCCTATTGAATAATCTAGACAAAAACCTTGGTGGAGTGTTAATATGATTTCGGCTGAACTGTCAAGCTTGGTCCATCCTGAGTTGATAGAAGAAAGAGGAAAACATGAGAAATTTCCCATCGATGTCTTCTCTTCAAATGAAGCATTAGGGGAATTTCTGGGCACTGACTCTTTGTTGCCTCCTTATCATCACAAGAAACGATTCCTGTATCACTTGCATAAACAAGCATACTTTGGAGAATTCATTTTGAGCATTGATGAGGAAGACCCTCTATCTAACATCAGTGATGATTTTTTGATATCTCATCCTGAGGACCACAACCCTCTCCTTAAAGGAGAGACTGTTGAAGTCCCCATGGATCCAAAATCTTCATAAAAGGTAATCAAGATTGGGAAATGTCTCTCTTCGGAGGAAGTAGATGAACACTCCAATCTAATGCATTATCAACCCGATATATTTGCTTGGATGTGTGAGGATATGCTCAGTATTGATGAATAAATATTGGTCCATAATATCATTTTGTGTCCCGATGCCAAGCCTGTTAAGCAAAAAATTTGAAAGATCAATCCTAGGGTAGCTTTAATGGTCAAGACTGAGATAGAAAAATTGTTGAAAGCAGGCTTTATCTATCCTATTGACTATTCCCCTTGGATTTTGAATATAGTTGTTGTTATCAAACCTAATAGTTGTATTCATATATGTATTGACTTTCAAGACCTTAATAAGGATTCTCTTAAGGATTATTTTTCATTACCTAATATAGATATGATTGTGGACTCGACTATAGTCCATGTGTTGCTATCTTTTATGGATGGCTTCTCGAGTTATAGTCAGATCCGTATTAACCCAGATGATCATTACAAGACAAACTTCACTACCCCGTGGGGTACCTTCTCCTATGTGGTTATGCCCTTTGGTTTAAAGAATGCAGGGGCAACTTACCAATGAGAAATGACCCTGATATTCCATGATTTCATTCATAAAATCTTGGAAGACTACATTGATGAAATTTTGGTGAAATCTATAAATCATCAAGATCATGTGAAGAAACATTGTCTTATCTTCGAAAGACTTCGACTTTACAAAATGAGACTCAATCCCCATTAGTGTGTCTTCGGGATAGATGCTGGCAAGATTCTTGGGTTTATAGTCTCTTATCGTGGAATTGAAGTTGACATGAATAATATTGATTCTATTGTTAACATGCCTCCACCGAGGAACATCACCGAGTTACAAAGTTTATAGGGGAAGATTCAGGTGATTCATAGATTCATATCTCAATTGGCTAATTGTACCCTCCCTTTCACTCACTTACTAAAAAAGGATATTCATTTCATATGGGATGAAGAATTTCATAAAGCCTTTGAATCCATCAAAGCTTATTTTACCAACCCTCCTATATTGATGCTAGCTATGCAAGATAGACCTTTCTTGCTTTATCTTGTTGCACCACCTTACACTTTGGTAGCTCTGCTAGCTTACTATGATGACATAGGAAGAGAGAGCAATATACTACATTAGTCGTGTCTTGGTCGATTATGAAACTTGTTATTCATCCATGGAGAAGCAATGCCTTGCTCTTGTATTCACTACACAGAGGTTGAGACACTACCTCCTCCATGCTAAAACTCATGTCATAGTGAAAATAGATCTTTAGAGACTTTTTTTCTCTAGCACAAACCTTACTAGAAGATTAGCAAAGTGGGTTATGTTGCTTTTTGAGTTCGATATAAAATTTTTCACTCAAAAATCGGAAAAGGGACAAGTGGTTTTCGATCAATTAGCAGGCGCTCCCTCATCTCATTCCTTCCCTGGGTTGGACTTGTTCCCTGATGAGAATATTTTCACAATTAACTATGACCTCGAATGGAAGATGCACTTCGATGGTCGAGTTGTCAGATGGGTTATGGAGCGGGTGTTGTCTTGATATCCCCCAAAGGTAAACCGGTCCCTCTATCCTTTTGATTGGAGTTTCCTTGTACTAATAATATAGTCGAGTACAAAGCTCTTATTGCTGGTTTACGTGTCACTATTGTGCTAAAGATTAAACATCTTCGCATACTGGGTGACTCTGAACTTATTGTGAATCAGATCATGAGAACTTATCAAGCTAAATAAAGTAGATTGTCCCAGTATTGAGACCTTGCTTTGTCCTTTCTTAATCAACTTTCCTCTTTCATGATAAACTGTGTCCCTAGGAGAGAAAATAGACATGTAGATGCCATGGCAAGTGCTACTTCCTTGGTACCTTTAGAAGAGGATTCAAAGGAATATCACTTTGTGGTTCAAGTCACGCGAACCTCGGCAGTTCCTGATCAACTCAAGCTCAACTCTTTGGCTTATTTTCATGCAGACTTGGGAGAGTGGTTCTCTAGTATCTACAGTTATTTAAAGACTTGAAACTTTCTTGGTGATGTGACAAAAAATGATTGCACTCGTATACAAAAGATTTCAACATGTTATGTCATCTTATCTAATGTTCTTTATCAAAAAGCTTATAATGGCTTATTGCTAAGCTATCTCACTAAAGCATAAATACCCCTTGCCCTTAAAGAAGCCCATGCAGTCTTTGGGGGTGGACATTTCAATTGTAAAACCCTAGTGAAGAAAATGGTACACATGGGATACTATTGGAAAACAATGGAACAATATTCCTTTGGTTTTGTCAAGAAGTGCCTTCAATGTCAACAACACAACCGTCTTATCCATGCTTTTGCTTAGGAGTTACAGAATCAAACTTCTCCTTGGCCATTTGCAAAATGGGGGTTGGATATTATTGGAAAAATATCACCTCCTTCTTCCAAGGGACATACCTTTATCATTACCACTACGGATTATTTCACAAAATGGGTCGAAGCTATTTTGCTCCTATCTAGGAATGTTGAAACTATCTATAGCTTCCTCTTGAACAATATCATTTCTCATTTTGGGTTGCCTACTACACTTGTTTCTAATAATGGTACACAATTTAAAAACAAGGAAGAAAAGCAGTTCTTGGAGAAATTTCATATTCAACATAGGTTTTCTACATCGTATTATCCACAATCTTATGGTCAAGCAGAAGCTTCTAATAAAACACTTGAACTCATTCTTCATAAAACAGTTAAAAAACATGGTAATAATTGGCATATTCAATTAACATATGCTTTGTGGGCTTATCACATGAGTGTTCGTACGGTGACGGGAATGACACCTTATAACCTCGTGTATGGTACCGAAGCTATCATGCCTCTATAGTCCATCTTTATGGATCTACCTTAGAGAGTTGATTGATGATGAAACCTACCAAACTAACCATTTGTATCAGCTGGAGATGCTTGACAAGTGCCATTTATAGGCCCTCGATCATCTTAAAGCTTATCAACAGTTGTTATCAAGATAGTATAATCAGGGTGTGCTTCCCAGGACCTTCAAGCTAGGAGACTTGGTTCTATATGAAAATCAATGGAATGTAAATGCACCGCTTGATAAGAAGGGGAAGTTTAGTCCTAACTGGTTAGGTCCTTACATTGTGATTTCTATGTGCAATTTGGGTGCCTATGGATTATCATCTATGGATGGAACACCTTTAAAAGAGCCTATTAATGTGATGCATCTTCGTCGATACTATGCGTAGTGTCCTAATGTGTCACATGTGTGGTGTTTTCCCTAAAAGGTAGTAATACTACATATGTTGACATTTGCTTATTTTCACATCATGATTTTTTTTGTGTTTATGACGTGACCATGTGTGTGTGTGTAATAAAACATACATATATGTGTCTGAATATGCTATGTAACCATACATCACATTACATCTTTCAAAGTAATTAAATCATCATAGTATTTAAATTAACATGTAACCAAATGTGTTTAATTAAACTATGATTAGCATCTAATGAAAACATTCTCCATATAAGCAAATAACATCCATAGCATGAGCATACATAAAAATGGAAAACATACACATAAACAAGGCCATGATATTACAACCAATATATATATATATGTCCAATGTATGAATCAACTGTCATGTACATGTATCGAGCCACTTCTATTAAAAATGACTAGTTACTAAATATGTGTCTATACAATAGATCTACAAGTATATGTGTATCTATATTTGGCTACAAAAATAATCTAGAGAAGAGGGACTCCTATCCTTATGGTGCTTGGCTCCCTGAGCCCTCTAGCTCTAGTGGCTGCTCTGGTACTCTGGGAGGAGGCTGGATGGTGGTCTGCAAATGAGATCAGTGTGAGCGTGATACAGACAAGCTTTCATGTATCCCTCTTAGCTCCCTTTGTAGCGAGCAAATATCTATCTTTTCTTGGATCGGCTCTTCATGCAGCCATTGAACATCTGTCAGGATCACAACCACCGACTATGCGTTGAGCTCATCAATACAGCTTTGAAGGGCATCACGTGCCACCTCAGTGACATCAACCCTCGTCACTGCTACATCTCACTCAATAAGCGTTGTCTGTAGCTCCCCCGATAACTAATCTTGTTGTCCCCATGTGGTCGTTAGCTCTGTAGTTAGCTATATGACCTCCATGCCCTGCTCCTTGTACGCAGTCCTTAGACACGCTACCAACTCAAAATTGGGGGCATGCCTACCTTCTAAAACTGAATGGTAGGCCTTGAGGACTGTCCCCTAGATCAACACAGTCGAGGCCACCTCTAAAATACATTGGGCTATGAACCCAATCCATCCCTATACATCCTCTACAAACACAAAAAGAGAAACAAGAATCAGTATCACATGGCATATATAGATAATCATAAAAAGGAAGATAAAAAGTAAGAACATGACAATAATGTACTAAGCACACCTAGATCCCCTGGCTACTATGTGGGATCAGGGTGTGGGTTGATGTTAAGGCCCATGCCACCGGTATTAGTGGCTGATCCTGGTGACACTAGTGCTATCGTTGTTGGGGCAGTAGAGACTAGTGGCACTGATGAGACATGGGTAGCTGCGGGGGGATCTGATCTCCTCCACTACCTCGACCTTGCAGCCACTGCCTCCTCCTCCTATGTCGGCTCCTCCTTCACATCGCCTTATTGGTGGCCTCTCCTCTTATTCTACAAGGACTGGTGGTGCACGTCCTCTTGTGGTCCAATTTTCCCTCTTAGACCACCCTCACTGAAAACTAGAGCAGGATGATGCCTCTCCCACCATCGTGTGAAGTCTGTCGCTACCCTAACATTATCTACTGCCACCATGGTTGGCAGATCATGGTCGGGCTCATCATTGTCTGAGAGGACAATGTCTCTAATGGAGGGGCAAGGGTGATCTCCCACCCTTGCTACACTATGGTGTGCCCTTGTGTATGTGGGCACATCGAGCGGTGTGGTTTGAATACGGTAGTGCTGCCACATGACCCAACTCCAGTAATAAGGGACAATAACAAAATCACGACAACCAACCAAAAATGGTCCCACTATAGGTTCCTTAGGAACTTGTTGTTGTCAACCCACCTGAAATAATGATAGGGTCTCTAGCAAACCTCTCCCATGGAAATAGTGTCAAACTGTAGCCTCCAAAACTATAGATCTTCGAAATGGCACTAGCCTATCATATCATACCAGTGGACCATCAGGACTTGATACGACCGTTGTTGGGGAAAACCAATTGGCTAGGTGCACATGATGTGGGAAAAATCCCACACCTACAAAATTGTGCACATTGTGAGACTGCAGTACTCATAGTGCACATACCACCCCAACTCTTGGTACAGGTATGCCAACATGTTGTGCCCCCAGGAAAAACTAGTCTAATGCTCTACCATCTCCCTGATAATAGGGACAAGGCCCCCCTGAAGGTGTGAGCCTCACCCATCTATGCTTATGTGGAAGGTGACTATGACCACCATCACTTAGCGTAGCAATGGTGTTGTAGTCCTCGCCTGGTCATACCAGTCGGTATAGATATGACCAGTGCCATCACCACCATTTTTCCTCCTTGTGTAGTAGAGGATGCCCTCACTATGCTCTTGTGTCGATCGGGTGTCATCCAAGAGCACCCGTTGCCTACGGATGGGTAGCCTAAGGATCCGGTAGACGTCCTCAAGAGTGATAGTCATCTCTCCACATGGCAACTAGAAAGATGATGTGGTGATGTCCCACCAATCCATCAGAGCGGTGAGCATCCTCTCGTGTGATCACATCTCTAGCATAGTGAATATGTGCCAGAGAACGACCCACTCTAGATGTGTAATCTCATCCTGGGAAAGGTGATCCCTCTATTCATAGATGAGCTAGAATGCTTGCCCTCTAGGATGCTTTCGGATCTCTGGATAGTCCTACAAAAAAGTAAAAAATTCTAAGTCAGAAACATCATAGAGAAAGGAAAAAATGTTGAAGGACAAATGCATGTTGCGTAGACGTTTGCGCCTCGTGTTTGTGTCCCAGACCGCCATGGTCACCCAGAGGACACTAGCACATCCTTTGGATGACAACACGGACCCGAAACCCCAACGAGTTTCTTGGATGATAGCGCATATCGAGGAAGTGAGCACAAATTCTAGATGCCTACGCACCTCGATGAGTGGAAAAATATAAAAAATTAAATAAAATGCACACAAAGTGAGGCTTGGAGGCCTACTTGGTCCACCTCATGACCCTCGACGATGTCCTCATGTAGCTACTCTAGCCTCTACATGTTGTGCTCTCTCCTTCTTAGCATTTTTCTAACTTTTCTCTCAGAAAATTCATCAATTTGCTCACAGTGAATAGTGAAAATGACCCTTCTAGGGGCCCACCTAGGTATATATAGGCCCCCCGAGCCCATTTTTCCTAGAGTTTGTGGCTCCCCGGTTTCTCATAAATTTACCCTACCATGCTAGGGGAAAACTCGGGAGGGGGCATATAGTCACCTCTTGATCATATTTTTCCTCCAAATTGACCACTTTTCTTGACCATTCTTCTCTCTATGGTAGTTTCTTCTAATTTTTCGAAACTGACTCAAAATTCTAATTTTTGTAGGATACAATTTTGAACAGATTTTCATGACTATGGTATTGATGTTTCTTGAGCCCAAAAGTTGGGGGAATCCTCGGTATTGGTTAGCTTGACCTCGATGACCTCTGCGGTCCCTCTTTTTGGCATGCATTTCTATAAAATCTAGAATTCGAGTGAAATTTTGCTTCTCTACTTTAGTAAGGCTGATTTTTTCCAAAATCGAACCCACTAAAATTGGGGCAAATGTAATGTCACAGAATTTCACCTAGGAGAAATTCTACATTTTCATATCTTGCCTAGCATTTATGACACCTTAGAAACATTAATAGCAAAATCCCATGAGTCAAAATTTCATGATTCTGACTCCATGTGGACACATGGTGAGATGATAGAAGCCTGACAAGGCGTTTCCTAGAAATCTAGGCTTTGGATGCCTATGTGGCACATAGACGTCCATGTGGCATGCTAGCATCTTGGCAGTTTTTCGAGTTTGAAATGACGAATCTAGAAACTTGACCCTTGTGACACGTGTCCTAGTAGTTAGGTCTCAAATGAAATGGCTCTACACTGCCCTTGCATGCATGAAAACCCCCTTTTTTCTCTCATTTTGGGGTGGGAAGTCATCAGTTAAAGCATTGTTACTATTTTCTCTAGTCTTGGGTAAGCTCTATCCTTGAATAGCAACACTTTTACAAGAAAAGCCATGCCAGACTGAGGTCCCTCCAACAGCTACCAGATCTCAAGTAAGCACATAGTGGTGTTCCCGTGTGCTTTGAAAGAGGGTCTTGACTCATGGGTAATGCTCTCTCTCCCTATCACTCTTTCTTACTAGCCCATTTACTACTTTGTGGTGAGGGCTCTACTCCGAAGTGGATTTTTCTTTCACCATGCACTTTGTTTACTTCCTTTACACTCTTTTCCAAAATTGGTTGCCTGTGAAGGTGGGAACACCAAAACGGGGGTCTGACTGAGGCAGACCCTTATATAGTCCCAAACTTTTCCCCTTGACTTTTTGTGTGCAGGCTACGAAGTGAAGCTTGGAATAAAGACTCATACAGATGAAGGTGATCTTGCTTCGAGTTATTTTATGTTTTCCTTAGTTTCTAGTTTTCTATCAATTATCTAGTCTCTCACGCTCTTGACCTGAGTTTAGAAGTGAGATTTAGATCCACCTGCTTGAGCTCCTATGTTATTCACAGATTAGGATGCCAGGGCATCTTTTAGACGACAGTGTGTTGCGCTGGCATCTTGAAGCTGCGCTGACATCTTTTGGTCGAGAGCTCCTTAGTCGGGGGTGGAAAACTCAAAGTCTTGTTCTCTTGGGGTCTTAGATTACTTTCCCACTTTTCTTCATAGTTTCATCGATTCATTCAAGTTGAGGTGTATAAGGGAAGTTCATTCCCTAGCGATCTCTTGAGAATAAACAGACCCATGTGCAGTGAATCCCTCTCATATCACACATATATATACATACTATGTATATATATGTATCTTACTAAATGAAAATAGAAAATATATATGAATAACTCACAATCACAAAGGAAACCTAATAATATCATAATCAAAACATTTACAAAAATACATAAACCTTCCCAAATTCAACCACAACCAAAACTAAGGGATAACTTACCAATTTTGAAAACTACGACTCAACTGAGCCAATCTATATGTGTGTGTGTGAAAAATCTCAATTAGGCTTCATTTGGGGTTAACCAACCAATCCCTTCTCTTGAGTGATACTTCCCCTCCTTCAGGAGGCTTGATCCCTACATCTGCATCCAACTTAGAACATTGCAATGGTAGTTAGTTGTTCATCAAAATGATCATTTGCATATAACCATCTCATAATAAGAATATAAAATTAAATCAATCTTTCTTAAAATTTAATCATAAAATCAAATCAATTTAACTTCATTTAATCATTTTCAAAAAAATATATAATCAAAGTACAAACACATGTTTTCCAATAAAAAATAGAAGCACATTCATTTATTCACTATTTTAACCAACCATAGTAATAGTAAATAGGTAAAAGCACAATGGTGTGTAACAAGAAGGGAGTGAGAGAGATATCTAGGTATGGTAGGAGGAGAGCCCTGAGAGAGATAGAGAGGGTGAGAGGGATAGAGGAAGGGAGAGACTTGAGAGGGAGAGGGAGAGAGAGAGTTATCTAGGTAGGATGAGACAAAGAGGCTTAAGAGAGAGAGAGAGGGAGTAAAAGAGAGATAGTAATCTAGGTAGGGTCTCTCTTAGGTCTCTCCCTCCCTCTCACCCCTCTCTCTTTCTCTCTCTTAGGCCTCTCCCTCCCTCCCTTCCTCTATCCCTACAATCCCTCTCTCTCTCACTCAGGTGTCTCCCTCCCTTTTTCCCTCCATCCCTCTCTCTCTTAGGTTTCTCCCTCCTATCCTACCTAGATAAATCCCTCTCTCTCTTAGGTCTCTCCCTTCCTCTATCCCTTCCACCCCTCTCTCTCTCTCAAATCACTCCATCCCTCTATCCCTCTCTCTCTCAAGTCTCTCCCTCTGTCTATCAATCCCACCCTACCTAGATATATATATATCTCTCTAACTCCCTCCCTCTCTCTGGTCTCTCCCTCCCACCCTACCTAGATCTCTCTCTCTCTAGGTATCAACCTAAATAACTCTCTCCCCCATATCTTTCTCTCAAGTAGATATTCCTCCCATATTTCCTAGATTACTCTCTCTCTCTCTTAGGTCTCTACCTCCCTACCTAGATAACTCTCTCTCTCTCTTAGGTATCTCCCATCCTACCTAGATAATTCTCTCTTAATCTCTCCTCCCTCTATCTCTCCCAACCCCTCTCTCTCTTAGGTCTCTCCCTCCCTCCCTTCGTACCTCCCTCCATCTCTCTTTGTTCCTCCTTTCCTCCATCTCTCTCTCTCTCTCGTTTCTCCCTCCCTCTATCCCTCCCACTCCCTCTCTCTCAAGTATCTCCATCGCACCTTGACTAGAAAACTCCTTCTCTCCCTCTTAGGTCTCTCCCCCCCTCTATCCCTCACACCCCTCTCTCTCTTAGGTCTTTCCCTCCCTCCATCCCTCACTCTCTATCCCTCCTTCCCACCCTCTCTCTCTCTAAGGATGCTACCTTCCTCCCTCCATCCAACCACCCATCTCTTTTAGGTCTCTCTCTCTCAAGTCTCTCCCTCCCTCTATCCCTCCCACCCCCTCTCTCTCTCAGGTCTCTCCCTCCTATCCATATCACCCTCTTTATTTCTATTAGGCAACTCCCACCCTCTCTCTCTCAGGATTCTCCCTCCCTCTATCCCTCCAAATACCCCCTCTCTCCCAAGTCTCTCCCTCCCACCCTAACTAGATAAATCCCTCTCTTCAATCTCTTCCTCCCTCTATCATTCCCACCCGCCTCTCTCTCTCTCAAGTCTCTCCCTCCCTTTATCCCTCCCACCTCCCCTCTCTCTCTCTTAGGTCTCTCCCTCCCATTTTCCCTCCATCCCTTTCTCTCTCTATCCCTCCCTCCCTCTCTCTCTTAGGTCTCTCCCTCCAACCCTACCTAGATAACTCCCTCTCCCACTCCCTCCCCTCTCTCAGGTCTCTCCCTCCCACCCTACCTAGATAAATCTCTCTCTAAGGTCTCTCCCTCACTCTATCCCTCCAACCCCCTCTCTCTTTCTCAATTATCTCCCTCCCTTTATCTGTACCACCCCTATCTCTCTCAAGTCTCTCCCTCCCTCTATCCCTCCCACCCCCTCTCTCTCTTTTAGGTCTCTCCCTTTGTCCCTTCTTCCCTTCATCCTTCCCCCATATTTCTATCCCTCCCTTTCTCTATTCCTCCCACCCTCCCTCTCTCTCTCAAGTCTCTCCTTCCCACCCTAACTAGATAACTTCCTCTCTCTCAAGTCTCTCCCTCCCTCTATCCCTCTCACCCTACTTAAATAAATATCTCATGTGGCCCTCTCTCTCTCACTCCCTCTCTCTCTCCCTCTATCCTCCCACCCTACATAGATAACTTTCCCTTCTCTCTCTCTCTCTCAGGTCTCTCCCTCCCTCTATCCCTCTCTCTTACTATCACTCCCTCCCTCCCTCCCTCCCTCCCTCCCTCTCTCTCTTAGGTTTCTCCCTCCCACCTTACCTAGATAACTCCCTCTCTCTCCTTGTTATATCTATGTCTCCCACCCACTCCTAGGTCTATCCCTCCTTTTATACCTTCAACCCCCCTCTCTCTTAGGTATCTCCCTCCCTCTATCCCTCCTGCCCCCTCTCTCTTAGGTCTCTCCTTCCCTTTATCCCTCCCACCCCCTCTCTCTCTTAGGGTCTCTGCCCCACCCTACCAAATAACTCTCTCTCTCAAGTATCTCCCTCCCTCTATCCCTCCTGCCCCCTCTCTCTTAGGTCTCTCCTTCCCTTTATCCCTCCCACTCCCTCTCTCTCTTAGGTCTCTCGCTCCCACCCTACCCAAATAACTCTCTCTCTCAAGTATCTCCCTCCTAACCTACCTAGATAATTCTCTCTCCCTTTGTCCCTCTCTATCCCTCCCTCCCTCTCTCTCTCAGGTCTCTTCCTCACACCCTACCTAGATAACTCCCTCGCTCTCTCTCAAGTCTATGCCTCCATCTATCCCTCCCAACCCCTCTCTTTATCTCTTTCAGTTTTCTCCTTCCTACCTGCCCCTCTCTCTCTCAAGTCTCTACCTCCCTCTATCCCTCCCACCCATTCTCTCTCTCTTAGGTCTCAACCTCGCTATATCCCTCCCACCACCCATCTCTCTTAGGTGTCTCACTCCCACACTACCTAAATAACTCTCTCTCTATCTCTCTTAAGTCTCTCCCTCCCACCCTACCTAGATAGTTTCCTCTCTCTCTCTTAGGTCACTCCCTCCCACCCTACCTGTATAACTCCAGCTCTCTCAAGTCTCTGCCTCCCTCTATCCCTCCCACTTCCCCTCTCTCTTGGGTCTCTCCCTCCCACCCTACCTAGATAACTTTATTTGTCCCTCTCTCTCTCTCAAGTCTCTCCCTCAGGAATCCTACCTAGATAAATATATATCAGGTCTCTCCCTCCCTCTATCCCTCCCACCCTACCAAGATGAATCTCTCATTCTCTCCCTCTCTCTCTCAGTTCACTACCTCCCTCTATCCCTCCCAACCCCCTCTATCTCTCATGTCTCTCTCACACCCTACCTAGATAACTATCTCTTCCTCTCTCTCTCTCAAGTATCTTTCTCCCATCCTAACTAGATAAATCTCTCTCTTCATCTCTCTCTGAGCTCTCTCCCTCCCTCCCTCCCTCTCTCAATTCATTATATTTATTTTAAATCTAATAGTTATTGTTTCATATTTATTGCACTATATGTTGATGATATGTTATTTATTGGTAAAGGAAAATGAATGATTTTAAAACTAAAGTCTCATCTTGTAGTTGAATTTCTAAGGAAATATCTTGGTGTAGCTAAACACATTCTTGGGATGGAAATTAGAAGAGATAGAGTGAAGAGAAAGCTATGGCTTGGCTAGAGTAAGTATGTCAATTCAGTTTTATGGAGGTTTAATATGCAAGATTGAATACCATTATGTGTTTCTTTTATAGATAGAATGAAGTTATCTACTTCAAATTGTCCAACATCTCCATTAGAGATGGAATACATGACTAGAGTTCCTTACTAGAGTGTAGTTGGAAGTTTTATGTATGTTATGGTCTACACTAGACCATAATTTACCTGAGCAGTGGGAGTTCTCTCCAGATATATGTTTATCTTGGTAGAATTCTTTAAGATGTAGTTAAAAGAGTCTTTATATATTTGTGGGGTACCTTAGAGTATTCCTTGTGTTATCATGGTAATATGGTGGGAGATGGGAATTCCCTTGATATTCATGGTTATGTGGATAGAATAGGTAGGTGATGTTGATAGTAGAAGATCCACCAATGCTTATGTGTTTGCTTTATTTAGTGGTGTAATACGTTTGATGAGTAAGTGATAGGCTATGGTTTATTTCTCCACAATTGAAGCTGGGTGTATGGTAGCTACTCATGCTTGTAAAGAAGTTATTTTGCTTAAGAGACTATGTTCAAATATTGAAATTAAATAAGCTATAGTGGTAGTTTATTATGTCAGTCAAAGAGTGATTTGCATAGCTAAGAACCAGACATTTTGTGCGAGAACCACACACATTGATCCATAATATCATTTTGTTAGAGATATGGTCGAGGATGACATAGTGAATTTGGTTAAGGTAGAGACTTTGATGAATATTTCACACTCCTTAACTAAGCCTGTGATCACAAAGAACTCAAATGGTGTTCAAAGTCTATGGGCCTCACAACCCCTAGCAATTAAATTCTTGTGTTGATACTCCATTTTCTCTTGTAAGGTGTTCGACAAGTGGGATAATGTTATGAAATGGTGTATCAAACTTGTACAAAATTTACACAAAGTTACTATTTATAGTAAGTTTACAATTGAGCATGGATTGATGTGGAATTTTCCTCAAAGCTTCAGCCTGGCTAAATAAGCATGAGCTCATAAAGTTTCATTGCAAGATCAGGTTTGGATTTGAATATATTAAAGTTTTTATTTTTTAAAGTTTCAAAGTCCAATTTGAAGGTCTTAGAGGCATTTTTTTGGCCCAAAAGTGATCATCACTAGTGTGGTGGGTTATAGCTTGATAGAGTGCTTCATGAGATTTATAGTTGTTCAAATGGTTCATTAATTAGACACTCGAATCAAAATTTGTGGCCTCCAAAAGTTGGGTATCCTAAAATGGGAGATGTAAAAATGTGTTGGACACATAAATGAGCTATAAAGGGGGCATTACATGTGGTGGTATTTTTTAGACACATCATAGGAATATTTTATTGGATATAAGGATGGGAACCACTTTTTAGGTGATTTTAGCTCATGCTTTTGTAATACCATTTGACAGTTTAATGTATTATATCTCCCATATATTAGGTGCATAAGATGGAGGTAACATGTAAGAGTCTTAAAGTTTTTGAGTTTCCTCTGAATCTCTAATTGGCAATACTCCTATGAGAAATATTGCTCTACAACTATATTGTAATCTTATTGATTTCTGAACGATATATTGGGTGGCTTTTAGAGTGTGGGGTTTTTCTCTCAAAAGGGTATTTGCCACATAAATCACTAAGTTGTGGTATGAATATTTTTTATGATTATTTCTATTTAGGTTTTCGTAACTATTTATATTTGAATTTTTTTTGCATAACCCTCCTCTAAAGATTAGGTAGGAAGTTGTTTTGATGCCTTAGCTTCCTTACAATGAGATTATTTGTGCTCTCAAGGGTAATGAAGCTTGAAATTTTTTAGTATGGAATTGTATCTCTTCTAGTTATTTAGCTAGGTAGCTTTACTGGAAGGGGATCGAGATTCATACCCTTCTAATTATGAAAGATGTTTAGATTTTAGGGACTTTTATGATGAAGATTATTGGTATATTTGGAAAGCCATGAAACCTTGGAATGGTTCTAGCTTCTGTAATGGTCTTTCCATGCACCAAAAAATTGTTTAATGGCATTTTTTTTATTAGAGCAACAATTGTCCTCTTGTAAAGACACATTGGGTTCATGCTCTGAGGTTTTTCAAAAAATAATTAAAATAACTTAGTACCTTTTTTTGAGAAATTCAAGGAATCTCCTTTCTTAGAATGAAGAAAATTCCAAGTTTCATCTTTCTAACCAAAACCATGGAACTTATGATATAATCACTAGGGCCATCTCAACTAATATGATTCAAAAAATTGGTACCAATTCTTGCATACTTTGGTGGAAATATTGAAAGTGGTGCATGAAAATACTATTTTTTCAAAATTATAAGATTTGGAAAGGGTACCACTAGCTCTCTCCTCATTTTACCATGTTGCACACCTTGAATCAATAACTAGTGGCATTTTTAGTCACTAGATTTTGTCTAATAACAAAAATTTCATACAGTATGATCAACATTCTTGGAACAAAAATTGATTCATTATGTTGTTTTAATTTTCAAGACCTCCTCATTACCTTGAAGATTTCCCAATTACGAATCTCCAATCTTTGGTGTCATTTTTGTGGAAATTAAGAATCTCTCAAACATGTTTTTCTAGTTTTGTTCCAAAGCTCAAAATGTTTGGACCTGGTACACAACTTTTTAAGCCATTTAGGTTAGAACCTATTTCTTGGCATATGGTTCTTTTACGGGATTGATCGTGCATAAGCCACAAATTCATCAAATTTGAGATGCATTCAAGGTGGATATTCTATTTAGCACATGAAAAAATAGAAATTCTACTATTTTTTTCAATTGTTTTGTGGATCGTATTTTCACTATATGCTAAAGCTATTATTTGTTCTAATGTGTTAGTAAAGATTCAAGTGCAAGATAATAAATTTTCACTTGAGGTGGCTCAATTATAGGTGCTATTGGATGATTGGAGTAATGCCCCTTGTACTATTACTAGAGTTCCTCTATCTCCCTCCTCCTCTTAGCGATATTCCCCTCATTGAGGGTGCCATTGTGGGCATAGACTTTTTCCTCATGAAAATTGGGAGAATCACTCAATATTCTCCTCCTATTGTAAGAAGGGATTGTGTTCATTGGGGTTGGTCATAGCTTTCTATTCAATGTTTCCTCTTCATTGCTTGCATGAGAAACATTTGGATGGCCAACATGAGGTACTTCGAGATGGCTTGATTCTAGTAAATTTCCTTAGTTGAGTATTGCTATTTCTCTTGGTCATGTGAACATTAAAGAAACTCAAGATGATATTAATAAGGATAAGGATAAAGATGATTGGGACCATCTTGTGGACACTCCAAACCCTATTGATGTATGGGGTAAACCAAATGATCAAGTTTCTCTTCCTCCTCCCTTTGCTCTAGCTCTCACTACTTAGTAGCTTTATCTTGTATTTTTATGTTTCATAATTCTACCTTCTTTATATTTTAAGAATTCACATGACTATTTCCACCCACCTTTTTTTAGAGTAAATAAGTTATTATTTGATAATTAATTAATCATCAATTAATTATTAGAGGCTTCTTTACTTTAGTTCACTTGAGCTAAACTTAGGAGTTGCTTATTAATCTTTAGTTTGATTCTTATTATTAGATTAGACTAAATTTAGGACAATTCATCTCATTGCATGAGATTAATACACTTGTCACTATCTTGTTAATCCGCATGCAAGGTTTTCTTATGCCTTTCTTATATAAGCATGCACATTCATTTTTAATAATTAATCTAGGTAACATAGTTTAATCTAGGTTATTTGCATCAATAACAATTCTCAAGTTATTGAGCACAATCTCACTTTTTATCTTCTCTATTGTGATAGGTAATTGCTTGCAAGTGTTTCATGGGAGATGTGGATTGAATTAGTCAATTCCAACATGGTATCAAAGCCTAGATTTGTAACCCCTTATTCAATTTTTGGAGGGATCTGACCTTGAGAATTTTTTTGGTGCACCCTGGAGTAGAATGGCCCTCGCCATCACATCTAGAGCTACCAAAAACCCTAGAAATGCTTGTCATTTTAACAAATTTGTAATAGTTGTAAAAAAAGAAAAAAAAATAGCAGCAGGTCTTTCTGCATGGATAGTATTTAACCCTATCGCCTCAAAATTCATGCACAAGTTATTCAAAAAACAAAATCTCTAGTTTTTCTACTTTTTTACTTTTTCTAGAAAATTAAAAAATAAAATAAAATAAGCTTTCATAGTTTTTTTCAAAAATAATAAAAATAGTAAATTAAAAAAGTTGAAAAGGGAATTTTTTTAATAAAAATAAAATCAAGGCTTTAAAAATTTTGCGTAGGCTATACCATAGTCGGCACATGCTGGTCAACACAACCAACAACTCATTTCATCGGTTGCTACTCAAAATCCTGACGGCGAAAAACAAAGCCAACGACTAAAATTAGTTCGGGTGGTAGTAAAAGATTCTGCCAGAATCTTCAATCATTTCTAGCAGCGAAAATCTCGGCTAGAAATTGAAGTATTCTTGTTTTGTCTTGCACAAACCCAACAGACATAATCTCTAAGGATTCCCACAAATATTCCATCAACACAATTTTTTTTCGATGATCAAAAAAAATATCTCGACAAGGGCATTTTTTTGCCGTGATGGCTAGATGGCTGTCAAATTTAACATAGCGGATTGCTGACATCAGTGTACGACCAACCCCTCCAAGCCCCAAAAACCAAAAATTATTACACTTATTTTTTCTATAATATTGTTGTGATAAATCCTAAGAAATTCGAAGCCATGCCTCACAATTATTTCTAACCTTTCAAGAAATAAAATAAGGGCTTCTTACAACTAAATACACCTCAAACAAGTCAACATCTTAATTCCCAAGTGGTTTCAATAAACATGATAAATTGCTAAATACAAAGTATTTATGACATAATAAGATTCTTGATAAAGTTCATGCACAAACAAAAACTCCTTGGTGATCACATTCTCTACACACACAAAATCAATTAATATCCCATTAGTAGGCTTGTCATTCATTCTTCCGAAAATGTAAAGAGGACCATCAGGGGCATGTCTAATTATGTCATTTTGTCTTTTTCCTAATGAAAGTAGGGAAATAGGTGCATCATTAAAGACCTTGTATTTAATTAATGAATTGAGTTATTTGGTAAAGAACAAAATGAAACATAAAGAAAGAGAGTTTTTTTATCAAAATGGGGTTAATGATGCACCTATTTCCCTAATTTCATTAGGAAAAATAGATTCCCAAAGGCAATATTGACTTTAAACCCTTAGTTGAGTCAATCTTAATGGAGATCTTGTTTTCGTTATGATTGAGGATGGGGTAAATCAGCTTGAAATGCACTTTTGGGAGATGAACGAAAAATACCAAATGAATGCAATTATGCAATGTAAAACATGAATCATCAATTTAAAACCTCAATCTAGTAGAATCCATAGATTTTTTACAGATTTGAGAAGGTTAGGATTTTATGCACATGTCATCAAAAGCTCCTGCTAAGTGTCCTCCTAGGACATATTTTCCCTAGGGTGAATGGGTCTTATTACAAGGATCAAAAATCTATTTTCACAATCCTCTGCTCCTAGATCTACACTCCCAATTCCTCTAGATTTCCTAATTAGAAAGAAAATTAAATTATGTAGGTGAGCTTTTGTGGCTTGATGACAATATTGACAACTTTGCAAAATTGCACTTTTGATCAATATGCAATCCTTCTTCACCTATGAATCTGCACATACACAAGAGGGGAAAATTATTTATTTTTGGTGAATAAGGGTTTACCTTGGTCAAACCCCATTTTGGTAATTAAACTTTGAAATGAAATGAAACATAAATGGAAAGAACGATGGATGAACAATGGTATGTTGCAACCCACCAAACCCTTGAATGGTTTCCCTTGGAGGACTGAAATCTAACACATCTCTCCAAGGTCTTGATCTTGCATGAATTGGCTTGATTGGATGTTGATCTTGATGCTTGAAACCTACATCACAATGTTAGCTCCAAAAACATGCATGAATAAAGATGACTTTGACATGATGCTTGAGATCTTGAATGTTGCAACAAATGATTGAGAAATCTACTCTTGAATGCTCTTTGACAATAATATTTTCTCATAAAAAGTTCTCCCAATTTAAATCTAGTTTCAAATGATAAAAGACCTTGTATTTATAGGCAATTTTCTAATTTCCCAAAAAATAAACATCAAAATCTGACAATTGCAAATGAAATTTGAATCATGAAAATGCTTCTAGAAACATATTTAAAATTGGGGTCCTAAGTCTAAGGAGGACCTATTCGCCCTTGGGTAAATGGGTCCTAAGCCCCAAACCTAGGACACACCAATTCCAAGGAAATTTAATTAATGTTTGCAATTGTTTAATACAAGTTTCCATTTTAAAAATAGGATTAATTAGGCTTTTAAATGCATAATTTGGAAAATTAAAGGCTTAATTAAGTCCAGTTAATTAAGGGACTCAAATATAGTGTGGAAATGTAAAAGGAGTACATTTTTTGACACTACACATTTATGCACCACATGAGGTCAATTGGTAGGTCATTTAGAAAATGATGTTGTTTGTGCAATAAAGGTCTCAATGGAGAAGTGATAGCTTCAAATCAATAAGGATCCAAACATGACTTCTTTGAATCAAGAAGATAATCAAGTTTCATTACCACTAGAAGGAAGTGATATATAGAGGTAGAGAGATGGACATATAACAAGATAAAGATAAAGGGAGAGAGGAAAATAAATATAAATATGTACATGTTTAGAAAGATGGAAAATTTATGTACATGTTTAGGAAAATGGAAAAGAAAAGACCTGGAGACAAATGGATGGATAGCAGGGGAGAAAGGAAGATAGAGATAGAGATGATGATAGTGTGAGAGAGGAAGAGGGAGAGGGAGAGAGAGACAAAGAGATAGAAAAGTAGATATGGAGAGAGGGATAGATAAATAGGGGAGATAGAGAGAGGGAGAGATAGATATATGGGAAGATAAAGGGAGAGAGTTAGAGATAGAGAGACAAATAGGGGGATAAGGAGGGAGTGAGAGAAAAATATGGGGAGAGATAGAGAGGGGGAGATAGAGACAAAGGGAAAGAGAAATATGGGAGATATAGAGATACATAGGAAGAGAAAGAGCGAGAGATGGAGATATGAGAAGAGAAAGGGAGAGAGGTAGAGATAGATAGATAGATAGATGAGATAGAGATGTAGATAGTCAAGATAGGGAGGGAATGAGAGGGAGAGAAGGGGAGAAATATAGGGGGATATATACTGAGGGAAGGAGAGAAAGGGAGAGAGATAGGTAGGGGAAGGACAAAGAGTTTGGATTATTTTTGTCTCTCCTCTCCTCTCCTCTATCTCTATCTCTATCTCTCTCTTCAATTATCTCTCCACCTCTCTCCTTCTCTCTCTCTCTCTTTATTTCACTATAGCTGTCTCCCATCCACTCTCATTCATGTTATCTATCCTCCTCCCTCTCTTTCTTAATTTCCATTTTTTTATACTTCTCTTCCTTTATATATATATATATATATATATATATATATATATATATAGATATATATATATATATATATATATATATATATATATATATATATATATATAGTATTAAATATAAACATAATATAGATTTTATTTATAACTTAAATAGAAAATATAAAAATATAGTAAAAAGTATATTCAATAATTTATATTGTGTTAATTTAATTTAAATAACAACAAAGCTTTAAAAATATAATTTGAACTTTAGTGGAGAATATAATACCTCTTTCTAAAAATCAAGTAAATTTCATATAAATTAATTTTAAAAATAGTTTATTAAAAAAAATATAAATTATACTTATTAATTTTATATTTTTATTTAGTAATATATAATATTATAATCATAAACAAAGATTATATATATATTATATATGTTATTTTTTATTCAATAAATACAATATAGGAACTATAATGATTATATATATTACGTTATAATATATAATATTAGTATTGTAGTTTTTAATTTCTATAATATATATAATATAATTAACACATATTATAATCAAATATATTATATGTATTTTTTTATTCAATAAATATAATAAAATTACTATAACTATTATATATGTTATTTTATGATATATAATATTAATTACTAAAATTTAAATTTATTTTTACATAATTATAAATAAATAAAAACATAAAATAAAAATAAAAAATAATATATTTACAAATTATAAAAATAAAACTTTTCATCTAAATATAATATTATAAATATTTTTTTATTTTTTAAATTATAATTGTCAAAAATTTATAATCATATGTTTTGTGCATTCTAAAACATAAACAAACATTTAAAACTTAAAAAACCTGAATGCATAATGCAAGCTATCATTTAAGGTAGCTACATGATGTTCTACATTAAATAATAATAGGCGACAATGAATAGATGAGGAAAAATGAAAGCAGTTTGCATACACAATATAAATGTTTTCTAAAAGCAAGGCAATTTTTTTTGTCTTTCCTTCAAATAGTAATATACTATTTGAACATTCAGACAATTGACAAGTATGAGGTATTTTTCACAATGTGTCAAATTATGATATTGCTATCAGGATTCAATCGTGTAGTTTTACGAGTCAAACAGATTGACCCATGTTTCATGAGTAGTGGTTCATAAGAACCCATCTCTCATGATAAAGGGGCTCTATAATGAATGGTTCATAAGGCACGACACTTGTTGAAGGTTTTGCAAATGGGGTTGCAAGCTAAGTGGGCTTAACCTTGGAGAAAACTCCTTGGTTAAGCGCGCTTGAGCTGGACGGCCCAGTGCTTCACCTTTGTGAGCATCACCTAGATGCAATGAGTGCTAAGTGGATCATTCATTATCATGAGAGATGGGTTCTTATGAACCACTACTTATGAAACATGGGTCAATGTGTTTGACTCATAAAACTACATGGTTGAATCCTGATAGCAATATCATAACATTCAGACAATGTTTTCAAAGCAAAACAATTTCTTATTTATTTCCTTCAAATAGTAATATACTTATGTACAACATGAACAACAATATTTTCAAAGCAATATAATTTCTTATGTCTTTCCTTTTGATATTTTTATGTACAACATTGAACATTCAAACAATATTTTTCAACACACTAGATACTTCCTTGTTTCTTTCCCTTTTTAAACATTGATATTTTTTTTGGGTACTAACATTGAATATTCAAACAAAATGACAATTGCTATGATAACGTTAGTAGGAAGCTAGTGTTTCCTCCTCTTATGTGAACAGTGCCTTCAATGAAGTTAGTAGGAAGCTTCATTGACGAAATTGTTTAGGGTCCTTAAGTGTTTTTATCTCCTGTTTACGTCGTCACAATTTCATTGACGAAATTGTTTACGTGTTTCGTATGGAATGCGTTGAAGTTAGTAGGAAGCTTCCTCTAAGCGTGTATGGAATGCTACCGTCTACTTGACTTCATGCAAGGTGCCCGTTGTGCATATCGATAGAGTTAAAAAATACGTTATCATAGCAAATTGTATCTTATATCATTAAACATCATTAAATATGAATCGTTGATCACGCGTTTAAGCTTGGTCTTCTTCAGATAGAAACATCTTTAACAGATATCTTCTTTATGGTACTTATTCCACTCCATGCGGCACCGACTGCTTTTCTTTAGAAGTGGCCCGTAAAGCAAATCGAATCCAATCTCCTTTCCGACTATGTACGGGTTTGCCTAACTTTAAGCTTTACTATTTCGTTCTCTTTTCCCCTCGATGTGTGGAGGAAACGACCGAACCCAAATTTCTAAGTATTTTCCTTCCCTGTGTTTTTTCGCCTTGAATGTGTCGAGAAAGGGTTGAACTTGCCTCCTCCTCTGTACAGGTAGATTCTCAGAGTTTTCCTTACTCTCCTCGAGGAAACAACAAGGAAGGTACTGACCCCGCCTGCGGTATCATCTATTTATTTCATGCTAACCTTTCTCTCCCTCATAATCTCATCTTTCATTACGCATACTGCAATCAAATCCCCTCCTCCTTGCTCTTTATTTCTATTTCTTAACGTGTTGTTAGCGTTTGAATTGAATACAATGGCATCTTCTTTGTCTCACCACCAAAATCAGGAATCTAATGCTTTCTACGGAATAGAACCTCCAGGCAATAGATGGAAGGCTTCTGAATCTTCAAGATTGTTTGATGTTTTCATCAACCACAGAGGCCCCGATGTTAAAGATACTCTAGCTACTCAGCTCTACGTCTCCCTTGAGCAGTTGGGAATACGGGCGTTTCTTGATTCCCGAGAGAAGGAACTAGGAAATTCGTTTCCTTCTATCATTGAGACAGCCATCCTCTCTGCTAAGGTACACATCGCCATTTTTTCCAGAAGATACGCAGAGTCACCATGGTGTTTGGCTGAGCTTGTTCAGATGTTAGAAAGTACGGCCAAAATCATTCCCGTGTTTTATGAGGTGGAGCCATGGGAACTCCGCCACATAGAAAGGGGACAATACGCTGATGCATTCATTAAATATGAAGAGAAGACCAGATATCTTGAGAAGCTTAGCGAGTGGAAAGAAGCCCTTCAGACTCTTTCATTTATAGCTGGAGAAGAATTTCACAGGTAATCTTTATGAGCTTTTGGTAGTCGTACTTCATATATAATTCTGTTTTCCCTTCAAATCTAGTTTACTATTTTCTCATGGAATTCTGCTTTCATTTTATGAAGATTCAGTGACTGCGAAAACATTGTAGCAGCTGTGCAAAAGGAGGTACAAAGGAAACGATGTTTACATGTTGCCAAATATCCAGTAGGGCTTAACAATCTTATCAAAGATTTTGAAAGGCGGTGCCTTGATGAACTTGTAGAAGATTTTGAAAACCAGTGCGGGATGAAAGGAAGGAATCATAAGCCTAAGGTTGTTGGTATTTTCGGCATGGGTGGATCGGGGAAGACAACTCTCGCCAAAGAGTTGTTTAACCGAAAACATTCAGATTACTCTAGATCAAGTTTTTTGTTTGATGTGCGAGAAGCCTATGTGAGAAGCGAACTATCTTCTTTGCAAAGTCAGCTTCTCAAAGATCTCTTCCAGGAAAATCTGTGTTTTAAAAGTATAGAGGAAGGAACGAGCTATCTAAATGATCGTCTACAAAGGAGCCCCACTTTAAACTTCCTAATAGTTGTAGATGACATTGATCATGTAGATCAGTTGAATGCTCTACTGGTCATGGATAATTTAAATATATTTCGTAATAGTCTGGTTATTGTCACAACCCGTGACGTTGGAGTGCTTATAACCACAGGGATTACTGTTGGTTATCGTTTAAAAGAAATGGATAGAAACCACGGGAGGGAACTCTTCTGTTGGCATGCCTTTCGCCAACCCCATCCACTCACCGGCTACGAGGCTCTGGTTCATGAATTCGTAGATCTGTGTGGAGGGTTGCCTCTGTCGCTTCTGGTTCTGGGTCGGCACGTTCATGGTAGACCTCACAGTTATTGGGTGTCAGAATTGACTAAAGCTAGAATGACGCTGCCTCGAGATGTGAAGCAAAGATTGAGAATAAGCTTTGAGTCATTGGATGATGAACAAAAACAGGTTTTCATGGATTCCGCTTGTTTCTTTAACAACAGAGAGAAGAGTATAGCCGAAATAGTATGGGAGGGATCAGGATGGAATGCACAACATGCACTGGAAACACTCAAAGATAAATGTCTTATAGAAGAAAAAAAATCTTATGGGGCAATTGTATTGAGAATGCATGACCACTTGAGGGACTTAGGAAGAGAAATGGCACATGAGCTCAGTCGTCCTCATCGCCTGTGGCGTCCTCAAGATCTGCAATCTTTGGTATGCTTGTTACGCCTCCAAATTCCTTCTTAGTATTTTAATATTCGAAGTCTCAACTCGTTACTACATAAATAGAAAACTCAGTTGCTTTTGTGTGCATTCAGGAATCAATGGGTTTCAAAACAATACACACCAAAACCAATATCAGATGTTTCCCTTCCTTTATCAACATGTCCATGGGTTCAAAAGTTACATTCTTTTTAGGCCAATCAGATAGTTGTGTTGAGACGTCAACTTCCTTACTATGGGTCCACATTAACTCTGTGCTCAGTTTCAAAGAAGTGCCAAGCATTTCTTCATTGATTCCTCTGCAAAAATTGCATCGGTTAAACATCAGAGGTGGACGATTCAAAACGTTGTGGGAGAATGACGTGCAGGTATTTTGATCTTCCCAATCAAAAACTAAATCTCCTTTTAACAGTTTAGTGGTGTTCATTCTCATATGGATGTCTCTGGGATATATTTTTTTAAATCATCGAGAGCTTTACACAAATTTATCTTGAATTTCAGGTGCCCTCCCAGTTGAAAGAGCTGCAAATTTGTCAAATCTCTTTGAAAAAGTTTCCAAAATTTTCAAAAATATCTCATAATTTAAAGAATGTGCTCTTAGATGCTCAAGGAACTCCATTCACAGGTTTGCCTTTACTAGAACTTCTCAAAATGAATCTTTGTAGTTTATGTGTCGGGTCTTCCGCATTAAAGGGGGAATAGGATTCCACTAAGTGAGGAGAGAGGACTCTTTATGAATCTTTGTTTATCGTGAATTTCAAATTTAATGAGGTGGATTGGAATATTGCAGGAATGTCTTCTAGTGTTAGGGCCCCCATGAATGGCCTTGAAAAATTGGAGATTATCAATGAACATTGTGTGTCCGAGATCTTAATTAGTGGAATGCACTATCCAAGCCTTCAGTCTATCAAAATTCATTACATGCAAAAACTTGTGGAAGTGGATTTAAGAATGGTAAAGACATTAAATTGTCTTGAGATTAGACATTGTAAAAATTTGAAAAGAGTGGCAGGAATATCCAATCTTGCAAAGCTTGTAGAACTAGAAATTTCTGATTGTGGGAAGCTCGAGTTTGAGACCTTGTGTCTCAGGGGTATGAAGTGTCTGGAGAGGATAACATTTGATAGAAATGTGATGGTCAAATGTTTCGAGTTGGATGGTTGTCAAAATTTAAAAACAGCGGAGTTCTGTTTTGAAAAGCTTGTAGAATTAAGAATTCGAGGCTCTCCGGAGCTTAAGGAGATGCCATGTTTTATAGCTCTAAGTTGCCTCGAGAGGATTATAATTGATGGATATGGGAACCAAGATCTTATGTTGCGTAATTGTAAAAATTTGAGAAGTGTGTCAGGTAACTTTCAGTTTACACAGTTATACATTTCCAATTGTCCTGAGCTTGAGGAGTTGCCAGCTCTTGCCAGACTGAGCTCCTTGAGCCGAATTATGATTGACTCATGTAAGAAGCTGGAGAACATAGCAGGTATTGAAGAGTTGCATGTACAAGAACGTATGAGACTTTGTCATTGCAGCAATGCAATAATACGGAATTGCATTCATAAGTTGAAGGTAATAATTTCGATACTCCTTTTTAACAGGCAATCATAAATATCATTTTTGATAGTTAATCATGAATATCATTTTCATTTCATTATTTATCTTCAGCTTTTTTTTGTAATTTGTTCTTACAAGATAGTGTATATTTTCGTTAGTAACATTTGAAGTGATCTGTAAATGAAAACAATTTACCGTGGATAGAACTGAGAGTATTTTGTCTTTTATTTCAGAGTGTGCCATCAAACGGAATGGAAATTATTGGAAGAGCAGTAGATGGAGCGGAGTCAAGTTTAAACCAAAATCTGTTTTGTGAAGTTAATATAGACGTGGATGGAGTGATCGAAACTGGTACTAACGAAACTTATCCCAGCTGGTCAGAATTGAGTTTCGTGATCAGATGCTTTGTGGTTGTGGTTGATAGCTCTGCTTCGGTAGTGGATGTAAATGAACTCCTTCGTTACTTTGCCTGTGAGCTGGTTCAAGGAGAATGGATAATTACATCGGTAGCGTGTAATTGTTTGAGACACACTTATTATAAGTTGGTTGAAAATATTCTAAGGAGCAAAGGAATAAGGAATAAGGGGTTTCGGATAGAGGTGAAGAAAGGTGAAGAGTGGAAAGGTTTGGGGATGTTACGAACAATTGTTGATAGGTTAATGTAATTTTTTTTTTAAAGAATTGTATTTTTCATTTATAAAGATGTAAAGTGTAAGCTGGTGTAAATTTTTTAAAAAATTGAATTTTTTTTTAGAGCAGAATTATTGCTTTTTTATTAGAGAGTGAATATTATTTATTTATTTTTAAAATAAAAATATTAAAATCTTTAAAGAATATGATTTTTATTTTTTTTATTAGTAAAAGATATGGGTTTAGTTCTTTCAATGGTCGTATAAAGCTTCATTTTGAAGTGGAAGTTGGCCAACTCTTTAACTAGTGAGAATTTTTGTAGTCTCTTGAATTATTTTTGAAAAATAGTTTTAATAATTAAGAGGGATTAATAAATGATAATTTAAAGTGACATTTTTTATAATATTTATTTATTAATTCTTGTTATGGTAGTGACAATTATATTTTGAAAAAGGTTTTAATTAATTAATAATAATGATAACTCTCAACTAATTAAAAGTTACAAGTATTTAAAAATAGTAATGTTAACATTTACTTTGTAAATATAAAGATACACATTTTTTTATGAATCACAACAAAGGTTAGATTCCTAGAAAAGTACATAGTTCACAATTACGAACTAGATCCTTGCTAGCAAACTCAACTCAGACCATTGCAAAGAAGATTATTTAGATTCTAATCTACATTGGTGATTTGTAGATTTTTTTTAAATCCCAAGACACATTGGTTTCCAAGTCTTCATCATTTGTAATTCATTCATTGGTTGTAGAGCTAAGTGTTCTATCATTTGTTCTATTTTCTATTTAAAATATAATTGTACAATTTTCTAAATGTTTAATATTTGATTTATTGCATTCCATCTACTATTTAGTTTAGGTTAATTGTTCTTATTTATATGCATTTTTTGACTAGTCTAAAGTAATCAAAGGGATTGGGTTTTTCCCTTTTGCATTTTAGTGAAATTGATCTAGACTACACAACCTAGTTTGTTTAAAGGATTTAATTTTAAATATCTAAAATTAAATATTTTATTCTATTTTACTTTTACATTTGAGTAATCCTTTTTCTTTTGTTCTTTATTTTAACAGATCATCCTTTTAAGGTTTGGTGTTTCTTCTCCTAATCCTATCTTTTACTCACCCTACCCATCCTAGATTTTCCTTAATGTTAACTCTTCCAAAACATTTTAGATATAATTTTGAATTCATATTTAAAGCTATGATAAATCATACCTTCCTTTTTTGTGCCACTTGATTTATCCTCTTCAAGTTATCACTCTTAAATTAAATCTTAAATCCTAAGCACCTTAAAATCAATCCTAACTGGCATGAGATTGAACCTAGGAAAGTGCCAATTTTGAGGTAATGAGTTAGTGCATGAATATTTTTGCAAATATGGTTTTTAACTTTGGATCAAAATTGTGATTGGACTAATTTGTGACTCATGCTCAAAGAAAAGGATAAAAAGGAAAAAACATAAGACTCGAGATGAATATGCTTCCCCTTTTTATTTTAAAGTAAGGAGGGTTGATCTAAACATAAAATAAACACAATACACATGAACAGGCCTAAATTGGACAAGTGGGTGATCAACCCTTGTAGTCTCACATATATACCACCTTTTAGGATATGGTTAGCATCAATCCTTTATTCAAGACCTCTAGTTGCAAGTAATTTTTTTTTGCATGCAACCTAACTTATGGGATGATTACAAGTGCATGTGCCCATGACCTACTACCATCAATTCTTATGGGTGCAATATGAGTAACTTACCAAGGCTAACTACTTATTGGTGTGCTATAAGAAACAATAGTTGTATGGATGCTTAATTGGGATATGCAAGATTAAATAGGGGCTTTCTTGATATATCTAAAGGTAGGTGAGGCACAATATTATGAATGAGAACCCATCTACAAGAATGTGTTCATGGACAAGTGTAATTCCTCTTCACACCATCTCCTTGTGAAATGGGGTGCCAAGGTTGTGATATACATAATGGTACTACTTTGAGATACAACTTTTACTCCCCTTTTACAACTATACCTTACTAGAATGTGTAATTTAAGTTGTCCCCTAAGGTGATGGAATCCTTAAGAAAACCCACTAATTATCTTTTCCTTTCTTTTAAATGGCATCCAAAAAAGTAGCAAGGAAAATTTAGTGTAAATGTAAAATTTTAAGAAACAAATGAAACCTAGATAAAGTTAAAATGACCATGTCAAAAGGCATGAAAATTATATGAATTGAATATGTAATGTTCAGGAATACTAATTAATTTAATATATTCATCGATTTTAAGGGATGCTTTTAAAATGTAATGATATAAACATAGAATATTTACTTGGATGATATTAAATGTGGAAAGATGCAAAGAGTATAAAGCTTTTGTAGTAGTCTGAATGATACAAAGACTAAGATTTGGTAGCATACTAATAGTAAAGTGGAGTTATGGTATATAGGAATTCAATATGCTATCAAATAATCATATTCATGGTAATACACCTTGTTAGATTAGAGAAGCATTTATAACCTATTTACTAATAAAATTTGACAATTTAATGTGATCAAAATTGTATTTTTATCAGTCAAGATTTGTTATTCATATCAATATTGTATTAGATAGTTATGGATCCTAATAATTCCTTGGTAGCATGGAATGGTGGTTCATGCAACTCTAATTTGTAACATTAATTTGAAACTATTTATGGATATCTATTGGTTAGGGAATTTCCATAGTTTTCAAAGAAAAATCTCTTATGCCATGGTAAAAAATGCCAAATCATTTGTTACAATCTTTCCTTTATACTTGATAATTCAATAAACTAACTTTTTTTTTTTTACTACATTTTTCTAGTTGAAATATTAGGATCTATTGGTGGGTCTCCATACTAATTTTCCATGGGAAATGGTGATAGTGTAATGGGGGGTTATGTAGTGCCTTGATTTTCCATCACAACAATGGATCCTCATGCTTATCATCTCATGCATACATGTGCCTTGATGCACACCCTTTTTTCAATTTCTTATTGTAAAGTAGGATAAAGGGGCCAAGGGTATAATTAACACTTCTTCCAACATCACAAGGGAAAGGACTAAAATTGATCTCAAATACCCACTTGGAAACTAACCTAAAGGAAGAGCTAGAATGGTGGATCGAGGCTTCAATCCTTAAATTATGTGTGTATGTGTTGATAATGATTAATTAACTAATAATTTATTTTATTTAATAATTTGAGGATGTACCTAGGTTACCTATGAAAATACAACAAACTAAGATGATTTTTGGAAAATGCATAATTGAAAACTAGAAACAAAGTTCAAAAGATTATAGTGCATACATAAAAGAACATGGAAAATAAATCTAAGCTTGAAATGATTGGATAGGGGTTTTGGGTTTTGGCCTAGACTTGGAAGTGTAGATACTTAGAATTAAATTTAAATCCCATTTTCTCTCTCTATCCCTCCCACTAGATACCTACCTAAATAAATTTCCCCCTCTCTTTCTCTCAGGTAGATCTCTCTCTCTCTCTCTCTCTCTCTCTCTCTCTCTCTCTCTCTCTCTCTCTCTCTCTCTCTCTCCCTCCTCTCTCTCTCTCTCTCTCTCTCTCTCTCTCTCTCTCTCTCTCTCTCCCTCCCTCCCTCTCTCTCTCTCTCTATATATATATATTGCTCCTTCCCTCCCCCTCTCTCTCATGATGCTCCCTCCATCCCTCCAACCCCCTCTCGCTCAACTCTCTCCCTCCCACCCTACCTAGATAAATCCCTCTCTCTCTTAGGTCTCTCCCTCCCTCTATCCCTCCCACCCTCTCTCCTAAGTCTCTCCCCCCTCTATCCCTTCCACCCCCTCTCCATCTTAGGTCACTCCATCCCTCTATCCCTCCCACCCCTCTCTCTCTTAGGTCTCTTTATCCCTCCTTCCCTCCCCCTCTCTCTCTCTTAGGATGCCCCCTCCCTCTATCCTTATAACCCCCCTCTCTCTCTAAAGTATCTCCCTCCCACCCTAACTAGATAACTCCCTCTCTCTTCAATCTCTCCCTCCCTCCCTCTATCTATCCCACCCCTTTCTCTCTCTCAATTCTCTCCCTCCCTCTATCTCTCTCACCCCTTCTCTCTTTCTTAGTTCTCTCCCTCCCTCCATTCCTCCATCCCTCCATCCCTTTCTCTCCCTCCCTCCCTCTCTCTTGCATCTCTCCCTCCCACCCTACCTAGATAAATCCCTCTTTATCTTACTCCATCCTCTCTCTCTCTAAGGTATCTCCCTCCCACCCTACCTAGATAACTCCCTCTCTCTTAGGTCTCTCCCTCACTCTATCCCTCCAACCCCCCTTTCTCTCTTTCTCATTTCACTCCCTCCCTCCTTGACTATATAACTCCCTCTCTCTCTCTCAAGGCTCTCCATCCCTCTATCAACCTACCCCCTACCTCTATTCTTCCCAACCCCCTCTCTCTCTTAGGTCCCTCCCTCTATCCCTCCCACCCCTCTCTCTCTTAGGTCTCTCTATCCCTCCCTCCCTCTCTCTCTCTCTCTCTCTCTCTCTCTCTCTCTCTCTCTCTCTCTCTCTCTCAGGATGCTCCCTCCCTCTATCCTTCTAACCCCCCTCTCTATCTAAAGTATTTCCCTCCCACCCTAACTAGATAACTCCCTCTATCTATCCCACCCATTTCTCTCTCTCAAGTCTCTCCCTCCCTCTATCTCTCTCACCCCTTCTCTCTCTCTTAGTTCTCTCCCTCCCTCCCTCCCTCCATCCCTTTCTCTCCCTCCCTCCCTCCCTCTCTCTCACGTCTCTCCCTCCCACCCTACCTAGATAAATCCCTCTCTATCTTACTCCCTCCCACCCTACCTAGATAACTCCCTCTCTCTTAGGTCTCTCCCTCACTCTATCCCTCCAACCCCCCTTTCTCTCTTTCTCATATCACTCCCTCCCTCCTTGAATATATAACCCCTTCTCTCTCTCTCAAGTCTCACCATCCCTCTATCAACCTACCCCCTCTCTCTTAGGTCTCCCCCTACCTCTATTCCTCCCAATTCCCTCTCTATATTAGGTCCCTCCATCTATCCCTCTCTCTTTGTCTATGTCCCACCCTTCCTCCTTCTCTCTCTCAAGTTTCTCCCTCCCTCTATCCCTCCCACCCTAACTAGATAACTCTCCTCTCTCTCTCTCTCTCTCTCTTAGGATCCTCTGACCTCTTAGATACTCTCTCACTCCCTCTCTCCTCCCTCTATCCCTCCCACCCTACCTAGATAAATCTCTCTCTGGTCTCTCCCTCTGACTCTACCTAGATAACTCTCCCTCTCTCCCTTCATTCCTCCCTCTCCCTCTCACCTTACCTAGATAAATCTCCCTCCTTCTCTATATCCTTCCTTCCCTCCTCTCTCTCTCAGGTCCCTCCCTCCCACCCTACCTAGATAATTCTCTTTCTCTAGCTATAGGTCTATCCCTCTCTCTATCCCTCCCCCCCCCTCTCTCTCTTTTCCTCCATCCCTCCCACCCTACCTAGATAATGTTGGGAAAATGTATCTCAACCTTGTAATTACATAAGGTATTGTTGATACATCAGCGATCAGGCGTGGGGGGTAAAGGGAGTTCTCTTGAAAGGAAAAAATTATTTATATTGTATTATTGTAAATCTAGACCATTCATCATTAGGTGTTAGATCTAACAACCGATGTTTAATTAGCTTGACTTTCCCTAGAAGGAAAGCCTATTTTATGAGGGTATTTTATTACAACTATGTATTGTGATGTATTCTAAGAGTCTAATAGTGGTTGTGTCACCCCTGGATCTTTGGTTGGTGATATTCCTATGAGAATATTTCTCTTCAAGTATATTGTAATATTTTTTATTTATGAATATATATTGGGTGACTTTTAGAGTGTAGGGTTTTTCTCCCAAAAGGATTTTCCCCATGTAAGTCATTGTGTTGTGGTATGCATGATATTTATGTTTAATTTTTTGTAACTGTTAAAGATCTATAATTTTTTTGCATTATTCTACTCTTAAGATTAGTGTAGGAAATTTTTTTACCTTAGATTCCTTACAAGTGACTCCCTCTCTTGCAAGTCTCTCCCTCCCTCTATCCCTCCCACCCCCTCTCTTTCAAGTCACTTCCCTCTATCCCTCCTACCATCTCTCTCTCAAGTCTCTCCCTCCCTCCATCTCTCCCTCCATCTCTCCCTCCCAACCTTCTCTCTCTCTTAGGTCTCTCCCTCCCTCTCTCCCTCCCACCACCCTCTCTCTCTTTCTCTCTCTCTCTTATGTCTCTCCTCCCTCTATCCCTCCCACCCTCTTCTCTCTCTCAAGTCTCTCACTCCCACCCTACCCAAATAAATCTCTCTCTCTCTATCTATCTCTTAGGTCTCTCCCTCCCACCCTACCTAGATAATTATCCCTCTATCCCTCCCTCCCTCCCCCACTCAATCATGCACATACACCATTACCATCGTGTTGATAGGGAATAGACATGTGGTGTATTAATACATATACACATTCATGTCATATTGTCTATTTGATAGTTCCATTCTCATAAGCATGCATAGGTACGTCTACCTGTGTACCCTTATGTACGTGTTCCTTCATGTGTATGGTCTATCATCGACATGCATATGTATACATATACCTACATCCCACGTGTGTTCACCTCATCAATACAAGCATAGTAATATAAGGAAGAACTCATAAGCCCTAACATATAAACATCATCCAAGAATGCACTCAATAGTAATCAAGCCCCTTAATAATGAAAACACATGATACTAAGGATGACTTACCAAATCCCAACACAACAACTTGACTCAATCATTCTATTATGGGTGTGTGTAAGCTCAGATAGGTTACATTATTGGTTACCTGACCAAGATCTTCTCTTGAGTGATACTTCCCCTCCACCTAGAGGAATTGAACATGTACTTGCATCCAACTAACACATTCCCATGATAGTTAATTGTTCAAAAAACTATGCATTACACAATAGTTCTCCATAGTTAGAATATTCAATTCAATAACCATCCATTTCACATATATGCATTTCATCACATAACATTAAATGGAATAACATTCATTCAAAATTCATTGATTAAAAAGTGCAAGCAATATAAATATTCTTATTTAGAATTCAAATCACATTCACATTTACCCTACATAGTAATAGAATTTATAGTAAATACACAATTGGGGTGTAACATACTCCCCCCTTATGAATCATCATCCCCGATGATTTTTATGTAGCAACATAAACTAATCAAACAATCAACATATTGTTTCAAGTATTGTCAAATGAATTTAAATCATGTGGAAATTTTTTTTGTATCTCAACATAGTCTTCCCAAGTGACAAAGTCTTCCGCATACTGGTCACACTGGACTTTGCATTACAAAACCTCCCAGTTATGCAAGCAAAGCTTACATGTTCTGAACACCTTGACGGGATTGCGTGTTACTACTCTAGGGTCATGTACCTTTAAAGCATTCCAATAAATCACGTGATTATCACTTGGTATATACTTCTTTAGGTATGACACATGAAAGACGTTGTGCATCCTAGAAAGAGCTAGTGGCAACACAATTCAATAAGCTACCAGATTCACTTCTTCAAGAATCTATAAAGGTCCTACATAGTGCGGGGCTAATTTAGAAGAATTCCCAAATTTAATCGAACTCTTGTGAGGTGTCACTCTCAATAACACCTTGTCACCTACTACAAAAATTTTGGGCACTCTCTTAGCATCAACATAGTTTTTTTTATCTATCGTTAGCTTCATCCAACCTTTGCTTAACAATCCTAACTTGTTCTTCCATTTCAGCCAACATCTTTGGCCTAAGACTCACCCTATCCTCAATTTTATCCCAATTTATATGAGTTCAAAACTTTTGACCATATAACACTTCAAAAGGAGCCATCTTTATTGCATAATGGTAAGAATTGTTGTAAGAAAATTTCACTAAAGGCAAGTAGTCTTTCCACATGTACTACTGATCCATGCAATACATTGTAAGTAGGTCTTCCAATAATTTATTCACCCTTTCAATTTTTCCATTTGTTTTCAGATCATATTTTGAACTAATATTCAATTGAGTCCTAAGTACAGAAAATAAGGTTTTTTGAAACCTTGAAGTGACTCGTGCATCCCTATCTAAGATAATGATCTCAGGAATCCCATGCAACCTAAACATTTCCTGCACAAATTTTCTTTCTATGACAGGTGCTCCATCAATTAGATTCCCAAGTATGAAATGTGCTACTTTGGTAAGCTTATCCACAACCACAAGAATGTCATTGTGCTTATTCCTTTACATAGGAAATCCTTGCACAAATTCCATACTTATGACTTGCCACTTTCTCTTTTGTATATCATGTGGGCATAACAAGCCTATAGGATGATGATGCTCTTCTTCACCCTTTTACATTCAAGACACCTAGCCACAAATCTAGCAACATCTCCTTTCACCCCCTTCCAAAAATATAATGGTTTAATATCTACCAATATTTTTGTCACACCAGGGTGTCTAGAGTATGGTGCTTCATGAACTTCTTTCCATACCTGTAATGACCTAACCCTTCCGTAAATTAAAATTTCTTAATTTTACACCAAACAAGTAAAGGTAACAAGTAAATAAGCCATTGCAATAAAAAGTTTTATTTTCTTTTATTGATAATTTCCAAGCAACTTACAACATATTCCAACATGTATTCCATTCTTTTCAAATATACATTAGAGTAAGAAAGCATAAAAATTCATATGTAGCTCATGGAGATTTTAAACAAATAGTAGTAAGATGGTCCAGGTTCCTTCCTTTCAAATCTTGGTTCTTCTATTTCCTGCTATGGAGGAGAAGCATCACTCAGGCACTTTTTTGCCAACCATAGACTCTTAATGCGGTCCCCCACACATTTATCATTCAATAGATGGCCCTTCCATTCAATGAAGAGATTGGCAGAGTAAAAGATAACAACAACCAACTGAGCATAGTGTTGTGTCCTACATAACTAGAACTTTGTAATCCCACAATCTTGAACTAGCATGTAATAATGGATCATGATGAATTGACAATGTAGTCTCAAGCATCACACAATCTAAGTGGAGACTCATACATTGCACTACTTTGGCCGAAGTGTTCTCATTTAGTACTTCGAATTAAGTCATCTATCATAAACACTACTTAGGGTTGATTTGACTTAAGACTATCTTACACTACACATAGGCATTTTCCTTCAATGGATAATATGTCATCCTAGACTAACCTACAACAATCTATTCTACTCGAATTGCAAACAACTAACAAGTAAGTACACAAGAACCCTACCATACTTGATTATCTTATCCTAGAAGTAACATAAAATTCCCTAGTTAACTTAATAACCTAGTTGGTGTACCTCAAGTGACTCTTGCATTCAATCAAGCCTAAAAAGTACTATCTAATGCAAACAACATTATCCTATTGTGGAGGTCTTTACAAACATTATATAACATAGCTAGAATGCTTCATTTCCCTTTTTCAAAAGACAAACATATTCACTTCCTATGCACAAACATAAAGTACTTTTTAAGCAACATAAAAAAAATTGTGAATATATAGTGGAAGAATATCCCATACCTCTATATGCTTTTCCCAATTGATGACAATGTTGTCTTCAACGTTAACTTAATCCATCTCCTCGAATCAATTCCCAGAACCTCAGAAATTGACAAATTTTCCTCACAAAATTCCCTCTTTCCACACTTAAAGATATCTAATAGACAATGATGAATTCCTTGGGTAGAATACACCTTTCTCAAAGGTAATAGTGAACTCACAGAACTATAATTACTAGCTGCAAAAAATGTTTACTTGGAAATATGAATACTAGCTGCAAATAATATTCACTCAGAAATATGAAGAATGAACAATTATTAATGCACAAGATGATACACAATGATGTATAAGGCAATCACAAGAGACAAATGAAAAAATATAATCAAGACAATGAAGAGAGAGATGATTGATTCAAGAGATTTGGGTGACTATTTATAGTGAGCCCAACCTCCAACATTCCCTATTGCCATGGCATGTGAATTGACACCAATGTCATCTTGAATTGTTCAACCTAGAGGCGATGCCAACTCCAGCCAGTACTCAACAATTAACAAGATGAGTCAACTTCCAAAATTTCCAACATTAAGAAGACTATTTCCAAAAACACATGTAGAAATTGGTAAATCAACACCTATAGAAAATGGTTACAGAGGTGGCACCAAAGTTGTGAGATGGTGGGATTTTCATATGCTGAGAAGAAGTCAATCATATTTTATTTACACATAGCCAACATCGACTATTTTCTAGGTTGAGTCGATGAATATCATTTACTTCGTTGAATTAAGTCAAGCTTCAAATTTTGACATGGTCAAAGCTTTTAAGATTTAAACACATTTCTTTGCTTTATCCCTGCATATGTCTTTAGCAGGCGATGCATGATTTTCCTCAAAGCCATGATGATTCAGAATTCAAATTTCATCATATTAACTATCTCGACATGTTTTAAGCCAAAGTTTAAATGCGTAAATTGAAGTCTTCACAAAATTGACTCATTTATTAAATCTGAATAATTTGATTTCCAAAGTTGAGAATAGTATGAATTATATATTTAAATTATATATATAGTATATATTCAATATATATATATATATATTAAATACCTCAGTATTAATATATATATGTATATTAATATATAATTTAAAGATATATATATAATGTTTAATATATATTTTCATACATATATATATAATAAATAATATATATCGTAAGCTTGTCAATAAACATCCGATATATATATATATGTGTGTGTGTGTGTTCATATTTGAAGGCAATAATAATTATAATATCCACATTATACAGGATGTGTGCATATATATATATGTATACCTGTATATTCCTCTATGTACACGTATATGTAGGTATACCATATCGATGCATCGATATGAGCATATCCATTTTCCAACATGCGATTGTGTCGATATGTATATATATATAGATACATGTATATACTATGTACATATATGTCCACATCCGATTTACTTACATCTAATTACATTACCATCATATTGATAGGTGTGTACATGTGGTATATCTATACGTATGTTTATACGTGTTGATATATCCTCCTGACATGCATGTGCATACATATAAACATACTTCCACCTACATCCCAATTATCCATATGATCCTAATATCACAAGATAAATTTCAAAAACCACAGATAAACATCACTCAAAAATGCATGCAGAAGTAAACAAGACTCCTAATGCAAACATACAAGCTATGGATGACTTACCTATAACCCACAAAAACTAACTCGGTTCACTCAATCTAAGGTGGTTTGTGTATGCTCAAATAGTTTACTTTACCAGTTACTCAACCAATATCTTCTCCCGAGTGATACTTCCCCTCCACCCGGAGGAATGGAACATATACCTACATCCACTAACACGTGCCCACGACAGTCAAATGTTCATAAAATATGCAGTATACATAAAACATCTCCAAAGTTAGAATAATCACATTTCATAACCTTATATTCTCATAAATGCAATATTTCACCAAGGATAACATCAATTGAAGTAACATTAAATGAGACAATCATCAAATGTGAAAACACTCATATTGATAACAAGGAACAAGCATATGGTTGTCCTTTTTTGTTTTGTGTTTTTTCGCAGCCTTCCTATCCTTGGGTACTCTGATGGCTTATTTTAATATGGCTTGTAAACTCTATGGTTTTGGGTCCCTGTAAAACCCATTTTTCCCTCTATCAAAAACAAGGAACAACCATATTTTATTCATCATCAGAATTCTCATTACATCCATTTACCCTATGTAGTAATCGTAAATAGTAACTATACAAATTGGGGTGTAACATACTCCCCCCTTATGAATCATCGTCCCCGATGACCTAAGGTATCATTCAAAGCATAAAAATATAACACTATATTATTCATCATTCTCAAAAGCTTCAAGAATGTCTGGAAATTCTTATTGAATTTCTGCATAATCTTCCCAAGTAGCTAAGTCCTCTACATACTGGTCCCACTAGAATTTTCACTGCAAGACCTCTCTATTCCATAAGTGAATCTTATGTGTTTCTAGCACCTTGAAAAAATTCACTAACTCATTTGATTGCAAAATCCGACGAAAAATTCCAACGAAATCTATATAATCAGATGTATTGTCGAGCACTTGTGCGAATTTTCATTTTTAAAAATTTTTATCCCCGACGTTTGTTGGAATTTCGACGAACCTTATTTTTCATCTACGTTTCGACAAATATCTTTCACTGAAATTTCTACGGACTTGCAAATTTAAATTGTGGCGGACATAAATAAAAATGAGCTCGACTATTTATTGCGACAATGTTTTGCTCGACGATTTTCTTGGGTTGAAAATGATAAAAAACTCAAGAAGATATCGTCAGGTTGAGGGTAGTCATTGTATTTTTCCAAAATTCATTTGTGAAGTCATATTTGTACTTCCAGGTTTGAAAATCATATTTTAAAGCAAGATCTCATCGGATTTCATTTTTAGTCTAGTGCATTTTCAGAATTTCATTTCCAGATTTTAGACCTGATGGAAAATTTTTGATGGATTTGGACAAATATTATATTTGCAAGGTTTCAATTTTAACCCTAATGATCAATTTTCAATAGATTTGGGAGCTATAACTAGATAATATCAAAGGTGTTGGTTGTTTTTTACTGTAACCAAGTTTATCTTCTAGACACATAGCATATAAAATCTCAGATAATACTGCCTTACAATACCATCAATCTATATTCTAACTCAATACTACTTATCAAATCCTTATATGAACATATTCACCTATAACCTCACTCAAGCATTTTAATTAATTCCTTGAATTAAAGCCGAAATGAGAATTACACACACTATAACAGTGAGATGAACAGAATAACCCTTGATCATTTTATTCAAGATAATAATATATTCATACAATGGAGAGACATGAGCTTGAAATGAGTAATTTTCATTCAGATGCTAGTATTGTCTTGAAAATTAAGTACCCATGAAACTAAAACCTACAACAGAATGACACCAAACCTAAGAATAGTATCTTCACTATAATATCAGTCTCTTTACAAATTCGCTCTGTAACTTCACTTAGACTTGACCTAAAGATATCTAACTTGCTAACCTGTATTTCTGGTCCTGAAATCCTTCTTATAGGGAAATGAAGGAGCAACAAGCATCAGACCAGAAATACACCTGCCACTTGTTAGTTGGACCGCCTTATGAAATTTCAAAAATTGGTTACAACAGCTGAGTCTTTGGAGAATCTTCTTGTTCATCCCATCTATTGGAGAATAACTATTACATTTTCCAAACTTCAAAAACTTGCACCAAAACTTCCACCAAGACATAGCCAAAAAAAATTATAACCATAACCGTTGAGCTGCTAACTGCCGGTTGAGGACTCTTTCCTATTCTTCTTCAGTTAAGTACTTGTCTACCCATCCTTGATATTCCTCATCCATTGGCTAATTAAAATTTACCACCTCATTTACCTTGGCACTGTAAGGTGTATACTTTACTGCTACTTGATTCACCTCCCTTTCAAAAGATTCCAAAAATGTGCTAGTGTTAATGATTTTATCCATACTACTCACCAACATGTCATAATCTGAGTCATCACAAATCAATTTGATTTGTGCATTGATGATTTCATCTAACTTGTCCTGTCATTGCTGCAGTGATCTAGCATTTCCTTGGGCATCTACAATATCTGGTAAATATGTGTCACTCCAGTCATCAAAACTCTTTACCAACTCTTTAATCCTCTTGCTCAAATCATCAGGTAAGGCCTGGAAACCTTGCAGTGACTTCACAAAGTCTTGAGTAGGCCTTAATTGTTGAGGCCTATTAGCTGCATCAAATCTAGAGGTTTTATACATAACATCTAAATCATAGGCCCTAGGGATCCATTTCTCAATTAAAGGCAAAACTAATTCCTGATCCCTGGTTATATTTTTAATTGAATCCAAAAATAAAGAATATAAAGAATAGATAGATGGAAATCTACCATCAACTCTCTCATTCAGGTGCCTCAAAAATGTATCTACAACCTCATTTTTCTTAATAACTACTCCCTCCTCACTTGCTTTTATAGCTTCTTGTAGCTCTATAATCTTATTAAGAATTTTCTTTTTGGTTGGATCTACAGAGTACTCACCCTTCTCTTCAACTGACTCTAATGAAGGACTGGGAGTAGGAGTCTGAATGGGAGATCCTAGAGTGGAAACAATTGGAGAAGCTGGGGGTACTGACCTTGATGTTGAAGGTAAGGCCAGGGTACCTGGAGCACTAGAAGACTCCCCCACATGCCTGTACTTCAACCTGTCTACTTCAGTCTGCAACTCAACATTTCTTTGTTGCATTCTACTATATTCCCCAATAATGATATTGTACTTCTCCATCAAAGATTTCTTCTCAGCTTCTTCTCTTTCAGCTATATTTTGGGCCAATTTGGCCACATCCACAATCAAGTTTGTAGCTTATGTGGTTAAGGTTTCAGAAGCTCTTTTGATAATCAACTCTCCCCTCAAGTTTGAGCTAATATCAGTAATGTTTGGCTTTCTTCCCTGAGGTGCCAATGCCCAAATAGCCAGGGTCTCATACTCTTCACTGAAGACATAATCTTGGAGTGTTGCCTTTACCTCTTCCTCGGTGTTTTGCATTGGATGTTTGGACTTTAGGATAGCATTGAATTCTACAACATCTGCTATGTCCTATTCAGGTAGAATCAGAACACCAGCCTGGGTTACCAATTTTCTTCCTTCCTCAGGAGTGATGCTTTTGAACTCATTCATGAGTTCAGCCTTCACCTCATCATCATTTTCTTGATCAGACCGATCAGGCCTTGATTCTCTTCTCTCCTTGCATTTGGCCTGGTATTCCTCCAACTTCATCCTCCATACTAGTTGCAAGAATACACGAGTCTTCACAAATGCATCATCATCCAAGAATGCCTTGCATGCTTCCATTCTGGCATCTTGTACACACTGGCCTTTTACATCCATATCAGATAATACCAATTTAGTTGATCTAGGAGGGGATGGAATACCAACCTGCATATCTTGATCAGTAACAATTATTTCCTTCATCAGAGCATCATGTGTTTCTTCAAGTCTTTGCCTCTTTGGGCTTGGCTCTGATGGTGATAGTGCAGGATCAGCCTAAGGTGGAGAATCCAAATCAATTATTTTTACACCTCCAGGTGCTCTGATCTTCGGTCCTAAGTGAGCTGAGGCTTTCATCACCTGATTCCCCTTCTTATCCTCCTCCTCGTCACTACTACTTTAATTCCTTTTCCTCTTGTAAAGAGGCCAACTCATAGTAGGCTGATAAGTTGGCCTTGTTTCTTTAGGCCTCATCTCTGGTCTATGAATACTGAAATCCAAATCCAAATTGACCTTCTTGTTCATCAGAGTGTTCATGATTTCTCTGAAATTATCCATCAATAAATCAACCTTCTTGTGGAATGGAGTAAACTCAATCAATGGATCATACTTGGGATCCATTTTATGTACTGCAACCAACAATTTTTCATAGGCAATCCACTTCTCCTTATTTAGCTCCTATTTATTCAAGTCAAATTCATTCCTGATTAAGTCTTCAGGAAAATTAAATTCATGGGAAAACTTGCCACCCTTAATCTATTGCCTAAATAAGGCAAAGAAACCCTCTAGATCATGTTGCCACCTGGGACCACTCCTCAAGTGAAATTCATCAAAGTACCTCCTGAAATGAACCCATCCACCCTTGGAAAAAAAAATCTGATACCACGGTGTAATCAGGGAAGAGAGTCCCTTTTCCCTTCCCTGTCAGGTTCTCCTCATGGATACAACCTATTTGCCACATGACTTCGGCAAACCCCATTGTGGATGGCACATTGAAAGGGAGAATATGTGGGGCTCCCTGGAAACCATATACTCTTAAGACATTGCTGATAGGGTACAAAATGATGTCACCCCAGTTGTGACAAACCTTTAAATCTGGATTCCTCCTCTTAGGCCTGAGAAAGTCATGAAGATCCTTAGGAACCTTGGGCACATTAACAATTAGCCGAGCCCTAAGCCTGGAAGCAAAGCAATTATCAAATTGCACATAACTGACGCTTCCCCTATTGTATGTTAGGTCTGCAGTCTAGACCTGCACTGGTAACCTTTCCCCATTTATGTCCTGCCTTATCTCCATCCTTTCTGAAAATAAGTCGGCATTCTTATACAAAAACATATACATAAGCAATGAATACCAGAAGAAAGGATTGCTAGTATCTCCAACTTGCAATTTCAACAATCCATCATGCATCTTTTCTGCTAGAAAATATGCAAAATCATATATTACAGAGAAATTTGGGTGTTGTATTTGGGCCCCCATGAACATATATGCAATGGGCATAACAATGTTTGGGCTAAAACCTAGAATCTGGCAGAGTGAGTAGAAAGTAGCCAAAAAATGGTTGACAAAGTAGCTTAGCCTGAAAGGCTCCTTGTCGTTGGGATTGATGTAAACTGTAGAACTGCCTGCCTTTGCTAGATGAGGAGGAAGCAACTTCAACCTAAACAGCAAATTTGATCTTGTGTATTCTTGCTTCATTTCCTCGAGATCAATTTGAACCAAGAATGGACTTGGTTCACTTAAATCAAACACCTGTTGGATTTCTTCTTTGCTTATACTTAACATAACTCCTCCATCATTATCCCTAATCACCCTAGTGATAGGGTCATACCGTGCTGCCACATCCCTGAGTAGGTCCACATCGGGGAATACATTCGGCACTAGCAACCTCCCCATGTCATATCTCCAGGCATTAGAGAAAGGGTGAGGTAATTGCGTTGTCCATACCAGAGCTTGAACATGTCTAAACTTGTCATAGGAACCCTAACATCTGCAATGTTATAGTTTTTACATACTAGTCCCTCACCTAGGGTTCTTCCATTCATCAAAACCACACCCCTCCTTTTATTATTTGTAGAAAGTGGTAATTGGTCGATGAAATCATCATACAAATTCCTCTGTAGATAATCCACATGGCCAAAGTGTTGCTTTGGTGGTGCCATCTCAAATAAAATAGGGTTTCTTTAAAATTCTAACCTTGAACAAACTAGGGCTACTTAAACAACGAAATTACAGTAAAACTTTGCAATCTCACACAATTCAATCAGACCAATAACCCTACTTTAATAATCAAAAAAACCTTTGACCAACTTATCACAATTCTTCACAAAACCACATCCAAAGCAATAAAATAGTTCAAAGAACAACTCATGGGATATGCTTCGTAGAAGACCAAATTCTTGTTGTGATTGCTCAAAAATTTGTCGTTGGCTCTGTAACTGACGTGTGAGGATGCTTGAATGTTGTGTGATGAAATAAGATGAAAGAAACATGCTTTATGTCGCTAGAATTGGGCCAGTAAACGTCTCATCCACCATTAAAGCTCACATACATATCGCACCAACGACTCCAATCACATTTGATGCTAATTCAAATTCCAATCATCGATCTTTTACTTTCGTTAGATCATTGAACGACTACCTTCAAAAGGCTAATGTAATCACCATCTCAGCACCAAGGGCCCACCATAGTATGTAGCGTCGAAGGAAGTACATGTGGCGCTTGCCCATGATATCGCAATCCATAAACATCCTACATCTTCTGATCACGCGATGGAGGGAAACCGTTGATCTCCACCATCGGAAATCATGTTCATCCATATCATTTCTCAGCATTGGACATAACTTTCAAGCAACTTTTTCACCTCGATTATAACACATTTTTCAATTCTGAGCACATGCATCCTTTAGATGCTTTAGTAACCTGCTAGATAATGTATTAAAACCTTGACGCATATACTAAATCATTTTAATTATTCATTCAGCACCGCCAACTAAGACACGTGGCACCTGCCCGTGATATCGTGATCAGTTGAAACTTTGTGGTGAGGGCATCATGGGATCATGGGGAATGACTAAGATCAACTGATGGTTGATCAATGGTCAATTAAACATTCCTTGCAAAATAAAACATTTATTAATACGAAGGAAGGGGACACCACCTAGGCCAATGATAAGTGATGGCTTAAGGTTGTTTTGAAACATGGGGCACGGGCCAACCAAAACTTAGGAAATAATAAAATCTAGGCAAAACATTTAACTCAGTTATAAAAAGGGGCCCGACCTAAATGATGTAATGAGGCATAAGTCATTTTAATACCCACTCCAAAAAGGTAATGGCCAAATAGATTTTACCCAAGGTTTTACAATAGGACATTAGGATTTTTCAGGAAAGCCAAAGTAAAACCTAACCTTAACATCCTCCTAAACATGTAGCAGACCGAGACAAGGGCAAACACAAAATGGGATTCAAAGAGAAAAATTTGAAGCTTCATCAAAAGGCATAGGGATAGCTACAGAGTCAAATAGTTGTCAAGATTTAGGCCTAGAGGGTTGAACAAATAATTGGGAATGTTTGATAGTGGATAGTTAGAGCCATTTAGCTATGATATTTTTGAAGACTACTTCATAAAGATGTATTTTTCCCTTTGCCAAGTTTCAGAAATAGATTTTAGACCTTAGATGTCAGTGTCTTATAAAAGCAGTTATGGTATATCTATTACCTGAAGTCCTTGAATTCATCTTGACTCTATACAAATGTATCTATTTTTTATTTGAATAAGAAAGAAAGAAAGCAACCAATTTGTAAATATTGTGAGATATTTAGAGCAACAAACTAAAAAATGAAAAAATGAATGTCAAGGCCTCTCTATTTTTCTTAGTTCATTTGAACTTTTTAGATGCTACCAAACATCTAGCAAGCTATAATTATCATGCATATTATATGATTTATAATTGTTTTGTACTTTGGAACAGTTTAGAAGATGAAATTGTCTCCTCATGTAGAAGTATAAGCTGCCATATTCCTTCAAAAGTTGGTATAGGAATCAAAAGATGAACCTATCAAATTGGAAACCAAAATTTTTGTGGTAAGAAGAATTGATTTTGACATGAATGGCATGTTGTAACAAATTTATTAAGTAATACAATTTATTTAGTTATTTAAAAATGTGGTGATTTGTGTGTAGATATGCCACCATATGAAACTGAGTGGAAAAGAGCACTCCTTACCTTATCAAGTAATATCCAGGTAAGATGTTATAAAAAATAACTTGTGATTTTAGTGAAGTTGGTCAACCTACTCATGCTTTTGCATGCTTAGTTTTTTCCTTTTGGATTGAGCTACTTATGATAAATTTTTAACTTTCCTTGCAACCTGTGTATTACCCTCTCAAGACTGGTTAAAAGAAATCTCTTATAAAGGATATAAAATTCCTTAGTACTTTAGATTGTCCTTTATGTTAAGGGAGGCATTTGACTATTGTTTATATAATTCAACTTTATTTGAGAGTAAGCATATTTAATCTCTATGTGGTAGATTCAGACACTAAAATTATATCATCCTTATTCAGCCATATACTAATTTTTGTCAGATGGATGTAATCATTAAGGAAGACGCTTTCATTATTCCCTTAATGGATTGAACTTTCAAGGAGGCAATCTAATAGTGTTGCCTATTGATATCCAAAGAAAGGATGTGAATAAGACTGATGACTATGTAGGTTATACTGTAGATAAAATTCATAGATCTTTTAACTTTATCAAGGCATATAATAGGGTGGTCCATTTCAAATGAAACTCTTTATTATGCCATACTATTTTATTTCCAGAATTCATTTTTGAAGTCAGATTTGTACTTCTAGGTTTGAAAATCATATTTTAAAGCAACATCTCATCAAATTTCATTTTTTGACTTGTGCATTTTGAGAATTTCATTTCCAGATTTAGTTGTGCAAGTTCAATATTAATATTTTAGGAGTCTAACAGTTGGAAATCATAGTAAAATCAAAATTTAATAATTTTTGGAATTAGCATTTTAAAGTGTTTTTTGGGGTCATTAACTTCAGACTATCTTCTCTTTTGCAGGGGTGGTTGCATGCCGAAATTTTTTGGTGTAAAATATCATAATTATTAGATTTTGTTACTTGTCTATGATTAAAAATTACTGGAGTGTGAGTTTGATATTTTTTGAAGATCTAAATATTCAAGCTTGGTAAAAAAAAATCATGTCAGATAATATTAGTTCAGAACAAAATGAAGAGTCACTTGATAGATTGTGGGCTAGATTGAAAAGAAAGGGTGATGGGAAATTTTATTGTCCTTGCAATAATTGCAAGGGATTAAAGATGAGAAGACTTTTAATCACAGTAGCTGAGAAACATTGTTGGCAGCATGGTCACGTTGAAGGGGGGCATGGTTATCTTCCATTGGTAAGTTGTTCATTATATGTGTTTATATTGATTGAATTTGTAAATGCTTATATTGTTTTAACATTTGATATATATATATAAAATCACTTGATCATGATCATGGTTTATTTGTGTTTGTCATTATTATAAAGGTGGGGCACCCTAGGGCACATGATATGGATTATCATGGCCTGAAGAATGTGGTTTTGCAAGCGGGGGAACATGGAGCTGTGAATATCAAAGATGATCATGGGCCATAAAACAAAGTTGAAGATGATGGTACAAATACATTGATCCATGACACATGTAGTGGCACAACTGATCATGTTGATCGAGATGACTTTGATGATGTTCATGATTTACCTGTACTTGAGAAGGCATACGAACCCCTTTATGAAGGCTCCCAAACAACTCTTCTCTCTGTTGTATTGTTGTTGGTGAACTTGAAGGTTATGAATGGTTTATCCAACATAGCAATCTCACAAATGTTAAGGTATGTCATATATGTCATCTTATTTCATCTATTTTAATTTTTGTTAGTTCATCGCTAGTAAATAAAGGATGAAGTATGTACCATTAATATTGTTTATATTAACATTTATTTATTTTTTGTAGATTGACTGGTGAATTTTTGTTACCACCATCAAATATTTTACCTCGCTCATACCGAGATTTATCTGGCATTATGAAATATATTGGAATGGAGTATCAAGCAATAGATGCATGTCCCAATGATCATATTATATATCATAAACAACATGAATTTGCAACAGAATGCCCGAAATGTCATATCAGTAGATATCAAACAGATCAACTAACAAAAAAGGTGCCTCGCAAGGTTCTTCATTATATTCCCATTATTCCATGTATGCAACAATTATTTAGGTGTGAAATCTTAGCGCAATTTATGGATTACCATGCACAAAATAGAAGTGGAGGTGACATTCTTCGAATGCCTGTGGATGTTTCTACATTTAGGGACATGGAGGAAAAATGGCCACACTTTAAAGAAGAACCTCGTAATCTCAAGCTTTCATTGGCAACGAACGGTGTCAATTGATCCATTTGGAGAGCTAAGGTCTATTTACTCGGTGTGGCCTATTTTTTTTATCAACAATAACATTCCTCCATGGATGTCAATAAAGAGAGAGCACATAATGTTGGCAATGATTGTTCCAGGTATTTGTTTACATCAATTTTATTTAACGTACTAGCATCTCATTTGTCTTATTTGTTGCATAATGACTTATATGTTTTCTCATTTAATAGTCATGTACATTAATTTATATATATTACAGTAAAATGGTTATAATAATTATGTAATATTTATGTTCATTCAACTAGGTAAGTACCAAGTTAAAGATATGAATGTATATATTGAGCCTCTTATCAACAAGTTACTAAAGTTATGGAATGGTGTGACTATGTATGATGTATCTAGACCAATAGGACAAAGACAATTTGAATTCCATGCAATGCTTGTATGGACAATTCATGATGCCCCAGGGCTAACACATTTTTCTGGTATGTTATAACGTTCGACTGCATAACTTTAACGGTATTTAATTTTATGAAGTAGATATCATGCATGTTTTTTAAATAATCTATTCATTATATATAATTATAAAAATTGACATATTTAATCCAATTATATATGATTTGCAGGTCTTCAAACAAAGGGAAAATTTGCATGTCCAATTTGTGGTCCAAAGATGAAATCTCATCGTTCAACAAGTTTAGAAAAGCAGGTGTTTGATGAGTATAGGCACTTCCTCCACATAAATCATAAGTATCGAACTACTGAAAAACATCTTTTTAATGGGAAAGAAAAGACTACATCAAAACCACGAAGAATGACACCTCGCCTATGGAAGTTGGAATATAATAGAATTAATTGTCAAGGTTATACATCAGATCAAATTGCTTATTTATCATATATGATATGTTTTGAATTTATATTTTTATATTGTGTTGTGTTTACTCATGCTGTAATTGACAATGATTGTCGTTGTTAATTTGTTTAACTTATATGCTTCATGAAGGTCATCAAGGCATTAATGGTCGACTTCCATAGGGACTGAAAAGTTATCCCAGACAATTTAGTAGGTTTCCCTACTATGATTAGCTACAAAATTGTGCATTTGTTTGATACAATGCATATCAGAAAGAATGTGACATAAACGTTATGGAAAATATTGGATGGAAGGCATGACAAAGAAAAAAATGTCAAAATTTGTAGTGACATTCAGGAAGCCAATCATGCAATGAAAAATGTCATTCAATTAAATAGCAATGGAGACCAAATTAATATAAGTGCCCTTCCTTGGTTATTAACAGAGCAACAAAGCAACGCTATAAAAGAAGTCATATGAAAAATTTGATTTCCCACAGGATTTGTTGCGAACATAAATAATATCATAACAAAGAAAGGTGAATTTGGGTCAGGGATGAAAACGCATGATTGGAATACCTTCATTAAGGTAATTATTTTGGTATATTATATATATATTTGTATACTGCATGTACTTTTCAGTGTATTATGTTTACTACTTTTGGAAAAATAATGAAAAGATCATTTTATAATTGTTGCACTATGTTCTACCTCTATCTCTCCCAAACAACTTCGACAACAATGTCAAGCAAGTTATATATGATCTTGGAAAATACATGAGGTAAGTAGCGATATTTGTTCAATTCATTGTATATTTTTGTTAAATCTCGTAAATATATTTGTGCCTTGAATCACTTGTAGATGGTTGTCATCTAAAGCAATCCATAAAGAAGATATAAATTATTGGAAGAGAAAAAATCCTCGTCTAATGTGTGAAATGAAAAAGTGTCTACCTTCAAAAAAATTCAATGCACAAGAACACTACCTCATAAACCAAGTTGAGGAGATTGAATTGTGTGGACCTCTACACACAAGGTCAATGTGGATGGTTGAGAGGCACTTGAAATTTTTGAAGGCTTTGGTTAGACAAAGAGCACATCCTGAGGGTTCTATGGTGGAGGGATATATGGTATACCAGACTATGGTGTACATTACTAAATATCTTCCTATATTTGTAGCAAAGATCCATGTAGATCGCATTTGGGATCCCAAATCCATTTACAAATTCGAAGGGGAGTACCTAATGGGGAAAGGTAGATTGAGGAAAGTGACAGGTAATTATAAGATGGTCATGGAGATTAATTAGAATACATTTTACATTTGGTTTTTATGTATATTGTACTTATTTAATTATTAATCTTCACATCAATTATAAATTAAGGTCATATACCATGGTAATTAACTAATTATACGTCGTTTGTGAATTTCAATTTTTTCTGATATAGTTGGTCAAGAGTGGGATGCACTACATTTGTACGTCGCAAACAATCTTGATTGGATGACGGTATGGATTGAACGATGTCAACAATCTGGTCGTGCATTAACATGGGAAGGTGTGGCTTCATTGGTTAAAGAAGCTCATTGTAATGAGGATTTCAATGTTACACCAAGGGAAATTGATTTAGCATATGGTTTAAGAGATAAACAGGTACGTATAAATATATTAATCACCCATATTATTTAATTATTTTCAATTATATTGAGGTATATATATGTTGAGATTTTTTTCTTTACATACATTTGGCCAAGAATAAATATGTTTATCAACTGACGATATTGCAATAAGTTTTACATGTTTGACATATTGCAGGTGAAACACCACAAGGCTATGTGGTGCAATGGTCATAAATTTTGAATCAAAAATTTGGATGACATGAAAAAAACTTGTGATTCTGGGATAATTGCAGTCTTCCAAGTGACTAATGTTTCATCTAGAAGCGACATACATCCAAAAGTCTCAGAAAATCAATACTATGGGATTTTGGATGATATACTTGAGTGTGACTTTAAGTCCTTCAAATTAGTTATGTTCGTCGTCCTATGGTATAGGCTACGATTGAATGAAAATGATCTTGAGAGAACTATTATTGAACATGATAATGGATTTACCATGGTTAATACAAGGTATTTTGAGCGAGCTGGAAATGAGCTCTATGCTCTACCAAGCCAATGTGAGCATTTATTTTACTTAGAGGTTCCAAGTAAATCAGGTTGGTCATATGTTGTTAGACATGATCCAAGAGGAAGGTCGGTAAAGTATAATGTGGTGGAAGAAAAAGATACTGAAGAAATAGAAGATGATGCAGATGATGATCAGGATCAATGGTTAGTTGATGATGTGCCTGATGAAGATGTCGAAGAGGAGGAACTAGATCATGATGATGTAGGAGTTAATGTTCATGAAGATGATATCCATGTGGATGATGACATTATCGAAATTGATATCAATGACGATGATGATGATATGACCAATCCTTACAATGTTGAATCTGGATCAGATGATATAGACAAAGAGTTGGATGAAGAAGAAGCTCAATGACATTGAAATGTATGAGTTATGTGATTGTATTATCTATTTGATATTAATTTCTTGATAGAATTATATTTGACTTATGTGGTTACATAATTAATTTATGATGTTTTAAATTTTAATTATATTTGAATTATATTAGAATATGTTCAGTTAACAGATGTAAAAAATAAAATGGATAAACTAAAAGATGAAAGAGTGAAACCAGTGCCTTGTTGGGTGTATGGAGTCTAATGAAGATCTATAAAAGTGTAATCTATGATGGCAATAATTCAAATTGTTTGGCACACAGATGTAGTTTATAACTTGTATAAATTTGCAAGTAAATGACAAAAACTCTACTTGAGATAGAATGACAATCCTAGTTATGTGATTCTTCTTATTGATCCAATTAATACTCTTCAATTATTGTGATTGACTAGAAGGATTTAATCTTTACTTGAAAGAACCAAATAATCACATCACACAAATACAAAAAATGTCTATCGGTAAACTGAATATATATATATATATATATGCTTGATATATCAATTTAAACAACAGAAAAGCATCAAAATGGATACAACCAGATAACTATATAATTCCACAAACAACTGATACCAAAATTAAGCCACAAGTTCATACATCTTCAATAACTTCATCAAAATTCATACATGGATCTGAGTCTTTTAAAGGAAAATTTCATTGCAAACTATCTACTGTATCTTTCTCATATCCGCCTATATCTGTTTTACTTTATGAAACAGATATAAATATATCAAAATTGTGAAAGGGCGCATCCTTTCAGAAATGTCTTTTGCTTAACAACAATAACAAACTAGAAATTATGCTCTATTAATCCATAAATAGATGTTTGACAGATAATCTCGATAAGTTGGCCGCTTGTGTGTATCAGCATCCTCCAGTGCATTCCTTATGGCTATCTCCATTTCAAACATCTTCTCATTCTGTTCACATGCCCTGTCCATTGTTAAATCATTTCTTGTGGTTGTCTCTAGAATTTTTTGCATCATTATCTCGCATTCCTTCATCCATTTGTATTTTCCCTTTAGTTCCCCTCCATCTTCTAACAACATTGGTACTCCCATTTTTGTGACATTGATCATCCCCTGCTCATCACCTTGCAATTCATCATGGAAGTCTTTATGTTTTTTCATAAAATGGTTTCTAGTATCAATAGCTATGTTATCAGGAGCATCCCTTTGGTTTATTTCCTAGAAATTCTCTTGGATCCTACCATCTATCCTCTTATGTTCTTGTAGTGCAGTAAATTTTTTTGAATGTGTTCCCCAGAGCTTACTCAACCAAGTCATTAAGTTGATATGCCTCTTCCTTATTATTGCAGTGAGTTCATCACATTTACCTCGTGAGTACGCTTTTGATTCTTCCCACTAGTCTCTTGCCTAGGAGCTTTCACCATGAGTCAATTTATTTGTGGATCCTAGCGTGATTCCCATCATGTCCTTCAAGTGATCAATTTGTCTGAGTAGTCTCTCGTTATTAATCCTATACATTTATTTTTCCTTGATTAGCTTTTGGATTTGGTCTTTATTTAATTTGGCCACATTAATGCCAATTTCTATTGTAGCTATTGGATCAACCTCACCAACTTTTAATGTTATTACATGTCCAAAATCCTTTTCAGTATCGATTACAACAAATTTCTTGTGTGGAGGATACAAGGCCCATATCATAAGTGATCCCTCATCTGGGTTATACTTAGATCCTACATAGATCTTTGTTACCCCCTCAGGAGTGAGTTTATGTGTGGCATTACTATTCTTCAGAAAACTATCAAAAACCAAAGGATTTTAAATCCAACCCAGGAAAGATCATGACACGTGCATCTTCTAATAATTTCCTTCCTTTGTCAGGGGTCATCCTTTTCATTTCTTCTTCCACACTTGATTTTAAGTTATTCAGCAGTTGTTCCTCATTACTTGGTGTAATATTCTCCACTGATTCCCTTATTGATTTTCCTTTTAATTTGCACAAAAAGGTTCTAATTTCTAAGGTTTTAATGAATCCATCATCAGCCACAAATGATTTATATGCTATTTGCCTTGTGTCAATAGCTGCACTCCATTCAACATCTGGTTCCCTGGAAACATACTTGTTGAGTTCTCAATCTAGAAATTTTATCAATTGTACTGCTAGGCCTACCATCACTAGATACCTCTTCATCAGAAGATAATAGTTTTGTATCTTGCAATCCCCTATTATACTCATCAAGAACTTTTTCGGCTTCCTCTACTTCCAAATTCCTAATCAAGTCATCATACAGATAGGGTATGTGATTGTATCCTCCCAAGTTCATTTTATTTTTGGCAAAATCAATATACCCTTCTAGATCAAATCCTTTTCACAGTGAACCCTTCTTCATGTTGTATTGCAGCAATTTTTTGAGAACCATGTCATATCCATCCCTTGCTAATAGAGTGAAATCATCGAAGCATAATGTACTAGGCATAAATTCCTGCTTTCCAAAAGAACTCGGATTCATAACATCTGGAAAGTCCAATTGCCTAGCAATCTCCAAATATGCAATCCTATCAAGCATCGTCTTGGGCAGAATGAAGGGTCCATCTTCAAATCCATATACTCTTATCATGGTCGCATCTTCTAGACAGTACCAGTCTCCCCAATTGTGGTTGACAGGTCCATTGAAATCATTAGGACTTAAAAACCTTTTATTTCATCGGACAATGAGTATTCACAATGATGATTGTAAAATCTATACAGTGGTTTCACAAAAAAATCTTCAAAATGTAGATAACAAGAATTAGCAAATCTGCAATCACAGGTGGTAGTCCAGAGTTGTACTAGTAATAAGCTTCCTTCCTTATCAAATTGTACAACCCTCAATTTTTCAGGCCACATCTGCAATTCTTGTCCATAATAAAGTATCATATGCCTTAGGATTGAATAAGCATCCAAGTTCAAGATAGGAGCTGCACTTTTTAATGCCATCAATCCTAAATCAAGTACTTTAAAGATGTGTGAAGCATAATAAAAAAACCTTGAATTGTGAGATTGGATGTTTGCTGCAATTACCATGGGTACAATTGACATGTGCTTAGGGGCCTCCATTCCGAGCACTTGACACACTAAAAAATATGTGTACCTCATGTAGGGTTCAAACAAATCAACATGGAACGAGGGACCATCACTGTCATTCAATGGAACTAAAACACCATCTTTCTTAGACCTGTGTAGTGGCAACCTCCAACCTTTGTACAAAGTATCCATCCTCCAGAATTCCTTTTCCAGCTCTTCAGGTACAATTTTTTCACCACACTCCCTCTAGGTTAAAAACCTCACAGATGGTAGCTTCAGATACATGTATAAACGGTTTACCTGATTGATCACAAATAGCTTTACATTTTGGATTATAATTGGTAGCTAGCATTTTCACCAATTCTACATTTACAAATGCATTGGGGAAGACTAGTTTCCCTAGGTTTAACTTCCAAGGATTGCACACTGGTTTGTATCGGTTCCTTTGTTGGTAATGAAAAATAAACAACTCATATCCCCTAAGTGGGGTCCATATGTCTCGTATATGCTTGCATTTATCCTCTAACTTTTCCACTTATGCCCTAAGTTGTGTAGATTGCCTGGCCATAGGTCCTGAGCCAGGCAATTAATCAATTAAGTCCTGGTTTAACTTCCTCTTAGCTACCCCCAGTTCCTTCTTTGCTTCAATTTTTTTCTTTTTTCCTCTAGGGTTTTTACACTCACTCTATTTCCTACCTTTTTCTTTTCCTGAGCTAGTGCTTTCCATTTTATGAATCACAAAACCAGAAATTTAATTACAGGGAACTTACAAGTTTATTTAGAATTATTTGACCGCAAGATCCTTTGGCCCTTTGTCCGTTCCTCTACTGCTAACTTTGCAAAATTCGCCTTCAATTTATTTTCTCAATTCAGGAAATCATTGACACATTTGGTAGTAATACTGCCATTAATGTCCTAGCTTTGAAGATGGGCATAGTTGATCTTCGAATTTACCCAGTGTCACATCAAATGTTCTATCGACAAGACAATTGAAACTTTGGGTGATCCTTTTATTCAAGCTTGACTAACGTTCATTAAACATTCTTTTTGTCGAGGAGACATTACGTCGATATCACATAATCTATCCATTTGATTCATATAAATGTCGCCAAGATTGACCCCAACAAATATCTTGATCTGTTTGTGTCTTCATCGGCAAGACATGGTATATTGCTAAGACATTCAGTAATTTTTCTGATGTTGTAAGTCTCCTCGATCATTATTCCTTCAATCTCAAGTATGTCACCAAGACTCCTACTGATGTAATCTTATCAGCGTGACATAGTGGGTTGAGAGGACATTTTGAACTCACTTCGATAGCATTTGTCTTGGCGATAGTATGTTTCTTTGTTTTGTTGGCAAGACAAGATGAGTGTTTCGGCGATGATATTTCATCGGTGAGACAAATGCACTCGAGTTGACTCAGGGATCTTACTCTGATGGTGATGGTCTGGTTGATACAAATCCTTGTGCTTTGATCGGTTAGACAAGACAGGTTTCTTACCAATGGAACTTCATCGGTGAGACCTATATGCTCGGTATGACCTTTTCATTTCACCTTGATGGAACTTGTCTTGTAGATGATATGGGTTATTTGAATACTAGATTTTGGAGGTTTTCATGATATCAAATGGTCAAAAATGATGTGATCATATGTGACTATTGATGGAACTTCAAGTTTTTGCTCTTTGAATTCCATTTTATCTTGCCTTATGTCTTTGGTCTTTCATATTGTTTGAAAAACCTAAGGTTGGGGTTTTTGTTTATGCTGAAAGTGTTTCTGGATTAGATTGTGTTTGTTTTTTTGCATCAACATTTCAGAATGTTTTTTTTTTAGTCGAACAACCAACTCCCTTTTCTTGATGTTCTTCTGCTAAAAAAGTCAAATGGCTCCATTGGTCATAAGGTTTTCCGCAAGGCTAGACCCATACTGAGTCTATAAGATTGTTTGTTCGTGTGGCATTCCATATATTGGGGAAACTAGTTGTTCCTTTACCACCAAAATCGAGGAGCATAGTACTAACATTAGACACAAATGCACCTCAAAATCAGCCCTAGCCGACCACTCCTCTTCCACCAAGCACCACATCTATCTATAAAGTGCCCAAATCTTATCCAAAGAAGAGAATTTCTTTAGGAGAAAGCTTAAAGAAGCTATTGAAATCAACCATCATCCCCTGAATCTTAATCGTGATGAAGGTTGGAGTTTGAGCTTGTCTTGGCACCCATTTCTTTCTAGCTTAAGATCCCAGAATCTTCCTTCTTGCCTCTAATTTTTATCCTCCCCCTTTCTTGTCCCTCTCCCTTAAATCCCTCAGGTGCTTGGGTTCCAACCCCCTTCCTTTCCTTGTCCTGTTGGTTCCTTGCTTCCCTTTCGTCCTCTCGGCTTCTCCTCCTTCTCCTTTCCCTTCTCCCCTTTCTCTCCTCCTATCCCTTGGTCCTCTCTTTTTCCCACTCTTGTATGTTCCCTTCTCTCTTTTTTCTCTTGTTAATTTTGATTTGTTCCTACTTCTTGCTTTGGCTTAGTTCGTTTTTGCTTCTAGTTTGTTATTTCGTCGTGTTTTGTCGATTTTTTCTTTCGTGTGTCTCTTATCTTTCGGTCTGCCCTTTTCTATTTATTGCTCCTTCTTTCCTTCTTTTTCTAATTCTTGTTTCTCATTATTTTATGACTACTCCTTACATTTTATAAATTATAGGTTTTAATGACTATTCCTTAAATATGACTAAAACATTCTACATTTTTAATACATTTGTTTCTTAAAAAAATATATAGTAATTGAGTAGAGAAATTAGAACTAAAATTATTTGTTAGGACTAAAGTACTTGTTTTAATATCTTTTTTATCTTTAGTTTAGGTAAAAAGATAAATTTTAAATAAATACAAATGAAAAAAATAAATCAAGATTAATTTAATATATTAGATGTTAATTTAATATAATATATTATAAAAATATTTAATAATATAATATATTAAAAATATATTAAATTATTTTAAAAGATAATATATTACATAATTTAAAATTAAAATATAAAATTATAATTTAATTATTTAATATATTATATTATATATTAGATGTTATATGTTACATATTATATTGTATATACATTATAATATTATAATATGATGTTAAAATTGTATATTATACATTATATATGTTACATATAGTATACATGTTAGAATATTATAATATTATGTTAAATTAGTAATATAATATATTAAAAATACATTATTTATTTGAATTTGTTATTAGATTATTTTATATATTTCAATTTATTATTTTAATTATATTTACACCGAAGGCATTTCCTATTTGAGAATTCCAAAGCCAATTATGAAATCAACGATCAAGAGTTCACTACAAGGAATGCAATACGATTGATTTAATCTCATCCGTAGAATCCTTTTAAGTATTTTTTTAATAAGTTGCTTTTCCAAATTATATTATATACAATATAATTACATTTATTATTATATAAAAAATTACATATGATATAAATTGTATAATTATAAATAAATATATTATCAAATAATAAATATACATAAATATCAAATATATAATTTTATAATATATATGCATTCTAGGATTTGATTTAATTAGATTAAGGTGATTTTTAAGTAAAGTTTTTGGAAAATAATAAAGTTTCAGCAATCAAATTTTAGCACTCATCCCACTGATATGCATTAAAAATAAGAAAATTATAATAATTAAAAAAATATTAGATCAAAAATTTCCAAATTCCCATTTTACTTTGCAAAATCATAAGGAATGAGCAATGTACTTTTTTCTTTCTTATATCCTCTACAAATATTTTTTTATTTTTTTATTTTCATATTTTTTTTTTGGTTGTTAAGCAAATAACAAATTATAATCTTATACAACTTTTCAACTTAAAAAACAATGAAATAAACCATATTTTGAGTATATAGATTTTTCAAATAAAAATTACTATTATGTTATTTTTCAATATTAGATTTAACATGCTATAATATCAAATTTAATATTAGTTATATGAATAAGATTCAAAATTTTGAAATGATTTTATTTTTTAAATTTATCTAAAATTAATTCTTAATAAAAATTTATAAATTATTAAAACCTTATTAATAAATTATAAGTTATTTTCCAATTAAATTCATTTAAAAAAATTACTTTTAATGTTTAAAGATATGATATTTCCATGTTTAGATTAAAAATCTATGTTTCACATCACACAATTGCACAACCAATAAAAAAATATGAAAAAACAAGATACATAGGAGAGTATTAAGAGAAAGATTAGACAAAAAATAGTAAACATAAA
>CM021104.1:461982810-462213898 GCA_007115665.2 Sequoiadendron giganteum | reverse complement strand
AGTATGGATATGAAATGGAACTCTCCAAACAATTCCTTTAATAATTGGAGAAGTGATCAAAGCATGTTTAATTGTTTCAAAATATTTTTGACATTCATTCGCCATAAAATTTTGCATCTTTCTTGAGCAATGTAAATAAAGGCTCAACAATTTTACTAAACCCCTCAATAAATCTTTTGTAATACCTAGCATTCCTAAGAAAACTACAAACACCAGTTTGATTTTAGGGATCTCAATTTTTTGAATGATTTATACTTTCTTGGGGTCAACTTTGATTCCCTGTTTGGAAATGTGGTGTCCTAAAATAATTCCTTTTGTCATCATAAGGGAAAAATTTTCATGATTTAAAGATAACCTATGGTCCTTACATCTTTGCAAAACCTTGTTGAAACTTTCAAGTGCTTCTTCAAATGTTTGTGCATAAACTGTGAAGTCATCCATATATACTTCCACACATGAGGTAGTTAGATCTACAAAAATAGCTAAAACAACTCTTTGAAAAATGGTTGGTGCATTTCATAATCCAAATGGTAAAACTGTATAATAATATGTACCCCAAGGACATGTGAAATTAGTCTTATCTTGGTCTTCAAGAGCCACTTGGGATCTAATTGTACCCAGTAAAACCATCCAAGAAAGAGAAATAACTACTACCAGCTAAGTTATCAAGTACCCGATCAATAAATGGCAAAGGAAAATGATCCTTTTTAGTGGCTTTGTTTAATTCTCTATAATCAACACATACACACCACTTTCCATTTTTCTTTGGAACAATAACCAATGGGGAAGCCCATTGACTATCAGATATTGGATAAATAAACCCTACTTTCAACAGTTTTCTATTTCTTACTTAACAAGGTCTCTAAGAATAGGATTAATCCTTCTCTGACCTTATTTTATTGCCTTAAAATATTTTGTGTAAATATGGTGTGTATAAATAGAAGGATGAATTCCTCTCATATCCTTGTATTCCCAAGCAAATTCTTCAATGTGATTTTCTAAATTTTGCTTAAACTCATTTTCCTGTGAGGAGGATAAAGATGAATTAATGAAGAGAGGTTTATCCCATGCTATCGTAATTTCTTCGGTCTCATTCTTGGAATCAAGTGGGTACCCTACAAGTGTATTTAGAGGACATGGATGTGAATTTTGTTGATGCAAGATTCCATGACAGTCCCTCCTTTCTTTGACTTGATCAATCTTTTTAGGATTAAGACCTTGTTCTTCATGTTCCTCTACATGTTCTACTAAAGTAACTATCTCCAATTCCACAATACCATCTCCTTCAGAATCCATATCCTCATCAACCAAAGGTTGAGTATTAGACTGAATTAATGGTTGAGCAAGAGGATAAAGTGACAACTCCTTCTATTTCTATCCATTAGAAATAATCATGCTCCCTGATCTACAATCTATCAATGTTGTTGCAATGGCTAACCATGGTCTACCTAAGATAATTGGATATCTAAAATCTTTCTTTCTAAATTTAAGGACTAGAAAGTCAACTGGATAATCCCATGTATCAATGGTAACCATGATATCTTCAAGAACACCTTCAGGTTTAGCGGTAGATTGATCTGCCAACTATAAAACAATTGTTGTGGGTTAAATGCTTTCCATACCCAACATTTCAATAGTGTCCGAGGTGATAAGATTGATAGCTACTCCTAAATCAATTAGCACATTGGTTATCTCAACTCTTCCAATGCTCAAAGTTATCACAGGACTACCAGGATCATTATATTTTTGAGGAAGTAACCTTCCTGACAACACATTAGTTAGTTTGGTCCCTATTTGAATTATAGGAGGTAATTTCTTCTTCCTACATGGAGTTTTCATACATAGAGACTTGACCAACTGATTTATTTTTGGTATGTCTTTAATAACCTATAATAATGGTATCTTAATATTAATCTTTTTCAATTCATGGAGAAGTTGGGAATCTACCACATTCATATAATTTGGTTGGGAGTTGTCAGGAGCTATTTGTTCTATTTTCAGATGCTCTGGGTAGGGTGCTTGATTAAATTTTGTTCGTCATCAAAGTTTTGGTTTTCATTTAAATGATATTTTCCCTTTTTCTTACCCTCCCAGTCTTTAGCAATTGGTATGGATGACACATTTCAGTTCCTTAATTGAATATCGCTAGCATCAATGGCGTTCAAGGTAGGCGGATTTGCATTAGTATATTTTTTTTCGGATTTGGAACGTTGTGCTTCCATTTGAGGTTGGTTTACTTGTTCATTAGTAGGATTAGAACCTTGTGTTAATTAAGGTGACCACCCCCAAGGATGGGCCTCAGCCACTGATTTTGCAATGGTTGAAATTGTGTTTGATTTTGTTGCCACTTTGGCTAATTCTACTGCCATTGTGGCTGATTTGATTGCCACTACGATTGGTTCCACTAGGGATTCATCCATTCAAGTTGACCCTAGAATGTAGGTGATGGTTGTGCTTGGTAGGGAGGATTCCATTGATTTGCATTTGGCCAAGGGTTCTTATTCCAATTAGTTATAAGACCATACTACCCTTGATTAAAATTATATCTAATATTATGAGATCTTTATCCAACATAATTAAGCTCTTCCTCTACCACGGGTGGTTTCTTCAGCTAGTTATTAATTCCAAGTAAGAGGTTACAAAAACTTGTTGCATGATGTTTCTCAAAAATCTCACAAATATCAACCTGATTCAATGGACACTCTCTCAAAATAAGTTTCCCTCTACATTTGGAACAATAAATGGCTAAGGGCTCATTAGTCTTCTTATCTCCTTGCATATTGAGATGAAGGAGTAAATCAGTTTTCAAATTAGAAAATTTCTCCATTACTTGAGATACATCAGTAGCGAGAGCTTTGTTTTTTCGGGAACCTCTAGTCCCTACTCTAGTCCTAGAGTAGTTTCTGCATATTTAAACAATATCTTCTAAAGAAAGCTTATTGATCTCTCCTTTCCCTATAAGATTCAAAGACTCTCTAAACTCATCATCAATTCCCTTTAGGAAAATTGTCTTACTAATCTCATTATCCAACCCATTACCACATCTCTTGTGCAAAAACTAAAATCTATTAGCATAATCCTCCAGACTTTCATCTTCCATTTGTCTCATTCAGAAAAATTCCTCTTTCATATCTCTCACCTAGAAGAAATCTTGATATTTATCCAAAAACTCAGTTTCCATTTCATGCCAAGTTGAGATTGTCCCTGTGCCTAAACCCATGAACCATCGTAAGGTTGACTCCTTTAAGGTAGAAGGAAATAGTTTCAACTTCTAGTTATCAACTGTATAATCATAGGTCTGGCACAAAACCTTAAAATCAAAGAGAAATTGACCAGGGTCCTCATAAGTCTTTCCCCTAAAGGTAGGTAAAACTGAGGGTGAAATATTCTTCATAGGAGGCTCATCAAGTTCTCTATTTAGATTAATAGGATAGGGAAAGGGCTATTTGGTGGGGGATCATTTCCTGATTGGTCACCCATTTCTTCTTCTTGAAAATGTTCCTAATTATCTTCTTGATTTTCAATCTGATGTTGCAAAATTTTTTGTTCTTGATCAAAATCAATATTTCATGGAAGAAACATTCCTAGATGGTCTCTAGCTAGTATCATCCACAGACTAAACTATATTCCTTATCAACACTAAGGATTCAAAATTAACAACCAGATCTTTAATAATCCCTGACAACGACACCAAAAATGATGGGAAAGGTCGTTGGTGTCACTTATTGCATCATTTAATTTCTCAATTATCGAACCGAGTGTGTCTTAGAGTTGTATGCGATAAGGATGTCTCCAAAAATTGGGGGGTTTTGCATTGTAAACAGTGACTTTGATTTCGGTCAGTTTCCTTCATGAGCCTTCAAGAGCTCTCAGGAGTGGAACACAATAACTAATTTCTAAAGACTAACTATCTTATTGATTGACTAATGCTTATCTAGACCTATTTTGACCCTAATGACTTAGTTTAGACCATACCTTAGTTGACTGTAATTGATTCATGGAAAGATCTAGGAAATAACTTAAATTAACTCTAAGTGTAAAATGTAGAATTAATTTTTTTTTGAAAAGGAAGTCTATTTACGCTTGCAGGAAATGAATATTGATCTAGAAAATAGTGAATCTATTTATGATTGTAGGAAATGAATATTAATCTAGAAAATAATGAATCTATTTACACTTGCAGGAAATTAAACATTAATCTAGAAAGCAACAATACTAATTTCTATGAACAAATTCCAATTAAGCCTCGGTTTGATCCTTACATCAATCATCATTATTACTCTCATTACAACTACATGCATTTGAAAATAAGTACTTAATCTATTTTTTGTGAAAAACAATTGAATCTACAGTAAGTAAATAAATTTTGATCTACAACAAAACATCTTAACTAATTTGGATTACAGTAAACTAATCTAAGTGAATATAGTTACTAAACATTGATCAATAGAATATAAAATGCTTAACTTCCAACCAATATAAATCAAATAAAAATTAACTAAATCAAATAAAATAGCACAAGGTCACCTCCTTCAGTTGAGCAGGCCTTGCTCTTCCTCTGGTGGGACCTCTAACACCAAGATTTAGATCAACTTCTTATTTGCATTCTAATTGGCCAAAATAGGTGAGTAGAACAAAAGTGCATAGTACCAGAAATTACAATATTCAGCAAAAGAGTAACTAACCTCAAACTAAAGCTATGGATAGATATTTAAAAGAATATCTCTTAGTTTGAATTCAATTTCATGGTGCTAACCGCCAAGTTACAGAGTGAAAAACTAAGCTAAAGCATAACTGGAAATATCTGAGATAATTTCACTTCATCACAACTGGAGCAAGCAGTTTCCAAATCGACAAAGGGAGCCAATTTGAAATCATAGAAAATCAGTATCCATCTGGAGCTTTCAAGAGTGCAATTAACACCATGTTGTTAAACATTTTTTTTAATAGATCAAGCTCATAGTAAGCATTTAATAACCCGCATGAAATCCTCACAAATAGGATGCAAATATGACAATAGATATTTTTAATTGCATAGTCATTCCATCATTAACATCACCAAAAGAAACACATTTAATGCAAAATATCATTTCTAATATATTTTCCAATTAGTTAAGTATAAGATGAAACAAGCAAGAATTTAAACATATAATCTACTACCATCATAGTTAATCAATACTATAATTAAGTCTTTGAGAACATAAAAAGGTTAATTAATGTGCCATTTCTAGGAACTCATTAGTGAACTCCTCAAACACCCCAAGATCACCTGAAAGATAAAATAACTTCCACAAGAGAGAAATGGTAGAAATACCATTCTATCATTAAGGATGTAAGAATTCCAAACTAAATATGGAAAAGTACATATGATGCCTTGCTTATAAAGACAAGGAGAGAGATAGGATTAGACAAGATCATGACAAGTGTCTTAATCCTATCACATGAGACAACTAAGTCTTAACAACCTAGGATAAAATAAGATCTAGAAAAGACAACTCATCCTTCTAGAAGGAATCTTAGAGCCTAAGTAAAATTAGCATGTGAATATGTCCCCTAAGTACCTAGTGAGTGAATTAACTAGGTACAAGAAATTTATTCACACCAACATCTCAGTGTTGCAAGTCTTTTATATCTTGCCCTAAGGTTGTACACCTTAGCTTGTAAGTCCATAAGAAGTGAGCCTTGAACAATATTGTAATTTATGTAAGTAGTGAGCTTCCTATATTGTGAGATTTCTCACCATGGTTTTTCCCTTCTTGGGTTTTTCACATAAATCTAGTATTATCTTGTGCATGCGTGTTTATTGTCCTATCTCTCATTACTGTTGATTTTTTAAAGTGTTGTTTATTTTTTTAGAAGTTGTTGATCCTATTAAAAGTCTAAATTTGCATGTTTAAGATCCGAAGGGTTTATGTTTTATAGATACTGATTCACCCCCTCTCTCAGTATGTGAGTGTGTTCAACAATTAGTATCAGAGCCAAGTTCTTCTAAGGAAGCTTAATTGGTTGAGGAAAGGTCCTAGATGGCATATGACATATCTTACAAGGGTCCTAGTTTTGATGGGACAAATTACACCTTTTGGAAAGTAAGAATGGAAGGTCATCTAAACTCTCTAGGGTTTGGTGTTTGTAAATTTCTCAAGGATGGTTACACTGGTCTTGTTGCTCCTCCAACATATCCAACTAAGATTAGGATTTATGAGAACAATTCCAAGGGAAAGAATGCTATCATGTGTGGGTTGGCCGATTCAAAATTTTTGAAGGGGATGAGTTGAAGTTATGTCAAGGATGTATGGGAAAATCTAAGCAAAATTTATGATGGAGATAATAAAGTGAAGCAAGCCAAGATACAAATCTTCAAAAGAAAATTTGAGACCCTAAGGATGAAAGAGGATGAATATATTGCAAGTTATATGCTATGGGTGGATGAAGTACTTACTAGCATCAAAGGTCTTGGTGGAGAAGTGAAAGAAGATGATATTGTGAAGAAGGTTCTGAGATCTCTCCCTAAATATTGTAGTCATATTGTAGCTGCTATTGAGGAGTCTAAGGACTTGGATAAGTATTCAGTAGATGAAATTTTTGGTGCTCTCACAACCTTTGAAATGAGAGAGTTTGAAAAAGATGTCCCAAAGAAGGAAGCAAACTTTGTGAGGATATTGACGAAAGGCACTAGAAAATACAAAGGTAAGTTACCTTTCAAGTGCTTCAATTGTGTGAGAATTGGTCATTTTGCCTCTAAATGTCCCTATAAAGAATCAAAAGATAGTAACAAAAGAGAATTTTAAAAGAAGTCTATATTCCAAGGAGAGTAGTTTTTCTTCAAAACATGAGGATAATGATTCAAATGATGAAAACCTATTCATGGTTGTGAAATAAAAAAGGATGATATTGGAAAATATAAGAAGTTTGGTACTTTGCAGGCTCACAAAAATAATGAAAGATCAATGGTTGTGTGGACTACCTTTCATTTAAAGGAAGAATAAAATTCTTGGGTAATTGATAGTGGTTTCTCTAACCACGTGAAGGGTGACAAGGAAAGGTTCATTGACCTTAACAAGTGGAATGGTGGAGCTATTAATTTTGGCGGTGATGAGTCAACATAGATTTGTGGATAGGGTGCTATAACCATTAATGGAAAGAACAAGACTATGGATTTCCTCTATGTCAAAGGATTGGAGCATAACATTCTTAGTGTTAGTTAGATGTGCAATAAAGGGTACAACATTATATTTGATTCCAAAGGTTGTGAGATCAGGAAGCAGGGTCCAGAAGATTAGTTGTAGAAAGTATTAGGAAAAATGGAAATGTCTATCATCTAAATGAGGAAAATGGAAGAATTTATTTATTGGCTCAATTTGGAAAAAGTTAGTTGTGGCACAAGTGGATGGGATACATCAATTTTGACAATATGGTGAAGATAGGTTCCCCTTATGTAGTGAAATATATGCCAAAGATAACTAAATATGCAAACACATTATGCAAGGAATGTCAAATGGGAAAGCAAACAAAGATAAATTTCAAGAGCAAGTAGTGTTCCTCTACAATATTGTTGGAGATGATTCAAACTGACCTATGTGGAACTACAAGAACTAAGAGTCAACAAGGTGAAAGGTATTTCATGTTGCTTATTGGTGATTACTCTAGAATGACTTGGGTTACATTTTTGAGAGAAAATTTAGAATCTTTTGATAAGCTTAAGATTTTCATTTAGCAAAAGTTGAGAATGAAATGGATGCTAAGATCAAATTCTTAAGATTTGATAGAGGAAGTGAAATTACTTCAAATGAATTTGAAAAGTTAAATGTGAAGATCATGGTATTAGGAGAAATATTTCTGCTCCTAGAACCCCTCAACATAATGGGGTAGTGGAAAGGAAGAATAGGATTGTGCAAGAGATGGCTAGGGCTATGTTGAAAGATGTTGATCTGCCCAATATGTATTAGAAGGAAGCAATTCACATTGTTGTCTATTTGCTTAAAAAAGTACATTTGAGGGTCAATAGCACTAAGACCCCTTATGAGTTGTGGTATGGAAAACCTTCTACTATTAGATACTTTAGGATATTTGGTAGCAAATGCTACATCAGAAGAGATGAAGAAGATCTTGGAAATTTTGATTCATGGTGTGATGAAGGGATATTTCTTGGTTACTCAACCACAAGAAAGGACTATAGATGCTAAAACAAGAGATTGGGAAAGATTATTGAAAGCAAAAATGTTCAGGTAGATGAATATTTGTGTCAGATCTCACAAGAACTAGAGGTTTACAGATTTGATATACCTCCCTACATTAAAGAATTAGAAGAGAAAGAAGAGAAGAGACAAGAATAAAAAAAAGTTCCTAAGACTCCAACTAAGTGTGTGCATAAGAACCATTCAATAGATCAAATAATTGAAGATACGAATGAAGGTGTGCTAACTAGGATAAGGTTTGCAAAAGAAAGTGAGCAAGTTAATTTGTGTTTACTATCAAAGGTAGAGCCCAAGAACTGTGTTGATGCTAGCAAAGATGAAGGTTGGATAAAGGAAATGGAAGAGGAATTGAATCAAATAGAAAATAATCTAACATGGGATTTGGCTATTAGACCAGCTAATAAGAATGTTATAGGAACAAAGTGGGTGTTTTAGAACAAGCTAAATGAAGATGGTGAAGTTGTGAGGAACAAAGCAAGATTGGCATGTAAGGGTTATTCAAAAGTTGAAGGTATTGATTTTGAGGAGAATTTTTCTCTGGTAGCCAGAATGGAGGCAATAAGGATGTTTCTTGCCTTTGTTTCTCAAAATAATTTCAAGGTCTATCAGATGGATGTCAAGTTAGCCTTTTTGAATGGTGATTTAGAGGAAGAGGTCTATATTGAGCAACTGGATGGATTCTAGGTATCAAAAGATCTGGACATGATGTGCAAACTCAAGAAATATTTGTATGGACTCAAGCAAGCTCCTAGAGCTTGGTATGCTTAGTTGGATAAGCACTTCAACAAAGTTTCAAGAAAGGTACTGTAGATATTAATATTTACATTAAGGAAGAGGAAGACAAGATTTTTATAGTTGTTGTATATGTTGATGACATCATGTTTGGTGGTAATGATGATATGTGTAAAAAAATTGTAGAGGAGATGCAAAAAGAGTTTGAGATGTCTATGATTGGTGAGTTGTCTTTCTTCCTTGGGCTTCAAATTATTCAACTAGATGGTGGTATCTTTATTTATTAGGATATCACTAACTCATTTGATTGCAAAATCCAACGAAAACTTCCGATGAAATCTATATAATCAGATGTATCGTCAGGCACTTGTGCAAATTTTCATTTTTTTAAAATTTTATCCCCGATGTTCGTTGGAATTTCGACGAATCTTATTTTTCATCTACGTTTCGACGAAGATATTTCACCAAAATTTTGACGAACTTGCAAAGTTAAATTGTGGCGGACATAAATAAAAATGAGCTACACTATTTATTGCGACAGTGTTTTGCTTGACAGTTTTCTTGGGGAAAATAAGAAAAAACTCAAGAAGATATCGCCAGGTTGAGGGTAGTCATTGTATTTTTCCAAAATTCATTTGTGAAGTCAAATTTGTACTTCCAAGTTTGAAAATCATATTTTAAAGCAACATCTCATTAGATTTCATTTTTAGTCTTGTGCATTTTCAGAATTTCATTTCTAGATTTTAGACCTGACTTCACAAATTCTTTATAAGGGAATTGTTTATAACTGATGGAAAATTCTTGATGGATTTGGACAAAGATTATATTTGCAAGGTTTCAATTTTAACCCTAATGATCAATTTTCAATAGATTTGGGAGCCATAACTAGATAATATCAAAGGTGTTGGTTGTTTTTTACTGTAACCAAGTTTATCTTCTAGACACATAGCATATAAAATCTTAGATAACACTACCTTAAAATACCATCAATCTGTATTCTAACCCAATACTACTTATCAAATCCTTATATGAACATATTCACCAATAACCTCACTCAAGCATTTTAATTAATTCCTTGAATTAAAGCCAAAATGAGAATTACACACACCATAACATCGAGATGAATAAAATAACCCTTGATCATTTTATTCAAGATAATAATATATTCATACAATGGAGAGACATGAGCTTGAAATGAGTAATTTTCATTCAGATGCTAGTATTGTCTTGAAAATTAAGTACCCATGAAACTAAAACCTACAACAAAATGACACCAAACCTAAGAATAGTATCTTGACTATAATATCAGGCTCTTTACAAATTCTCTTTGCAACTTCACTTAGACTTGACCTAAAGATATCTAACTTGCTAACCCGTATTTCTGGTCCCGAAATCCTTTTTATAGGGAAAATTAAGGAGTAGCAAGCATCAGACCAGAAATACACCTGTCACTAGTCACTTGGACTGCCTTATGACATTTCAAAAATTGGTTACAATAGCTGAGTCTTTGGAGAATCTTCTTGTTCATCCCGTCCACTAGAGAATAACTGTTGCATTTGCCAAACTTAGAAAACTTGCACCAAAACTGCCACCAAGACATAGCCAAAATTTGTTATAACCATAATCGTTGAGTTGTTAACTGTCGGTTGTAGAATCTATCCTATTCTTCTTCAGTTAAGTACTTGTCTACCCATCCTTGATATTCCTCATCCGTTGGACAATTAAAATTTACCACCTCATTTACCTTGGCACTGTAAGGTGTATACTTTACTGCTACTTGATTCACCTCCCTTTCAAAAGATTCCAAAAATGTGCTAGTGTTAATGATTTTATCTATACTACTCACTAGCATGTCATAATTTGAGTCATCACAAATCAATTTGATTTGTGCATTGATGAATTCATCTACCCTGTCCTATCATTGCTGCATTGATCTAACATTTCCTTGGGCATCTACAATATCTAGTAAAGATGTGTCACTCCAATCATCAAAAATATTTACCAACTCTTCAATCCTCCTACTCAAATTATCAGGTCAAGCCTAGAAACCTTGCAGTGACTTCACAAAGTCTTGAGTAGGCCTTAATTGTTAAGGCCTATTAGCTGCATCAAATCTAGAGGTTTTATACATAACATCTAAATCATTGGCCCTAGGGATCCATTTCTCAATTAAAGGCAAAACCAATTCCTGATCCCTAGTTATATTTTTAATTGAATCCAAAAATAAAGAATATAAAGAATAGACAGATGGAAATCTACCATAAAATCTCTCATTTAGGTGCCTCAAAACTGTATCTACAACCTCATTTTGCTTAACAACTACTCCCTCCTCACTTGATTTTAGAGCTGCCTATAGATCTGTAATCTTATTAAGCATTTTCTTTTTGGTTGGATCTACAAAGTACTCAGCCTTCTCTTCAACTGGCTCTAATGAAGGTCTGGGAGCAGGAGTCTAGATGGGAGATCCCAGAGTGGAAACAAGTAGAGAAGATGGGGGTACTAACCTTGATGTTGAAGGTAAGGCGAGGGTACCTAGAGCACTAGAAGACTCCCCCACATGCCTGTACTTCAACCTGTCTACTTCAGTCTGCAACTCAACATTTATTTTCTGCATTCTACTATATTCCCCAATAATGATATTGTACTTCTCCATCAGACTTTTCTTCTCAGCTTCTTCTCTTTTAGCTGTCTTTTGGGCCAATTTGGCCACATTCATAGTTAGGTTTGTAGCTTCTGTGGTTGAGGTTTCAGAAGCTCTTTTGATAATCAACCCTCCCCTCAAGTTTGGGCTAATATCAGTAATGTTTGGCTTTCTTCCCTGAGGTGCCAATGCCCAAATATCTAGGGTCTCATACTCTTCACTGAAGGCAAAATCTTGGAGTGCTGCCTTGACCTCTTCCTCGATGTTGTGCATTGGATGTTTGGACTTCAAGATAGCATTGAATGCTACAACATCTGCTATGTCGCATTCAAGCATAATCAGAACACCACCCTAGGTTACCAGCTTTCTTCTTTCCTCAGGAGTGATGCTTTTGAACTCATTCATGAGTTCAACCTTCATCTCATCATCATTTTATTGATCAGACCAATCAGGCCATGATTCTCTTCTCTCCTTGCAATTGGTTTGGTATTCCTCCAACTTCATCCTCCATACTAGTTGCAAGAATACACGAGTCTTCACAAATGCATCATCATCAAGGAATGCCTTGCATGATTCCATTCTGGCATCTTGTACACATTGGCCTTTTACATCCATATCAGATAATACAAATTTAGTTGATCTAGGAGGGGATGGAATACCAACCTGCATATCTTGATCAATAACAATTATTTCCTCCATCAGAGCATCATGTGTTTCTTCAAGTCTTTTCCTCTTTGGGCTTGGCTCTGATGGTGATAGTGCAAAATCAGCCTGAGGTGGAGAATCCAAATCAATTATTTTTACACCTCCAGGTGCTCTGATCTTTGATCCTGAGTGAGCTGAGGCTTTCATCACCTGATTCCCCTTCTTATCCTCCTCCTCCTCCTCACTACTACTGTCATTCCTTTTCCTCTTGTAAAGAGGCCAGCGCACAGTAGGCTGATAAGTTGGCCTTGTTTCTTTAGGCCTCACCTCTGGTCTTTGAATACCGAAATCCAAAATCCAAATTGACCTTCTTGGTCATCAGAGTGTTCATGATTTCTTTGAAATTATCCATCAAGAAATCAACCTTCTTGTGGAATGGAGTAAACTCCATCAATGGATTATACTTGGGATCCATTTTATTATTGCAACCAACAATTTTTCATAGGCAATCCACTTATCCTTATTCAGCTCATGTTTATTCAAGTCAAATTCATTCCTGATTAAGTCTTCAGGAAAATTAAATTCATTGGAAAAATTGCCACCCTTAATCTGTTGCCTGAATAAGGAAAAGACACCCTCTAGATCATGTTGCCACCTGGGACCACTCCTCAAGTGAAAGTCAACAAAGTACCTCCTGAAACAAACCCATCCACCCTTGAAAAATTAAAATATGATACAACGGTGTAATTAGGGAAGAGAGTCCCTTTTCCCTACCCTGTTAGGTTGTCCTCATGGATACAAACTATTTTCCACATGACTTCGACAAACCCCATTCTGGATGGCACATTGAAAGGGAGAATATGTGGGGCTCCCTGAAAACCATATACTCTTAAGACAGTGCTGACAAGGTACAAAATGATGTCACCCCAGTTGTGACAAACCTTTAAATATGGCTTCCTCCCCTTAGGCCTGAGAAATTCATGAAGATCCTCAGGAACCCTGGGCACATTAAAAATTAGCCGAGCCTTAAGCCTAGAAGCAAAGCAATTATCAAATTGCACATAACTGGCGCTTCCCCTATTGTATGAAAAGTCTGTAGTCCAAACCTGCACTAGTAACCTTTCCCCATTTATGTCCTGCCTTAACTCCATCCTTGCTGAAAAGAAGTCAACATTCTTATACAAAAACATATACATAAGCAATGAATACCAGAAGAAAGGATTGCTAGTATCTCCAACTTGCAATTTCAGCAATCCATCATGCATCTTTTCTACTAGAAAAGATGCAAAATCATATATTACGGAGAAATTTGGGTGTTGTATCTGGGTCCCCATGAACATATATGCAATGGGCATAATAGTGTTTGGGCTAAAACCCAGAATTTGGTAGAGTGAGTAGAAAGTAGCCAAAACATTGTTGGCAAAGTAGCGTAGCCTGAAAGGCTCCTTGTCATTGGGACTGATGTAAATTGTAGAACTACCTGCCTTTGCCAGATGAGGAGGAAGCAGCTTCAACCTAAACAACGACTTTGATCTTGTGTATTCTTGCTTCATTTCCTCGAGATCAACTTGAACCAAGAATGGAATTGGTTCTCTTAAATCAAACACCCATTGGATTTCTTCTTTGCTTATACTCAATAGGACTCCTCCATCATTATCCCTAATCACCCTAGTGACAGGGTCATACCTTGCTACCACTGCCCTAAGCAGGTCCACATCGAGGAATACATTCGGCACTACCAACTTCCCCATGTCATATCTCCATGAATTAGAGAAAGGGTGAGGTAAATTGCACTATCCATACTAGAGCTTGAACATGTCTAAACCTGTCATAGGAACCCTAGCATTTGTAATGTTATAGTTTTTACATACTAGTCCCTCACCTAGGGTTCTTCCATTCATCAAAACCACACCCCTCCTTTTATCATTTGTAGACAATGGTAATTGGTTGAGGAAATCATCATACAAATTCCTTTGTAGATAATCCACATGGCCGAAGTGTTGCTTCGGTGGTGCCATCTCAAATAAAATAGGGCTTCTTTAAAATTCAAACCTTGAACAAACTAGGGCTACTTAAACAACAAAATTATAGTAAAACTTTGAAATCTCGTACAATTCAATCAGACCAGTAACCCTACTTTAATAATCAACAAACCCTTTGACCAAATTATCACAATTCTTCACAAAACCATAGCCAAAGCAATAAAATAGTTCAAAGAACTCACGGGATATGCTTCGCAGAAGACCAAATTCTCGCTGTGATTGCTCAAAAATTCATCGTTGGCTCTGTAATTGACTTGTGAGGATGCTTGAATGTTGTGTGATTAAATAAGATGAAAGAAACATGCTTTATGTCGCTCAAATTGGGCTAGTAAACGTCTCATCCACCATTAAAGCTCTCATACATGCTGCACCAATGGCTCCAATTGCATTTGGTGCAAATTTAAATTCCAACCGTTGATCTTTTAATTTCGTCAGATCATCGAATGACTACCTTCAAAAGGATGATGTAATCACCATCTCAGCACCAAGGGCCCACCATAGTATGCAACATCAAAGAAAGTACATGTGGTGCTTGCCCATGATATCACAATCCATAAACATCCTAAATCTTTTGATCACGTGATGGTGGGAAATTGTTGATCTCCACCACCGACAATCGTGTTCATCCATATCATTTCTCAGCATTGGACATAATTGTCGAGCAACTTTTTCACCTCGAGTATAACACATTCGTCGATTCTGAGCATGTGCATCCTTCAACCGCTTTAGTAACCTGCCATATAATGTATTAAAACCTTGATGCATATACTAAAGAATTTTAATTATTCATCTGACATCGCCAACTAAGACACGTGGCACCCGCCCATGGTATCGCGATCAGTTGAAACTCTGTGGTGGGGGCATCACAGGATCACGAGGAACGGTTAAGATCAACCGATGGTTGATCAATGATCAATTAAACATTCCCTACAAAATAAAACATTTATTAATACAAAGGAAGGGGACATCGCCTAGGCCAACGACAAACGATGGCTTAAGGTTGTTTTGAAACATGGGGCATAGGCCAACCAAAACTTAGGAAATAATAAAATCTAGGCAAAACATTTAACTCCATTATAAACAAGGGCCCGACCTAGATGATGTAATGAGGCATAAGTCATTTTAACACCCACTCCAAAAAGGTAATGACTAAATAGATTTTACCCAAGGTTTTACAATAAGACATTAGGATTTTTCAGGAAAGCCAAAGTAAAACCTAACCTTAACATCCTCCTAAACAATGTAACAGACCAGGACAAGGGCAAACACAAAATGGGATTCAAAGAGAAAAATTTGAAGCTCCATCAAAAGGCATAGGGATAGCTACAGAGTCAAATAGTTGTCAAGATTCAGGCCTAGAGGGTTGAACAAAGAATTGGGAATGTTTGATAGTGGATAGTTAGAGCCATTTAGCTATGATATTTTTGAAGACTACTTCATAAAGATGTATTTTTCCCTTTGCCAAGTTTCAAAAATAGATTTTAGACCTTAGATGCTAGTGTCTTATAAAAGCAGTTATGGTATATTTGTTACCTGAAGTTCTTGAATTCATCTTGACTCTATACAAATGTATCTATTTTTTATTTGAACAAGAAAGAAAGAAAGCAACCAATTTGTAAATATTGTGAGATATTTAGAGCAAAAAACTAAAAAATAAAAAAATGAAGGTCAAGGCCTCTCTATTTTTCTCAGTTCATTTAAAGTTTTTAGATGTTGCCAAACATCTAGCAAGCTATAACTATCATGCAGATTATATGATTTCAATTTGTTTTGTACTTTGGAACAGTTTAGAAGATGAAATTGTCTCCTCATGTAGAAGTATAAGTTGCCATATTCCTTCAGAAGTTGGTACAGAAATCAAAAGATAAACCTATCAAATTGGAAACTAAACTTTTTGTGGTAAGAAGAATTGATTTTGACATGAATGACATGTTGTAACAACTTTATTAAGTAATACAATTTATTTAGTTATTTGACAATTTGGTGATTTGTGTGTAGATATGCCACCATATGAAACTGAGTGGAAAAGAGCACTCCTTACCTTATCAAGTAATATCTAGGTAAGATGTTATAAAAAATAACTTTTGCTTTTAGTGAAGCTGGTCAACCTACTCATGCTTTTGCATGCTTAATTTTTTCCTTTTGGATTGAGCTACTTATGATAAATTTTTAACTTTCCTTGCAACCTGTGTATTACTCTCTCAATTTTTTAACTGGTTAAAAGCAATCTCTTATAAAGGATATAAAATTCCTTAGTACTTTAGATTGTCCTTTATGGTAAGGGAGGCATCTGACTATTGTTTATATAATTCAACTTTATTTGAGAGTAAGCATATTTGATCTCTATGTGGTAGATTCAAACACTAAAATGATATCATCCTTATTCATCCATACACTAATTTTTGTTAGATGGATGTAATCATTAAGGAAGATGCTTTCATTATTCCCTTAATGGATTGAAATTTCAAGGAGGCCATCTAATAGTGTTGCCTATTGATATCCAAAGTAGGGATGTGAATAAGACTGATGACTATGCAGGCTATATTGTAGATAAAAATCATAGATATTTTAACTTTATCAAGGCATATAATAGGGTGGTCCACTTCAAATGAAACTCTTTATTATGCCATACTATTTTATTTCCATAATTCATTTGTGAAGTCAGATTTGTACTTCCAGGTTTGAAAATCATATTTTAAAGCAACATCTCATTAGATTTCATTTTTTGACTTGTGCATTTTGATAATTTCATTTCCAGATTTTGTTTTGCAAGTTCAATATTCTGATTTTAGGAGTCTAACAGTTGGAAATCATAGTAAAATTAGAATTTAATAATTTATGGAATTAGTATTTTAAAGTGTTTTTTGGGGTCATTAACTTCAAACTATCTTCTCTTTTGCAAGGGTGGTTGCATGCCGATTTTTTTTGGGTGTAAAATATCATAATTATTAGATTTTGTTATCTGTCTATGATTAAAGATTATTGGAGTGTGAGTTTGATATTTTTTGAAGATCTAAATATTCAAGCTTGGTAAAGAAAAATCATGTCAGATAATATTAGTCCAGAACAAAATGAAGAGTCACTTGATAGATTGTGGGCTAGATTGAAAAGAAAGGGTGATGGGAAATGTTAGTGTCCTTGCAATAATTGCAAGGGCTTAAAGACGAGAAGAATTTTAATCACAACAGCTGAAAAATATTGTAGGCAACATGGTCATGTTGAAAGGGGGCATGGTTATCTTCCATTGGTAAGTTGTTCATTATATGTGTTTATATTGATTGAATTTGTAAATGTTTATATTATTTTAACATTTGATATATATATATAAAATCACTTGATCATGATCATGGTTTATTTGTGTCTGTCATTATTATAAAGGCGGGGCACCCTAGGGCACATGATATGGATTATCACAACCTGGAGAATGTGATTTTGCAAGCGGAGGAACATAGAGCTGTGAATATCGAAGATGAAGTTAATTATCCTATGGAAGAAGATGATCATGTGCCAGAGAACACAGTTGAAGATGATGATACAAATACATTGATCCATGAAACATGTAGTGGCATAGCTGATCATGTTGATTGAGATGAATTTGATGATGTTCATGATTTACCTGTACTTGAGAAGGCATACAAGCCCCTTTATGAAGGCTCCCAAACAACTCTTCTCTTTGTTGTGTTGTTGTTGGTGAACTTGAAGGTTATGAATGGTTTATCCAACATAGAAATCTCACGGATGTTAAGGTATGTCATATTTTCCATCTTTTTTCATCTATTTTAATTGTTGTTAGTTCATCGCTAGTAAATAAAGGATGAAGTATGTACCATTAATATTCTTTATATTAAGAAATTATTTTTTGTTGTAGATTGATTGGTGAATTTTTGTTACCACCATCAAATATTTTACCTCGCTCATACCGAGATTTATCTAGCATTATGAAAGATATTGGAATGGAGTATCAAGCAATAGATGCATGTCCCAATGATCATATTGTATATCATAAACAACATGAATTTGCAACAGAATGCCCAAAATGTCATATCAGTAGATATCAAACATATCAACTAACAAAAAAGGTGTGTCACAAGGTTCTTCGTTATATTACCATTATTTCATGTATGCAACAAATAGTTAGGTGCGAAAGCTTAGCACAATTGATGGATTACCATGCACGAATATAAGTGGAGATGACATTGTTCGAATGCCTGTGTATGGTTTTGCATTTAGGGACATGGAGGAAAAATGGCCACACTTTAAAGAAGAACCTTGTAATCTCAGGCTTTCATTGGCAGTGGACGGTGTCAATCCATTTGGAGAGCTGAGATCTATTTACTCGGTGTGGCATGTTTTTGTTATCAACAATAACATTCCTCCATGGATGTCAATAAAGAGGGAGCACATAATGTTGGCAATGATTGTTCTAGGTATTTGTTTACATCAATTTTCTTTAACGTAGTAGTATCTCATTTGTCTTATTTGTTGCATAATGACTTATATGTTTTTTTCATTCAATAGTCATGTACATTAATTTATATATATTGCAGTAAAATGGTTATAATAATTATGTAATGTTTATATTCATTCAACTAGGTAACTACCAAGTTAAAGATATGAATGTATATATTGATTCTCTTATCGACGAGTTACTAAAGTTATGGAATGGCGTGACTATGTATGACGTATCTAGACCAATAGGACAAAGACAATTTGAATTCCATGCAATGCTTGTATGGACAATTCATGATGCCCCAGGGCTAACACATTTTTCTGGTATGTTATAATGTTCGACTGCATGACTTTAACGATATTTAATTTTATGAAGTAGATATCATGCATGTTTTTAAAATAATCTATTCATTATATATAATTATAAAAATTGACATATTTAATCCAATTATATATGATTTGCAGGTCTTCAAACAAAGGGAAAATTTGCATGTCCAATTTGTGGTCCAAAGATGAAATCTCGTCGTTCAACAAGTTTAGGAAAGTAGGTGTTTGATGAGTATAGGCACTTCCTCAACACAAATCATGTATCGAACTGCTGAAAAACATCTTTTCAATGGGAAAGAAGAGACTACATCAAAACCACGAAGAATGACACCTCGCCTATGGAAGTTAGAATATAATAAAATTAATCATCAAGGTTATACATCGGATGAAATTGTTTATCTATCATATATGATATGTTTTGAATTTATTTTTTATATTGTGTTGTGTTTACTCATGCTGTAATTGACAATGATTGTCATTAATTTGTTTAACTTATATGCTTCATGAAGGTCGTTAAGGCATTAATGGTCGGCTTCCACAGGGACTGAAAAGTTGTCCCAGAAAATTTAGTAGGTTTCCCTACTATGAGCAACTACAAATTGTGCATTTGTTTGATACAATGCATATAAAAAAGAATATGACAAAAATATTATGAAAAATATTGGATGGAAGGCATGACAAAGACAAAATTGTCAAAATTTGTAGTGACATTCAAGAAGCCAATCATGCAATGAAAATGTCATTTGATTAAATAGTGATGGAGACCAAATTAATATAAGTGCCCTTCCTTGGTTATTAATGGAGCAACAACGTAATTCTATAAAAGAAGTAATTCAAAAAATTTGATTTCCCACAGGATTTGCTGCGAACATAAACAATATCATAACAAAGAAAGGTGAATTTGGGTCAGGGATGAAAACACATGATTGGAATACCTTCATTAAGGTAGTTATTCAGGTATATTATATATATATTTGTATACTGCATGTACTTTTCAGTGTATTATGTTTACTAATTTTGGAAAAATAATGAAAAGATCATTTTATAATTGTTCCAGTACGTTCTACCTCTATCTCTCCCAGACAACTTTGACAACAATGTCAAGAAAGTTATATATGATCTTGGAAAATACATGAGGTAAGTAGCGATATTTTTTCAACTCGTTGTATATTTTTGTTAAATCTCATTAATATATTTGTGCCTTGAATCACTTGTAGATTGTTGTCATCTGAAGCAATCCATAAAGAAGATGTAGATTATTGGAAGAGAAAAATTCCTTATCTAATGTGTGAAATGAAAAAGTGTCTACCTTTGAAATTTTTCAATATACAAGAACACTACCTCATACACCAAGTTGAAGAGATTGAATTGTGTGGACCTGTGCACACAAGGTCAATGTGGATGGTTGAGAGAAACTTGAAATTTTTGAAGGCTTTGGTTAGACAAAGAGCACATATTGAGGGTTCTATGGTGGAGGGATATATGGTATACCGAACCATGGTGTACATTACTGAATATCTTCTTAAGTTTGCAGCAAAGATCCATGTAGATCACATTTGGGATCCCGACTCCATTAACAAATTCGAAGGGGAGTACCTGATGGGGAAAGGTAGATTGAGGAAAGTGATAGGTAATTATAAGATGGTCATGGAGATTAATTAGAATAAATTTAACATTTGGTTTTTATGTATATTGTACTTATTTAATTATTAATCTTCAATATTCATTAATTATAAATTAAGGTCATATACTGTGGTAATTAACTAATTATACGTCCTTTGTGAATTTCATTTTTTTTTGATATAGTTGGTCAAGAGTGGGATGCACTACATTTGTACGTTGCAAAAACTCTTGATTGGATGACGGTATGGATTGAACGATGTCAACAATCTGGTCGTGCATTAACATGGGAAGGTGTGGCTTCATTGGTTAAAAAAGCTCATCGTAATGGAGATTCCAATGTTACACCAAGGGAAATTGATTTAGCATATGGTTTAAGAGATAAAAAGGTACATATAAATATATTAATCACCCATATTATTTAATTATTTTTAATTAAATTGATGTATATATATGTTGAGATTTTTTTCTTTGCATACATTCAGCCAAAAATAAATATGTTTATCAACTAACAATATTGAAATAAGTTTTATATGTTTGACATATTTCAAGTGAAACACCACAAGGCTATGTGGTGCAATGGTCATAAATTCCGAATCAAAAAGTTGGATGACACGAAGAAAACTTGTGATTCTGGGATAATTGCAGTCTTCTAGGTGACTAATGTTTCATCTAGAAGCGACATACATCTAGAAGTCTCAGAAAATCAATACTATGGGATTTTGGATGATATACTTGAGTGTGACTTTAAGTCCTTCAAATTAGTTATGTTCGTCATCCTATGGTACAGACTACAATTGAATGAAAATGATCCTGAGAGAATTGTTATTGAACATGATAATGGATTTACCATGGTTAATACAAGGTATTTTGAGTGAGCTGGAAATGAGCCCTGTGTTTTTCCAAGCCAATGTGAGAAGGTATTTTACTCAGAGGTTCCAGGTAAAGTGGGTTGGTCATATGTTGTTAGACATGATCCAAGAGGAAGGACGGTAAAATATAATGTGGTGGAAGAAGAAGATACTAAAGAAACAGAAGATGATGTAGATGATTATCAAGATCAACAGTTAGTTGATGATGTGCCTGATGAAGATGCCGAAGAGGAGGAACTAGATCATGATGATGTAGGAGTTAATGTTCATGAAGATGATATCTGTGTGGATGATGAAATTATCGAAACTGATGTCAATGACGATGATGATGATATGACCAATCCTTACAATGTTGAATCTGGATCAGATGATACAGACAAAGAGTTGGATGAAGAAGAAGATCAATGACATTGAAATGTATGAGTTATACGACTGTATTATCTATTTGATATTAATTTCTTGATAGAATTATATTTGAATTATGTGGTTACATAATTAATTTATGATGTTTTTAATTTTAATTATATTTGAATTATATTAGAATATGTTCTGTTAATAGATATAAAAAATAAAATGGATAAACTAAAAGATTTAAGCGTGAGACTAGTGCCTTGTTGGGTTTATGGAGTCTAATGAAGATCTATAAAAGTGTAATCTATGATGGAAATAATTCAACTATTTGGTGCACAAATGTAGTTTATAACTTGTATAAATGTGCAAGTAAATGACTGACAAACTCTACTTGAGATAGAATGACAATCCTAGTTATGTGATTCTTCTTATTGATCCAATTAATATTCTTCAGTTACAGTGATTGACTAGAAGGGTTTAATCTTTACTTGAAAGAACCAAATAATCACATCACACAAATACAACCAATGTGTATCGGTAAACTGAATATATATATGCTTGATATTTCACTTTAAACAACATAAAAGCATCAAAATGGAGACAACCAGATAACTGTATAATTCCACAAATAGCTGATACCAAGATTAAGCCACAAGTTTAGACATCTTCATTAACTTCATCAAAATTCATACATGCATCTGAGTCTTTTAAAGGAAATTTTCATTGCAAACTATCTACTGTATCTTTCTCCTATTCGCCTATATCTATTTTACATTATGAAACATATATAAATATATCAAAATTCTGAAAGGGTGCATCCTTTCAGAAATGTCTTTTGCTTAACAACAATAACAAACTATAAATTATGCTCTATTAAGCCATAATTGGATGTTTGACGGATAATCTCGGTAAGCTGGCCGCTTGTGTGTATCAACATCCTCCAGCGCATTCCTTATGGCTATCTCCATTTCGAACATCTTCTCATTCTATTCACATGCCCCATCTATTTTTAAATCATTTCTTGTGGCTGTCTCCAGAATTGTTTGCATCATCGTCTCACATTCCTTCATCCATCTGTCTTTTCCCTTTAGTTCCCCTCCATCTTCTAACAACATTGGTACTCCCATTTTTGTGATATTGATCATCCCTTGCTCGTCACCTTGCAATTCATCATGGAATTATTTATGTTTTTCATAAAATGGTTTCTAGTATCAATAGCTATGTTATCAGGAGCATCCCTTTGGTTTATTTCCTGGAACTTCTCTAGGATCTTTCCATCTATCCTCTTATGTTCTTATAGTGCAATGAAATTTTTTGAATGTGTTCCCCAGAGCTTACTCAACCAAGTCATTAAATTGGTCTGCCTCTTCCTTATTATTGCAGTGAGTGCATCACATTTACCTCGTGAGTACGCTTTTAATTCTTCCCACTGGTCTCTTGCCTGGGAGATTGCACCATGATTCAATTGATTTGTGGATCCCATCGTGATTCCCATCATGTCCTTCAAGTGATCAATTTGTCTAAGTAGTCTCTCATTATTAATCTTATACATTTCTTTTTCCTTGATTAGCTTTTGGATTTGGTCTTTATTTAATTTGGCCACATTAATGCCAATTTATGTTGTAGCTATTAGATCAACCTCACCAACTTTTAACATCATTACATGTCCAAAAGCCTTTTTAATATTGATTACAATAGATTTCTTGTCTGGAGGATACAAGACCCATATCATAACTGATCCCTCATCTGGGTTATACTTAGATCCTGCATAGATCTCTGTTACCCCCTCAGGAGTGAGTTTATGTGTGGCATTACTATTCTTCAGAAAACTATCAAAAACCAAAGCAGAGTTTAAATCCAACCTAGGAAAGATCATGGCACATGCATCTTCTAATAATTTCCTTCCTTTGTTAGGGGTCATCCTCTTCATTTCTTCTTCCGCACTTGGATTTAAGTTATTCAACAGTTGTTCCTCATTACTTGGTGTAATATTATTCACTGATTCCCTTATTGATTTTCCTTTTAATTTGCACAAAAACGTTTTAAATTCTGAGGTTTTAATGAATTCATCATCAGCCACAAATGATTTATATGCTATTTTCCTTGTGTCAGTACCTACACTCCCTGGCAACATACTTGTAGTCTTGAGTTCTCAATCTGGAAATTCTATCAATTGTACTGTTAGGCCTACCATCACCAAATGCCTCTTCATCAGAATATAATAGTTATGTATCTTGCAATCCCCTATTATACTCATCAAGAACTTTTTCAGCTTCCTCTGCTTCCAAATTCCTGATTAAGTCATCATACAGATAGGGTATGTGATTGTATCCTCCCAAGTTCATTTTATTTTTGGAAAAATCAATATACCCTTCTAGATCAAATCCTTTTTATAGTGGACCGTTCTTCATGTTGTATTGCAACAATTTGTTGAGAACCATGTCATATCCATCCCTTGCTAATACAGTGAAATCACCGAAGCATAATGTACTAAGCATAAATGTCTGCTTTCTGAAAGAACTCAGATTCATAACATCTGAAAAGTCCAATTGCCTAGCAATCTCCAAATATGCAGTCCTATCAGGCACCGTCTTGGGCAGAATGAAGGGTCCATCTTCAAATCCATATACTCTTATCATGGTCGCGTCTTCTAGATAGTACTAGTCTCCCCAATTGTGGTTGACATGTCCATTGAAATCTTTAGGCCTTAAAAACCTTTTTATTTCATCAGACAATGAGTATTCACAATGATGATTGTAAAATATGTACTATGGTTTCACAAATTAGCAAATCTGCAATCTCAGGTGGTAGTCCAAAGTTGTAATGGTAATAAGCTTCCTTCCTTATCAAATTGTATAACCCTCAGTTTTTCAGGCCACATCTGCAATTCTTGTCCATAATAAAGTATCATATGCATTAGGATTGAATAAGCATCCAAGTGCAAGATAAGAGCTCCACTTTTTAATGCCATCAGTCCTAAATCAAGTAATTTAAAGATGTGTGAAGCATAATAAAAAAAACTTGAATTGTGACATTGGATGTTTGCTACAATTACCATGGGTACAATTGACATGTGCTCAGGGGCCTCCATTCCCAACACTTGACACACTGAAAAATATGTTTACCTCATGTAGGGTTCAAACAAATCAACATGGAATGGGGGACCATCACTGTCATTCAGTGGAACTGAAACACCATCTTTCTTAGACCTATGTAGTGGCAACCTCCAACCCTTGTACAAAGTATCCATCCTCCATAATTCCTTTTCCAGCTCTTCGGTACAATTTTTTCACCACACTCCCTCTAGGTTAAAAACCTCATAGATGGCATCTTCAGATACATGTATAAACGGTTTTCCTGATGGATCACAAATAGCTTTACATTTTGGATTATAATTGGTATCTAGCATTTTCACTAATTCTACATTTACAAATACATTGGGGTAGACTAGTTTCCCTAGGTTTAACTTTCAAGGATTTCACACTGGTTCGTATCGGTTCCTTCGTTGGTAATGAAAAATAAACAACTCATATCCCCTAATTGGGGTCCATATGTCTCATATATGCTTGCATTTATCCTCTAAATTTTCCACTTCTTCCCTAAGTTGTACAAATCGCCTGGCCTTAGGACTTGAGTCGAGAAATTGATCAATTAAGTCCTAGTTTAACTTCCTCTTAGCTACCCCCAGTTCCTTCTTTGCTTCAATTTTTTTCTTTTTTCCTCTAGGGTTTTTACACTCACTCTATTTCCTACCTTTTTCTTTTCCCGAGCTAGTGCTTTCCATTTTATGAATCACAAAACTAGAAATTTAATTGCAGGGAACTTACAAGTTTATTTAGAATTCTTTGATCGCAAGATCCTTTGGCCCTTCATCTATTCCTCTGCTGCTAAATTTGCAAAATTTGCCTTCAATTTATTTTCTCAATTCAAGAAATCATTGACACATTTGGTAGTAATACTACCATTAATATCCTAGCTTTGAAGACGAGCGTAGCTGATCTTCGAATTTACCCACTGTCATATCAAATGTTCTATCAAAAAGACAATTGAAACTTTGGGTGATCCTTTTATTCAAGCTTGACTAACATTCATTAAACATTATTTTTGTCGAGGAGACATTACGCTGATATCACATAATGTATCCATCTGATTCATATAAATGTCCCCAAGATTGACCCCGACGAATATCTTGATCTGTTTGTGTCTTCATCGGCAAGACATGGTATATCGCTAAGACATTCAATAATTTTGTCAATGTTATAAGTCTCCTTGATGATTATTCCTTCGATCTCAAGTATGTCGCCAAGACTCCTACTAATGTAATCTTATCGACGTGACATAGTGGGTCGAGAGGACATTTTGAACTCATTCTGATAGCGCTTGTCTTGGTGATAGTATGTTTCTTTGCTTTTTTAGCAAGACAAGATGAGTGTTTCGATGATGATATTTCATCGGCGAGACAAATGCAGTCAGGCTGACTCAGGGATCTTACTCCGATGGCGCTGGTTTGGCCAATACAACTCCTTATGCTTTGATTGGTGAGACGTATATGCTTGGTATGACCTTTTCATTTCACCCCGATGGAACTTGTCTTGCCGATGATATGTGTTATTTGAATACTAGATTTTGGAGGTTTTTCATGATATCAAATGGTCAAAAATAATGTGATCATATGTGACTATTGATGGAACTTCAAATTTTTGTTCTTTGAATTCCATTTTATCTTGCCTTATGTCTCTAGTCTTTCACATTGTTTGAAAAAACCTAAGGTTGGGGTTTTTGTTTTTGCTGAAAGTTTTTCTGGATTAGATTGTGTTTGTTTTTTTGCATCAACGTTTCAGATCACACTTTGTGATCCATCAATGTTTTTTTTTATTCCAACAACCAACTCCCTTTTCTTGATATTCTTTTGCTAAAAAAGCCAAATGGCTCCATTGGTCGTAAGGTTTTCTGCAAGGCTACCCATACTGAGTCTATAAGATTGTTTGTTCATGTGGCATTCCATATATTGGGGAAATCGGTCGTTCCTTTAACACCAGAATCAAGGAGAATAGTGTTGACATTAGACACAAACGCACCTCCAAATCAGCCCTAGCCGACCACTCCTCTTCCACCAAGCACCACATTTGTCTAGAAAGTGCCCAAATCTTATCCAAAGAAAACAATTTCTTTAGGAGAAATCTTAAAGAAGCTATTGAAATCAACCATCATCCCCTGAACCTTAATCATGATGAAGGTTGGAGTTTGAACTTGTCTTGGCACCTGTGGCTTTCCAACTTAAGATCCCAGAATCTTCCTTCTCACCTCTACTTTTTATCCTCCCCCTTTCTTGTCCCTCTCCCTTGTCTCCCTCTATTGCTTGGGTTCCAACCCCCCCCTTCCTTTCCTTGTCATGTTGGTTCCTTGCTTCCCTTTTGTCCTCTCGGCTTCTCCTTTCCCTTCCCCCCTTTCTCTCCTCCTATCCCTTGGTCCTCTCTTTTTCCCACTCTTGTATGTTCCCTTCTCTCTTTTTTCTCTTGTTAATTTTGATTTGTTCCTACTTCTTGCTTTGGCTTAGTTCGTTTTTGCTTCTAGTTTGTTATTTCGTCGTGTTTTGTCGATTTTTTCTTTCGTGTGTCTCTTATCTTTCGGTCTGCCCTTTTCTATTTATTGCTCCTTCTTTCCTTCTTTTTCTAATTCTTGTTTCTCATTATTTTATGACTACTCCTTACATTTTATAAATTATAGGTTTTAATGACTATTCCTTAAATATGACTAAAACATTCTACATTTTTAATACATTTGTTTCTTAAAAAAATATATAGTAATTGAGTAGAGAAATTAGAACTAAAATTATTTGTTAGGACTAAAGTACTTGTTTTAATATCTTTTTTATCTTTAGTTTAGGTAAAAAGATAAATTTTAAATAAATACAAATGAAAAAAATAAATCAAGATTAATTTAATATATTAGATGTTAATTTAATATAATATATTATAAAAATATTTAATAATATAATATATTAAAAATATATTAAATTATTTTAAAAGATAATATATTACATAATTTAAAATTAAAATATAAAATTATAATTTAATTATTTAATATATTATATTATATATTAGATGTTATATGTTACATATTATATTGTATATACATTATAATATTATAATATGATGTTAAAATTGTATATTATACATTATATATGTTACATATAGTATACATGTTAGAATATTATAATATTATGTTAAATTAGTAATATAATATATTAAAAATACATTATTTATTTGAATTTGTTATTAGATTATTTTATATATTTCAATTTATTATTTTAATTATATTTACACCGAAGGCATTTCCTATTTGAGAATTCCAAAGCCAATTATGAAATCAACGATCAAGAGTTCACTACAAGGAATGCAATACGATTGATTTAATCTCATCCGTAGAATCCTTTTAAGTATTTTTTTAATAAGTTGCTTTTCCAAATTATATTATATACAATATAATTACATTTATTATTATATAAAAAATTACATATGATATAAATTGTATAATTATAAATAAATATATTATCAAATAATAAATATACATAAATATCAAATATATAATTTTATAATATATATGCATTCTAGGATTTGATTCAATTAGATTAAGGTGATTTTTAAGTAAAGTTTTTGGAAAATAATAAAGTTTCAGCAATCAAATTTTAGCACTCATCCCACTCATATGCATTAAAAATAGGAAAATTATAATAATTAAAAAAATATTAGATCAAAAATTTCCAAATTCCCATTTTACTTTGCAAAATCATAAGAAATGAGCAATATAATATTTTCTTTCTTATATCCTCTACAAATATTTTGGATTTTTTTTATTCTCATATTTTTTTTTTTGTTGTTAAGCAAATAACAAATTATAATCTAATACAACTTTTCAACTTAAAAAGCAATGAAATAAACCATATTTTGAATATATAGATTTTTCAAATAAAAATTACTATTATGTTATTTTTCAATATTAGATTTAACATGTTATTATATTAAATTTAATATTAGTTATATGAATAAGATTCAAAATTTTGAAATGATTTTATTTTTTAAATTTATCTAAAATTAATTCTTAATAAAAATTTATAAATTATTAAGACCTTATTAATAAATTATAAGTTATTTTCCAAATAAATTCATTTAAAAAAATTACTTTTAACATTTAAAGATATGATATTTCCAAGTTTAGATTAAAAATCTATGTTTCACATCACACAATTGCACAACCAATAAAAAAGATATGAAAAAAAAAAAGATACATAGGAGAGTATTAAGAGAAAGATTAGACAAAAAATAGTAAACATAAAGTCTAAAAACATAATACTGTAGACATGGAAAATATACAATTTGGTTCAACACACTTGATCTTGATTATTAACAACATTTCTTCCTGAAGCATACTCTCAGCTTTTCATCATATTTTGTCTCTTAATTTAATAAATCATTGTTTATTTGATTAAGTCTTTCTCCTTCTCTGATTAAGTCTTTCTCCTTCTCTGATTAAATTAATCAATTTAATTTAATTAACCTTATTTCTTTGTTTAATTAAATAAATCATTTTATTTGATTAAAGTTTCTAAAGTCCTCTTACTAAATTAAATAAATTAAACCTTATTTGATTTAATCTAACATTTTCCCACTTAGTTAAATAAATCAAAATCATTTATTTAATTAATCAATTCCTCTCAGTTCTGATTTAAATCAATTCACCAATTTAAGTCAAAATTGTCAAATCATCTAAATCCTCATTAAATTAATCAAATTCTTGATTAAGTTAATCCATATCACTAAAATCTTCTAGAGAATGCAACTTGCACATGAAAATAGATTTAATTCATTTATTAAATCTCTATTTTCCCTCACATGGCATCAAAAGGGAATATTCCCTCAAAATTGAATTCAAAAATTCCAAGTGAATTTGTACATCCAACAAGGCATTCACTCCTCTTACATGTCCTTGTGCATTGAGCCAAGTGGCATTTATTTCATTCATTTTTCCCTCTCACATGTCATTTCCTCAATTTCAAATTCCACCTAATTGCATTTATTGGCTCTTTGGCCAAAATATGCACAACCATCAACTATTCACATCTTGACAAGTGACACTTGGTCATTGGATGTTGAATAATCCCACATTACTTATTTTCACACTCTTTTCCAGTTTGGAAATCTATAAATTGGAGATTTCTCTCCTCATTCAAGGATCCACAATTTGATGCAAAGTTACTCTCTTGACATTGAGAGCCAATTTTGTGCACATCATTCCACATATTAATCATTTTCACAATTCATAGCTAGGTTATGCTCAAATCTTATTTGAGGGGTCTGATTAATCTATACATCAACATTTCAATTCAAAGATTGGGAAAGGGCTGCTTACTACACAACAAAGTGGCACCAATCCACTATGAGATAAAGGTTTGATCATGTTCTTTACATATTTTTTTGTTTAATTTGTTTTCTAGTCATTATTTTCATATAGGAACATGATTAAGTATTTCATAGGGACGTTAAATTTGCTGATTTAAACTGACTTGTGCTAACAACATGAAACTAGTTTAAGTCTCTCTCTCTCGTAGATTTTTGACATCTACATTTTGGCGCTAGAAGGAGGGCCCTCTAAAGTTTCTTTTATAGTTTACTTATATCTTTGTTGCAGGAAATTTCAATTCACATAGATGTATTTAACTGTGCTATTAACAGTATTTTATGTTATTGTTTATGGTTAAATGCCTTTTGCAGACCATTCGCTTTCATGAGAAAATGGTTATTTACACTTCTAGTTCTACATATTCTAATTGTCTGAGAATTTTTTTTTCATAGAATATGAATAGTGATCCTTTTTTATAACTATTCGTGTATGCTAAAAGTAAATCATCTAATTTCAAATGATCAAATTATAATCTGAGCAGGCTTTGCTGCAAATTTATTCTTCTCCCGTGCTTTTCCTTGCAGTTTTCCCATGCAGCCAAGCCGACCATCTCCCACATTACCGCACCTCTCATTCCGTTCACCTGCGGTATAGCGGTGTCGGGCGTTTTCCTCGGCCTTTACTCTTTCCTTTTACCGCTTTACCGCACTCGCACTCCTATCTGCACTCACTGTCTTCACCCCCTATTACCACTTCATCGTGCCATCAATCCTCCCTGCTCACGGTACCGCAGTATCCACCGCCCTACCATGGCCCACTTCCTCACTAACTGCGGCCATGCAGTTTTCACTCACCCAATCTACCGCGTTACCGCAGCCCAACCGTTCCCTGTCTACGGTTGAGTGTTGTCTACCGCGTTACCACAACTTACTTCCCCACTGACCGCGGTCTTGCTGTCTCCACCCTCTTAGTCTCCCATGTTACCGTGGCCTAACTGTCTCTTCCCTACGGTAGAGTGGTTAACCGCCTCCTCGACCGTTATCGTATCACCACAGACTCCCGCCTAACCGCCAGTGGTAGCGCAATAGTCTTCCCTCATCTCCACCGCATCCATGTGGTTACCCTCCTAACCGCCAACGATAGCGTGGTAACTGCTAACCGCCACCGCGTCACCACGATCTTCTATCCGACCGTTTGTGGTATTGCGGTAAACCTGCCTGACTGTCTCTGCCAACCGCCACTGCATCACCGCGGTCTTCTATCCTGCTATTTGTGGTATTGCAATAAACCCGCCCGACCGACTGTGCAAGCCGCCACCCCGTCACCATGCAGACTACCTTAACCATCTGCGGTAGGGTGGTAGAGGTTGCAAATTTGTGAATAAGGCAGCGGTAAAGGGATTTTTAGCATTATAAGGGTAAATAATTTTTTTTATAAGAGATGGCAATTTTTTTAATGACTTATGATTAATGCATTAATATATGAGAGATTTTTTGAATCATTTTATTCATATTAACTTTTTATTTTCCTTTACAGGTTGATATTGGAATCAAACCAAGGCAAAACAAGATTGGAATCCAAGATTCACAAAAGCATTTTTTAATGCTTATTGAGCTAGATTTTTTTTCCATTTTCATGGTTGTTTAAAATTAATCATTTGACTTGATCCTCTTGGTTAAAAATGACCTTAGACATTTACTAAATTTCAATTTGGGTTCTAAAATTTAACAAGGCAAACTCTCACACTTCAAAGTTGGTGCTTTAAAAAGAACTCGTCTTTTGCTTTGAGGATTAAAATGAACATGTGTACTTGATGTTTTATAATCCTTTTCACAAAGTAATATCATTTAAAAGGCGTATGTGCTTCTCTCGCACCTCACGACGATCTTGAGAATCAAAAGTCTTTTTGTGATATTAAGTTGTCAAAAGTATTACCTCCACACTTCATTTTTGGGCTTAAAGTTGAACAAAACATTTTGCGAGTGTGAGTAGGCTTATTGCGTGTGTTCTCCCTTTTTTTCTAAATGAATGTTGATCGAACTACAAATATTTTTACTTGCTTTTGTTTATCTTAGTGGGCCTTCCTTATGGGAAAAAGTACTCACCCAAGGGAACGACCCAATCGGTAACACACTAAGGACAAGTGTATTTCCAGTCGAGATATAAAAGTGGGTACTGAAACAAAAGCCAGTATCATGTAGTTGGCTCTGACGAGAAGGGCAGCAATGGTCTCTTGCCACATGGGTCAGTCTCCATGAATGGAAAGTCTAAATTAAAAGCCTTGTTTAGAAGGCCAAATCCTTATCTATTTTGTTGGTTCAAAAGGTCATGTCCTTTGAAGCCGCCCCACATTATACATGTGGTTTTGTTGTAGAGATGAAAAGTATGCCATGGGAGATTCATGGTACTGATGCTTGGATGACCCGAGAAGTGTGTGCACTGTAAGGGGGAGCCTGTGTGGTCAAGCATCTAGTCATCTGCACAAAATATGCGCAACTGGATTCGTCCAAGTAGGAACCCAACAAAATATTGTCTCTTCATCCTAGGGTTGTACATGTGCTTGGAAATGAAAAATACATTTCTTGGTTCTCAAAACGATTGAAAAACAAACATTCACAAGGAAATCAAAATTTCAAACTCCTTGGAGGAAACGAATATCTTTGACGAATCTAAATACTCTTGCTTTCCCTAGGGATTACATCCTTAGAGGTTTCTAAGTGCTTGGATTTTATCATCATTTGTTTTCACTAAGGTTAAACCTAGGAAACTTTTTCCCTAATTTCCTTGATTTCCACATAATGGACCTTGTGGGATGAAAATAAAGTGGGACATTAGACATGTAGTTTGAAACATAATCAAGAATGTGCTTTTGGTAAAAAGAATTCACTAAGGAAAGATAAAAGACAAATTGGACCTCACATGTGTTGTCTCAAATGATTTCTCGAAAAGTCAAAATCTCAAAACCAAGGTTCAAAAGGATTAGTCTAAAAGCTCGAGAACAACGTCTTGAAATGCTCTTTGAAGTCAAAGAAAGATTGGTGTAAAATTTCTATAAGAAGGCTTCAAGAAACAACCCAAGTTTATATGCATTCTATTGTTAACAAAATCCTGAGCTTTTTGAGAGGTTTGCTTTCTTCACATAGGAAGTATAGCATGTTCTTCATTACCGAGGTTTTGTAAAGAAGATTCGTGTCTAGGTCAAAGTCTAGGATCAAAATCTTCACTCTCATCCATCTCTCCATCAATCAAAATTCATCGCACCAAGCAAACTTTTGAGAAACTTTGGAAAATCATTCACGCTAAACTTAAAGGCTAAATCAGCATCACCCTATTTTGGCTTAACACACCTAGCCAAATAGTCTCATCCCTTGAATAAATTTACCTTTAGGATAACACAACTTTCTGAGGTCTATTAGTCCATGATCACCTTGGTTGGCTTAACACACCTAGCCAATCCATCCTTTTGTGTGTGAGCTTTCCCTAGGATAACACAACTTCCTATATTTACAAGTCACTACAATCTTGTTTGACTCAATACACCTAGTCAAACCATCACAATCAATCAAGTCCTAAATTTTAGCATCACCCCTAAAAATTTCTTCAGAGGTTTCACTCATTTACTTCATCCACTTATCCCATCATCATCACCACCCCTTTTTGATCCTTTTTTTTCCTAGTTCCTCTCTTTTGGGCCTAAAAGATTAAAAATCACACGATCCCTATTTTTATGGTTCAAACAAGATCACAATACAAGAAGAACATGGAAAACATCAATGAAATATCAACTTCCAGTGATTTAGATCAAGTAACCACTGAAGTAACCTTACGGGATCAATAAATCCCCCAAACAACTCTTCTCTACCATCACAAAATCCTTAAGAGGAAAGTTTTCAAGAGGACATCACAAATGAGGACTTGGGGATGACACAATCAGAAATGCTAGAAATGGTTCAAAATACAGAGAATCATAAAATTGTCAATTCCATGTTTAAATACTTATGCACGTTAAAGGAAGGAGGGATCCAGATTCCTTCTGACCTTGACATGCCTCTTAAAAGCACATCCCCAATGTCAACTCTGAATATCACTCAAGAAATGCCTCAAACCATATCTACAATCACACCAACCTCACCAATTGTGAACAAAGGAAGTGTCATGTTTTGTGAGTTACAACATTGCCTTGTAAACAACAAAGAGGTAAGTGTCAGCACCACACCGGAAAACTCTGTGTCGGTAAATTCGTCACACCCATATGTCCCACTCACCTTCCATAATCATATAGATTCATCCTCGTTCTGTGCAACACCGGCCTATCTGTTAGACATACAAACTTCTCTATCGCAAGGAGAAGGTGGTTTGTTTGAAATAGCAAGAGTCACTAACCCATTCTCCTTCTAGGGGAGCATATCATCACTCCCTTCATTACCATTCACATTTGTATCACCCTTTGGGTTGGGTCTTCCCCCCTTACCCCTCACCAGTTTCTCAAATCAAGGCAATCTGAGCATCACATCAAATCCTCTCCTTTTTTTGGTAGCATCACAACAACAAGCGGCAACCACTCAAGCCACCATGGTCAACACATCAATCAGTCCTCAAATTTCTCAAAGAATTTCTTCTCAAGGATCGAGCATCTCAACCACACCTCCAATGACCCAAATCCCAACCACCAACACCACCAACTCGCCTATCACAATGGTTAGCATCATTCCCAATCCACCACCAATCCCACCAAAATCTAACGGGGTGAATTCATTCATCACCATGATCCAAGCCATCCAAAAAGCCAATCATCAAAGGCTACTGAAACAAAACCAACAAGCTACACAAGACCAACAAGCCGCACAAGTTGCACAAGCTCAAACCCAAGCCCAACACCAAGCCCAACAGGCACAAACACAATACCAAGCATAACTGCAAGCAATCCATCGACAAGTATACCAACAAGCCCTGCAAGATTTTCAGGTATAACAACTCGCCCAACAACATGCTTCATTGGCTCAACAATAGCTCGCCCAACAATAGGCTTCGTTGGCTCAACAACAACTCGACCAACAACAGGCTTTGTTGGTTCAACAATAGCTCAACCAACAACAAGCTTTGTTGGCTCAATAGTAGCTCGACCAACAAAAAGCTTTGTTGGCTCAATAGTAGCTCGACCAATGACAAGCCTCATTGGCACAAGAACAACTCGACCAATGACAACCCTTGTTGGTGCAACAATAGCTCAACCAAGAACAGGCTTTATGGGAACAACAACAGATGGACCAACAACAAGCTTTGTTGGAACAATAGCAGCAAGATCAACAACAAGCATTGTTGACGCAAATGCAGGCATATCAGCAGGCCTTGAATGCATAGCAGAGCTTGTAGCAAACTCCCACCAATACCCCTCCCACCAATCAAACACCTCAAAACACATTCATCCCACCTCTCGATCTACACAATGATGTCACAACACAAATCAAACTACTCTCGCAACAAGTGTTGGACCACCAATCAGTAAAAATGACCAGAACACCGAGCAACTTGTGTCCTTATCCATTCAAAAAAGATCTCACAATGGTACCATTCCCAAAGGGATTTGAAATCCTGAAATTTGATAAATATAATAGAACGGGAAACCCTAAAAATCACATCAGGGAATTTCAGGTGCATTGCATAGAGGTTGCATACGATGACACATATCTAATGTGACTTTTCCCTTGAAGTCTGATTGGTCTTGCCATCGAATGGTTTTATCGCCTACCCACATGCATTAAAACATTCCAGGAAATTGTGGAAGCATTCCTTAAAATTTATGCCTTCAACATGGGGGCAGATGTTAGTTTGGAAGAACTGTCAATGCTCAAACAAAGAAAAGGAGAGCTATTCGCATACTTCTTGCAAAGATGGTGATCCAAGGCCAATCAAAGCAAGTGGACCATGCTAGAAGAACAACAAGTTTGCACAATCATATCTAATCTAGATGAAAACTTGGCATTCTACTTAAAAATGTAATGCATCACATCATACGATCAATTAATCCCAAAGGCACTCAACATCGAAAGAGCCCTTACTACACGAGGAGGCGTATCAACTTTCACTCCACCACAGGATAACTGTGTGTCCAACAATTATAATGATAAACCTCGAATGTGGTCAAGGAATAAAAATATCACAAACAATGGCATGGTTGATGCTAAAGTGGTCATCAGTGCCCCTAAGCAAAAAATCCATACCTATCATCAACCGCAAAATCATAATCACAATAATGTGCAAACTAATGCAGTAGTAGCACAACAACAACCAATTCCTAGAAATCAAATCAACAATCTAAATAATTAAGGAGGACCACCTCCCCGAGGAAAATATCCTCTCAAGCAAAAGTTCATGGCTCTTGGAGAATCAATTGATTCCATAATGAAGAAGTTGGTCAAGGAAAACCTAATCAAAGTCTTCAACTCTGATCAATACGCGGAACCCATGACCAAACAACCATGGTACAAAGAAAATCTTTTTTTGTGACTTTCACAATATCAAGGGACATACCACCACAAATTGCATGAGGCTGAAGAATATCATCCAAGACCTCATCAAGGATAAGATCATTAATGTCGAGTAAGCAACCAGTAATCAAAATATGAAAATATACACAAATCTGATGCCAAATCATAATCAAGAAAATGGCCAAGGAAACAAAAAAGGCAAGCAAAAATATGCTAGTGCTAAACTAGTATACGAAGAAATAGTTGCATGCGTCGATGAAATGGTCATGGTCATTAATTTCAAAGGAGCCAACACTGATTGTGGAGTCACCACACGTGGCGGAAAGGTCACCATTGCAAGGGCACCATCTAAGACCCCCACTTCAAACAAAAAATCCATCATTTATGACTATAATGTCATCAACCAACTGAAAAGAACTCCCGCACAGATCTCCATCATGGAACTATTAAAAAAAAATTATGCCCATAGACAAATTCTTGATGAAGCATTAGCAGCATCCACCATCTCTGCCACCCTTGACACAGGAACAGTTTTAGGCTATGGTTGGTAATATCATTACCCTAAATCTCCTTACATTCTCTGACCAAGACTTCCCCCCATAACCATCTCATAACCACGCACTTCACCTTCAAGTGTTGGTCCACAAAAAGAAAGTTAAAAGAGTCCTGGGGGATGGAGGTGTAGGCCTTAACATTTTCTCTCTCAAACTTATAAAGAATTTGGGATTCACCGAGGATTCCATTAACAAGAAAAAGAGCATCACAATAAGGGCATATGATGATCAAGAAAGGGTGTCTCAGGGCACTATTAAAATCTCAATCCAAGTGGGACCAGCAACCATGGAAACTACCTGTCAGGTCCTCGACCTACCATATAACATCCTTCTAGGACATCCATGGATCCATGGAATGAAAGCAGTGGCCTCAACATATCACCAATGCATCAAGTTCTTGCACCAAAATGAGGAGGTCAATATACACGAGGATCCCGAACCCTTCACCTACAGCAAAAACATGGAAGCCAAGTTTTATAAAATCCCCCAAGTGCCAAAAAATGATAAAGGCCCATCCACTGCATACATAGACCCATCTAACCTCACCACCACCTCTACGACATAGACACCCGCCATCCCTAACATATCTGACATCAAAATCATGATCCAGGACAACAGATGCGGAGACTAAAGAATGAAGAAGAGTGCATTTGTTGTGGGAGAGTTACCACAATCTCCTAGGTCATATGGGAAACCTCAATCAATCGAAACACCTGCCCATACCCTTAGGGCAGATCCTTCTGGATTCCACCATTGGGGAGACCTAAGTCAGGAAAGTGTTGACGAGGAAGATATTTCAAGCATGGTATACCATGATGTAGAACCCACACCCACATTACCTATGGATGAAACCAACAAAGGACTACAAATAATGCTTGGTATGGGCTACAATAGAAACCAAAGCCTTGGAAGGATCAGTGATGGACGACTGGAGCCTATCATTATAGAAAGAATAATGCAGAACCTTGGCCTTGGATGTACTCCCCCGAATATAACCATACGTGGCAGAGGTAATCCCAATAGAGCAGTCAAGTCCTCCCCTCAAGTATCAGCAACCACCCTTAGACTACCCATCTGCACAAGTCTCCCTTTAGAAAAATACACTTTTGATGTAACCAATGTCTACTCCAATAGTGATGATGATGATACCATAACTAACCTTCCCATGATATTTGAGTCCTCCTTACTAATGATTAGTGCCTCACCCGTTGAGTCAAACCAACGAACTCACCAAATCACCTTAGTATACCCTCAACTCATCGATCATGACCAACAAGGACTACCAATTCTGGACTCATTCAAAAATGATGAGGCTCTCTCAGAATTCATGGGACTAAGGGATATAGTTCCGTGTGGGGATCACAAAGAAGACTTCGACATCACTTTAGACACCCATGCATATTACGAGGAGACGATTGAATCCTTCAGTCGCGAAAGAAAAATATCGAGAATAAGCTCGGAGTTATTGAGTGAAAACCACACTATGGAACTCTCTAACCATAGAATAGTAAAAATAAAGGATGCATCCAATGGTGAAAACCTCTCAGAGGCACCAGAGGGTGAAGGATTCAATCTCCCCCCTACTGCACTACATCTAGAAAAATCAGCAATCCTGGCATAACAGTGTAATCCTGTTAATTTGGGAATGGAGGCGGCACCACATATCACTTTCTATGTTGAATCTCTCTGGATAGAAGAACAAGAACTATTAGCAGCATTTATAAAAGAAAGGAAGGTAAAATTTGCATGGACCTGTGCTGACATGCTAGGTCTATATCTAGAAGTTGTGGTTCATCATTTGGTTGTTTACCCCGGAGTGAAGCCGATAAGACAAAAGCTGAGAAAAATACATCCCTAGAAAGCCTTGTTAGTCAAGGTAGAGTTACAAAAGCTCTTGGATGTTGGCTTCATATGCTTGATTGACTATCCAGAATGGGTATCTAATCATGTACCAGTCTCAAAACCAAATGGGGGCATCCGCATCTGCACAGACTTCAGAGACCTTAACGAAGCATGTCCTGAGGATGATTTTCCACTACTGAACATTGATATGATAGTGGACATGAGATACTATCATTGATGGATGGCTTCTCAAGGTATAACCAGATAATGATTGCAAAAGAGGACCAACATAAGACCGCATTCACATGTCCATGGGGCACCTACTGCTGGAATATGATGCCATTTGGGCTAAAAAATGTAGGGGCTACATACCAAAGGGCCATGACACTAATATTCCATTACATAATACACAAAAGAGTCAAAGATTATGTGGATGAAATAGTAGAAAAATCCAAGAAGAGACAGAACCATATAGCAACCCTAAGTGACATATTTGACAAACTGGAAAAGTATAAGGTCAGGCTCAACCCAAAGAAATGTGTCTTTGGGGTACAATCTGGAAAACTTCTGGGCTACATAGTGTCAATGAGGGGGATAGAGGTGGATCACACACATTTTAAGGCGATCCTCGATATGGAAGCGCCGAGAACACTGAAACAACTTAGAGGATTACAAGGCAGACTCTAGACCATCTGGAAGCTCATAGCACAGTTGGCGGACAAACAAATTGCCTATTCACATCTACTCCACAAGGGAGTAGCATACAAGTGGGATGAAAAATTCGATCAGGAATTTAAAAAAATCAAAGAGTATCTGCTTACACCACCCGTATTGATGCCACCCATCGCAGGAAAACCATTGATCTTATACATCTCAACAATAGCAGTAGCCCTGGGTGCTCTTTTGGCTCAACACGATGAGAATGGAACTGAAATGGCTATCTATTACATTAGTAGAACAATGGTTGGCCATGATTTAAATTACACATTCATTGAGAAAGCTTGCCTGGCAGTAGTGTTTGCTTCACAAAAATTCCAACACTACATGTTGGCACATAAAATCAACCTCATCGTCAAGTAGATCCCTTAAAATATCTACTGTCAAAAGCCATGCTCACAGGAAGGATGGCTAAATGGGTCATGATACTATTGGAGTATGACATTGAGTATGTGGAACGAAAGGCAATTAAAGGACAGGTTATTGCTGACCAGCTGGCAGAGGCTCCGATCTATGCAGAGAACCCGCTTATATCAGAATTTTTAGATGAGTCTATCTTTAATCTCAACATAGTTGATCACTGGAAACTATACTTCGATGGTTCCCACACACAACATGGATCAAGAGCCGGTGTGTTATTCATCACCCCACAGGGGGATTGCATACCAAGATCTTACAAATTGGCATTCCCCTATACCAACAACATTGCAGAGTATGAGGCTTTAACCATAGGTCTCAAAATTGCAGCACAGTGGTGAATCATGAGATTAAAATTCTATGGGGATTCACAGCTTATTATCAGCCAAGTCAATGGCGAATACCAAACTAAGGATGATAAGCTCACACCATACAAGAAATTAGTGGAAATCCTCAAAGAATCATTTATTGATATCACCTTTGAGCAAATACCGAGGGCAAACAATAGAGCAGTTGAGGCCATGGCAACGATTGTATCTTTGCTAGATATCCCTCGCAATATCTCGAAACATGAATTTTTGATAGAGAAGCTTCTCATACCTACTTTCGAGGTACCAGAGTCAGAATATGCGTGTGAACTCATTGGTCCCGGTGATCTTTGGTATCACAACATTTACACCTACCTAAAATTAGGAATCCTCCCAGCCAACATTACCCTGAACCTCAAGTGAACCTTTGTCAAAAGAACCTCATGTTTTGTCATCTTAGGGGAAACCCTCTTCCGCAGAAGCATTGATGGAACCCTATTACATTGCTTAAAACTTGAGGAAGCCCTAACTGCTTTGACTGAGGTACATATGGCACGTGCGGTTCACATTCGAGTGGTATGACCTTGGCCAAGAAGTTACTAAGAATTGGGTACTACTGGCCGACAATGGAAAGAGAGGCACATGACTTTTTCAGAAGGTGTCTATAGTGCCAACAACATGGAGACCTCATTCATGCACTAGCTCAAGAATTACATTCTATTGTTACACCATGGCCCTTTTCCTAATGGGGGCTCGATCTCATAGGTAAAATATCACCCACCTCATCTAATGGCCACAAATTCATTATCACCGCACATAATATTTCACAAAGTGGGTTGAAGCAATTCCCATGACCTACATCACTGGAAAGCAGATATCCAAGTTCATCCTGAACTACCTTATTTTCTGATATGGCATCCATCAATCCATTATCTCTGATAATGAGACACCTTTCAAGAATCAGGATGTCCATGACTTGTGTGAAAAATTCAAAATCCAACATCACTTTTCCACTCCATATTACCTACAAGGCAATGGCCAAGCAGAAGCTACCAACAAAACCATTCTGAAAATCCTTAAGAAAATAGTCAATGACTGGTCGTGACTAGGATCTACAGCTAAATCCTGCTTATGGGCCTATCGCACCAGCATCTGCATGCCAACAGGCGCCACCCCCTTCTCCCTGGTCTATGGATCAAAAGTCATCCTCCCTATCAAGATCGAGCTCCCGTCACTAAGGATATCATTGCAAAACCTCATCATAGATGAGGAATACAGGGTTACAAGACTAAATGAGCTGGAGTTACTAAATGAATGGTGCATGGATGCCCTCAACCATCTATAGGTGTATCAGAATCGCTTGAAATGCATTTACAACAAGAAGATCAGGCAACACACCTTCCAAGTCGGAGACCTTGTGTTGAAAGAGAACCAAAAGAATGTGTCGAACCCGGATAGCAAAGGAAAATTTGAGCCCAACTGGCTGGTACCTTTCGTCATCACAACAAGTTATAAATCAAGAGCATATCAATTAGCAACACTAGAAGGCGAGCATCTGCAAGAGCCTCTAAACAACTCCCATCTCAAAAAGTTTTATGCCTAAGAACTTGCAAGGTATAGAACCGAAAAATACAAAAAAAATAGAAAATGTCCTGAAAAAATGGTTACCTTGATGAAAAAATGGCAAACAGGCATCTTGGTGACAACAAAAAAAATACCAAAATACAAAAATCCAAAAAAATCAGAAAAAGGATTGAAAATAAAAAATAAAAAAATTGTCCTCTAGTGAAAACCATTTCGGTGGCACTTTGGGCAAGTACCTTGGTGAAATCCTGGCAAACAGACGTTAAGTTTAAATAAAGCACTCCCCATCCACCAGGATCTGTGCAACTCACTCATCCATTCCATCACATTTCATTAATCCTTCATCCACCCATCCGCTTGCATCCATACCATACCCTGAGTTGGTGACCATATCATATTCCTAAGGTCAGTTTGTCCTACCTTTATCGAAGTAGTATATCGCTTAAACACTGGGGGCATGTCCTTGAAACTAGTAGTGGATCGGATTTGTGTATATCTTTTGTGCTCTTCTCAAACATCGAAAATCAAAAAACATTCAAAAAATAAAAAAAATCCAAAACATTCAGAAAATTCATCAAATTTCAAAAACATGTCAAAATCTCAGAAAATCTTCAAAAAATTTCATCATTAAGTCTTGTCAGTCTTTCACCTTATCTGAACTATGTCATCTCTAAGCTTGAACGTAGGAAAGGCTGATTTTTGATCATCTCCCGAGACATTTTTGTCAGTCCTTTATGCGTTTGTCGCATTGGCAAGTTAGTCTCTCCATCGTAAATCTGAAAATACCAAAAAATAGCCTCAAAATATTTGGAAAAATCCAAAATGGTGCATCCATTTCATCTCGCTTTCATCCTTTGGTGAGTTAGTTAGAAGCAAGTTTAGCAGGTTCCAAAGTGAACACCTAATCACCAGAGTCTTAAGCCTAAGTCAGTAAGCAAGCAAGTTGGTCAACTCGGAGTATCAATAGCTTATCACCCAATCAATCTCATCAAAACCCTGATCACTACATGTCCTAGGATGAATCTTTCCCATGATGGACATAAGCATCAGGTACCCCATGGTAGTTTAGCCTTGGCTAGCGGTATGATGAACATTAGCTTGTTTGTTTACTTTTTATTGGTCTTTGTTGACTTGTCTTATTTTGTGCCCATTCCAAGGACCTCTTGATGATGCCTAAACAAAACAAGTTTAGAGAGAAAGGGATGGGGAAAATATTATTATCTTTTTTATCTGTTGTGCTTGTTGGATACTTTTGTAAAATCACTTGGTGAATACTTGCTTTGTTAAGGTCCATATTAGCAAGGTTTTCGTATGTCAAGTGTGAACAAGAATACTCTTATCTGATTTTTGAGTCAAATTCCATCACACTAGGTACAACGCCATCCTGGTCCTTTATACCTTGATGCATCATATCTATGTGTATTATCAAACATAAAGTAATTGTTCCTTTAAAAATACCAACTCCTGGTAAACAAATCATCATCATCATAATGTACGCTTGTTGGATCCTCCTTCCGTCCATCTTATTCTTATTCCTCTATCTTAACTAACATTTCTATATAAAATTGGTGTGTTGTATCAAGGTATACACGAGACTACCCATAGTCGATGACTATCTATACATCATCACATCTGTCTTAGAACCACTCCTCTCGCATTTAATCACGATATCAATTGGAAAATTCACATTTTCGCTCGATCTCTCGAGGGGGCAATATACCAAAAATATCCTTCCACTGGGGCAACAGTGGGGCATCTGCAATATCCTTTCACTGGGGCAACAGTGAAGCATCTGAAAAATCAAGAAAATTTTGACTTTGATCACAACAGTTTATTCTTTGAATCAATGCAACAAGTACATTGCTTCAAAGAGGGGCAAAATGTAGACATGGAAAATATACAATTCGGTTCAACACACTTGATCCTAATTATTAACAACATTTTTTCCCGAAGCATACTTTCAGCTTTTCATCATATTTTGTCTCTTAATTTAATAAATCGTTGTTTATTTGATTAAGTCTTTCTCCTTCTTTGATTAAATTAATCAATTTAATTTAATTAACCTTGTCTCTGTTTAATTAAATAAATCATTTTATTTGATTAAAGTTTCTAAAGTCTTCTTACTAAATTAAATAAATTAAACCTTATTTGATTTAATCTAACATTTTCCCACTTAGTTAAATAAATCAAAATTATTTATTTAATTAATCAATTCCTCTCAATTCTGATTTAAATCAATTCACCAATTTAAGTCAAAATTGTCAAATCATCTAAACCCTCATTAAATTAATCAAATTCTTGATTAAGTTAATCCATATCACTAAAATCTTCTAGAGAATGAAACTTGCACATGAAAATAGATTTAATTCATTTATTAAATCTCTATTTTCCCTCATATGGCATCAAAAGGGAATATTCTCTCAAAATTGAATTCAAAAATTCCAAGTGGATTTGTACATCCAACAAGGCATTCACTCCTCTTACATGTCTTTGTGCATTGAGCCAAGTGACATTTATTTCATTCATTTTTCCCTCACATGTCATTTCCTCAATTTCAAATTCCACCTAATTGCATTTATTAGCACTTCGGCCAAAATGTGCACAACCATCAACCATTCACATCTTGACAAGTGGCACTTGGTTATTAGATGTTGAATGATCCCACATTGCTTGTTTTCACTCTTTTTTCTAGTTTGGAAATCTATAAATTGGAGATTTCTCTCCTCATTCAAAGATCCACAATTTGATGCAAAGTTACTCTCTTGACATTGAGAGCCAATTTTGTGCACATCATTCCACATATTAATAATTTTCACAATTCATAGCTAGGTTATACTCAAATCTTATTTGAGGGGTCTGATTAATCTATACATCAACATTTCAATTCAAGGGTTGGGAAAGGGTTGCTTACTACACAACAAAGTGGCACCAATCCACTATGAGATAAAGGTTTGATCATGTTCTTTACATATGTTTTTTTTTAATTTGTTTTCTGCTCATTATTTGCATATAAGAACATGATTAAGTATTTCATAGGGATGTTAAATTTGCTGATTTAAACTGACTTGTGCTAACAACATGAAACTAGTTTAAGTCTCTCTCTCTCACAGATTTTTGACATCTACAAATACAACAAAAGAGTAATAAAAGAAAATAAGTAAATAAATAAATAAAAATAATGTGGGAGGTGATTTAAGGGAGAAATAGTAAGAAAAAAATAATAACAAAAATTAGAATAATATTAAAATAAGAATTCAGGATTAAGATGTGAATGTTTTTGAAAAGTTAAACAAAATTTATAGGGCGTTGTACCCCACACAACGAACCACTAGGGCCAAAAAAGGACCAGTCTTAAACAGCTAAAAAAACAAAAAAAAATCAGAGACAGCCCAAGGGCAGCACATCAAGAGCAGAGAAACAGCAGACCAGCCAGCAACAGGAGCAACTAACTGGCTTCATCCTAGTTCTTGATCAGGAGGTCCACTGCGTCGTCTCCCACCCACTCTTTATTTTCCTGGCTATTGTGCCCCTCCAGTTCCTCCTTAATGGAATTTGATAGATTACTCGTAACAAAGTGACCTTGTTTCATGGTGAAGTGGGTCAGTCCCCAAAATCTTTTGTCCAGAGTGTCCATATGCTTTGCCACCTTATCCGAATCAACCCCAACATCCATAGCACCCTGAGCCACACTAGGCTCATCCACCAGCGGCTGTGAAGGGCGCGAGCCAGAGCCATCAGAAGGGAGCATGATGTCCACTGGAGTAAGCTAGGGCCTTTCCACTACATCTTCTTCCACCTTTTCTGACTCTTCCTCCTTATAACCCTTGCTGTCCGACTGCTCCTCGTCTGAATCCTCAATAATTAATCTCTTCTTGTTGTTCTTAGCCAGCCTCCTAGATCTTCTCCTGACACTTTCCCCTCCAGTCATCTCCGTGTTCCTCACAATTGTGTCCCCTCTAAAATATTTTGTAACCGCATTCTTACCCTTTCCTTCTTTGACAGTCGCAGCCTGCATGCATTTCTCCTTTCCTTTTTTCGACATAGGGCCAGTAACAACCGTATCAGCCTGAGTTGCTTTTCGCTCATAGAGCCCTTCCGCTGCACTGGCATGGGCCTTGCCCAACCCACCCTTAGGCTTTTTGGAGGTAACTTTGGTCTTGGGGTTCCCTAGATCATTATTAGACTTCCGAGGAGGACTCTTAGACTCAGCCGGGGAGATATGCACCGTGGAGAGGGGTTCAATGTTCTCAACACGTACATCAGTGATGGCTTTGGGCAAGCAGAGGGAAAGATGAAAATGATACAGGTGGAGAATTAGCCCCTGATGGAGCGGGAGCGGCGAAAGATCATAGGGATTTCGGTTGGCTGCCGCTTTACACTTGTCCAAAAAACTTTCTAGGTCCATTAAAAGGAAAAATGAAAAATTAAGAAGCATTTTGTGCCTAAGGTGGTTTAATAGGGGGAAATGGTAAAAGAAGCAAGTTTTGAATCTACCTTCCAGTGTAACGTATTTCATCAGCGCCATGCAAACTTGGTCCCACGGCTTAGGAAGCTCTTCCCTTTCAAACCCCGCCTCGTTCCTAACAGGGGTCTCCTCTCCTCTGAAAAATGCCCTTAGGCTCTCATGGTCCGGCTTTTTGGTGTGCTTGGGATATTTTTTCCCTTCACACAGCAACCCCGTAGCCTGCGCAATAACCTCCTCATTGATTTCGAACAAAATCCCCTTAATGGAGACCCTCCTGTCCTTCCATGAGCTGGAAAATTGACTAGATAAAATGGGATCATGGCCGACTAAGCTTTCCATGAGCAAAGCAATTCCTCCCTCCACACAGATGTGCCAGACAAGCAGGTTGTTTCGAAATTCATCACAACTGTCTGGTTCCGTTTGAATGCGATCACCTCCCATACTGCCAGATTTCATAGGAAGCTCACAGAAATGCAGGAAATACCAAAAATAGCAGTCGTGAACAATAATCTTAACCAGATAGTTAAGGCAGGGATTACAGAGACGTAAATCTAAACTCACATACCAATCACACGTGCGGATAGGAAATATGCCACAGTGAGAAAAGACACAAAAATTAATGAAATTATGATTACAGTATAGAGGGTGAAAGTTGGTTGGGAAGTAGGAAAGGCACAAAGCCCCATGTAGATGGACTAAAAAACTAATTTTAGTAGTCCTCCAAATTAAGCCAAAAGATCCCCTAGCTAAACTATCCGACCCGAAGCCTCTAGAAAGTGGCCAAATTGTAACATAGAATGTCACATCATTATTAATACACACTCCTCCCAAAGTAATGAGGAGATGCAACAAGAAATCCAATTCCCAAAATAATAGCTCGCACAGTACAGTCCCTCACCTGATAATCAATCACAACTCTCCAATTAATCTGCATCACGTCGCCAAAACTAGACTTGAACTCCGCAATTAAATCCCCACCCCACCGTCTCATCATAATCTTATAAACTAAACCCATCCACCAAGTCCAAAAGACATACACGTGGACACTTCTTCCCCTGCCCCACACACGCTCAACTCTACCAGGATAATTCCACCTGTACTCCATACCGATTTTGACATTCATCCACCAGCCCATCCAAATTAACCAGTGCCCCCCCCCGTCTGCTCTCTTCATCCAAAAGTTAAACATCATTATAAACCATGGTAGCCTTTTCCCGCTCTATCAACACTTGAATATTTGGCGGCAATCTTTCCTTATTCCTCCAACATCTAGCCAAGTCCCAACCCGAGCCAAGATTAGCCAAGGCATCTGCCACACAGTTTCCTTCTCTAAAAATATGGGTCACCTTTTTGTCCTTTAACTTAGACATAAGGAAGCTAGCATCCATCAAAATTTCCTTGGTGTTCCAACCTATAAATTTATCTTTTTCCACTGCATTTGTCACTGCTTTGGAATCTCCTTCAATATGGAGATTAACAATCCCCAGAGAAACAGTGATTTTGAGGCCCATAAACAGCGCACGAGCCTCAGCCACCAGAGCCGACTGAACCCCAATGCCACCAACAAACCCCACCACCATATTTCTCATAGAGTCTCTGATAATCCCACCTATACTTGCCCTTCCCGGATTTCCTTTAGCAGCCCCATCAAAATTTATTTTGAACCATCCACAATCTGGAGGCTCCCATTTAGTGTTTCTCCTAGCTAGTAGTTTCAAATTATCAAAGGCATTAACCTTTAGATCCTAGTGCCAATCCTTGGCCAATTTTATTTCTTAGTCCCTAGGCCCCAACTCAGGAAGTTTCCCTTCAAAGAGAGAGATGTTCTCCTCTATGAGCCGAACACCAATGCCGAACACCTCCTTGGGGCTCAACTCAATATTCCTGAAAACCCTGTTATTCCTTTCCTTTCATAAGCACCAACCTAAGACTAAGGGGGTCTTCCTCCAAATTTCATTAGTTAGAGGATGGACAAAAGGCTCATTCCAGCCCAGAATAAACAACAAAAGTTCTTTTCTCATAACCCAGTGGACATCAAGTTTCTCAAAATCCAACCCCCAAACTTCAGCAGCATACGGGCAATGTAACAACAAGTGACTAATAGTTTCCTCCCCCTCCTTGCAAAGGAAACATATATTGGGGAAACATAACCCACGAATTCTCAAATTGTATTGAGTTAAGATCCTATTATTCGGTGTTTCTCAATAGGAATTTCCTTAGTCAATAGTCTGTAAGAAAAATGAACTGAAAGATCCCCCTGCTTATCTAAAGCCCAAAAGAACTCATCCTCCCTGTCATAGGAAGGAAACCTGAAATTAGAGAGCAACGCCTAAAGAGATCTAGTGAGGTGACAAAGGTCAATAGAGTGGGGGCAACAAAGTGAGAGATCTCTCCAAATCCTGGCTCCAGGAGGCCTAGTCACATAGTCTCCAATAAATAACCCAAAGAATCTCTAAGCTTCATCCATCACCGCTCTAAAAGTAGAGCCAGTCAAGGGGGAGTCCAAAAGCCAGGCATCATCCCAAAATCTGATTTTGACCTCGTTCCCCATTTTCCATTTGATCCCTTTTTTTAGCAGGCCTTGTGTGCTACAGATCCTCCTCCAGATCACTAAACCCAGGGGATGGGGTTCCGAAAGACAATCAATCAAAGGCCTATTCTGGAGGTACTTAGCATTTAGAATTTTGCACCAGTCTTTGGTGTTCCTTAACTGGTCCCACCCAACCTTGGCCATCAGCGCCCTGTTAGAGATAACTATCTTTCTTATTCCAAGCCCACCAAAATATTTAGCCTGACAAACCTTTCCCATTTAACCAAAGCAATCTTCTTTTTTTCCTCCATACCTGACCAAAGGAAAATTCTATGAATTCTTTCAAACTTCTCCACAATATACTTGGGCATCTTAAAAATAGCTAGGAAGTAGGTGGGGATACCTTGTATAGCCGTAGTAAGAAGTTGGAGTCTCCCAGCATGACTAAGCAAAGAGCCCTTCCAACCAACCAACTTCCTTTGGATCCTCTCCAAAATAGAATACCAAAACTCTGGTTGAACCTCTTTAACTGTTAGTGGGAGCCTAAGGTACACCGATAGGAGAGAATCCCCAACACATCCTAGGATCGCAGTCACCCTGTTTTGCGAATTTGGTAAGCAATTAAAAAAGTAAATCTTGCTCTTATTGTAGTTGATGCACTGACCAGAGCAAGAGGCATAGTTGCTAAGACAAGCTTTCCATTTCCTGGCTTCCAAAATAGAGGCCTTCCCAAATAGGAATATGTCATCCATGAATTGTTGCACAACAATCGGACAGAGAGAGGTAGTCGCTCTAACACCAGATATGGACCCCTCTGACAGCAGACTTGTAAAGTTCCTGCTAAGCACATCAATAATCATTATAAAGAGATAGGGGGAGAGAGGGTCCCCCTGTGTGAGCCCTCTTCCAGCAAAGAAGAAACCATAGGGAGAACCATTCACTAGAACTGAGAACTTAACAGTACAAACACACTCCATAATGAGCTTAATGACTGATCTGTTAAAGCCAAACTTAGCCAGTACCTTAGGCATGAATTCCCACAGAACCTTATCATAATCTTTGTAAATGTCAAGCTTAAGTGCCATCCCCGCATTATTGCATCTATCCATAGAATGGAATAGTTCATGAGTGGTCAAGGAAGCATCTAGAATGTGATACCCCGGGACAAACCCCATTTGAGTGTGACTTATAATTTTATCAAGCAGAGGCTTAATCCGATTAACAAGGATCTTGAATATGATCTTATAGAAGGTGTTACAAAGACTGATATGTTGAAAATCAGACATAGATAAAGGCTCACTAATCTTGGGAATAAGGGAAATGAAAGTGTGATTCATTTGTTTAAGAATCTTACCAGATTTAAAGAAGTCCCTAGCCACAAGCACAAGGTCCCAACCCACAATATCCTAGAAGATTTGGAAGAAAGTAGGGGGGAACCCATCAGGTCTAGGAGCTTTGAAGGCCCCCATGCTAAAATTAGCCAACCAAACCTTTTTCGTAGACACTCCTTAGAATTCCCAGGTTGTCTTCCCGAGAGATGGAAGCAAGGAGATGTTGGAGGATATTACAATCCAGAGCCATGTTGGGCACCTCAGCAGGGGCCGAATAAGCCTCCATAAAATAATTAACCGCACAGGACTTAATATGAGCTAGATTAGATATCACCTCCCCAAAGGCACTTATCGATTTTGCTAAGTGATTCATTTTCCAATGTTTGATGGCAGAAACATGAAAAAAGGACATGTTCCTATCTCCTTCCTTCAGCCATTGTACCCTCAATTTTTGCTTCCAGAAGACCTCTTCATTTTTTAAAATATTTTCCCATTCCATTCTGGCATCCTTTTCCTGATTGTTGGTTCGCTGACTGATATCTCCCTCATCCATATTTTTCTACAAGGTCCTCAACCTTACCTCGAGCTATTTTTTTCTTTGAAAAACATCCCCAAACACATTCCTATTCCAGCCCCTAACCATCATCTTAATATGTTTGAGTTTATAGCAGAGCCTAAACATAGGGGAACCTTGGACAGGAATATTCCACCATTCAGTAATTTTGTTTTAGAAATCAGGGTGGGAGTTCCACATTATTTCAAAATAGAAAGGATAGGGACCACCAGAAGGACAAATATTGGTGGTCAGAAGAAGAGGATTATGGTCTGAAACCGTCCTAGGCAGAGTAACCAGGTTGGCCTCCAAAGCATTAGTCCAATGGGGAGAACAGAGGAAGCGGTCAAGCCTAACCTGAATCAAATCACCACCAGCCCGCCTATTAGACCAGGTGAAGTGTTGGCCCTGTAGTTCAATATCTATTAACCCTGAAGAACACATAAAGTTTTCCAGATCCATCATGCTATCAGTGTAATCCACAAGGCCCCCACTTTTTTTAGAAGGTAACAGAGGAGAGTTGAAATCTCCAGCAACAAGCCACTGACCTCCCTTGTTTATATTAATCTTAGACACCATATTATTCCAAAGCATATTCCTCAAGTTCCTCTGATTAGGAGCATAAATATTTATTATAGACCACACTACTCCGCTAACGGAGAATGAAACCCCTATGCTATTTTTACAATGGAATAAACCAGAACCCTGCAAACAGGAAGGATTCCAAAGCACGACCAATCCACCTGAAGCTCCCTCAGCATCACTATGAATGTAGGAGGCATTAGGCCATAGAAAGTTAGCAACTTTGTCAAAATTAATCATCAACATCTTAGTTTCTTGCAGTAGACAAACATCAATCTTATGCTCCACTATGTAGTTCTTCAAAGCACGCTGTTTGTGTGAACTATTTAGCCCCCAGACATTCTAAGACATAATCTTCATTTCTGACCCTTTTTTGAGGACACGTCTAATGTCCTCTGCTTCCCCAAGGCAATCTCATTTGTCATTTCATGTGTTCTGGTGGATCTCTGAGAGGGTCTCCCAGGCTTGGAATCCCCTCCAACATTAGCCTTCTTCTTTCTTCCCTTCTTCTTAGGCGTAGTCCATATCCCTTCATCTTCTACTTTTTTTAGCTTTAAGCTTTCCAGGTTTTCAGTAGACTCTTCAATCATACCAGAACACTCTTCCTCCCAAATTTTTCCCTCTTCAACCAAATCTCCACAGGTCCTCTGAGAGGCCAACAAACACAGCAGATCAATAGCCAACGAACCCGAACCAACGATCCCACCAGAAGCCCCCACCATCAAGTTTACAATAGTCGAGGATCCAAGATCCTGAGACAAAGACACCTCTCAAGGAAAGGTTCCCAACACCAAAGAGACCCTAGGGGTCGAATCAGTGAGAGGAAAAATAGGAGGTGGAGGTTGCGGAGAAAGCAGAGGAGGCTGAGAAGGGTCTGGGGGAACTAGCTCAGAGCCTCCCAAAGGCCTTGAGGAATCCACAGCCAGGAACGTGGGATCCAACACACCCTTAGACTCCCGAATGACTAAAGATTTGCAGTCAGATATGAGATTCCCAGCTTTGGCACATCTTTGACAAAAAACCACCACATTTTTGTAGCAAACAGGTTGGATCCAATTCCCCAACTTAGAACACAGCTTGATAGAGTTTGGAAGGATTTTATCAACACAGATATTGACACAGAATCTAGCAAAGACTAACCTTGACTTCGATTTAGTGACAGCATCTGTAGTAACAAACTGACCCAACGAATCACCAATAGCCTTGAAAATCGCTTCATCCCAAAACTCCAGAGGCAAACCCGGCAAACACACCCAAATGGGAGACGACATATTAAGGTCGACAACAGGGTCAAAACCAGGTTTCCACCTACACAGAGCAAGGTTGTGCTTCCTATAGACCCACGGGCCCGATGACAGAGTGGTCACCAAATCCTCAGCAGCATTAAACCTAAAGAGGAAGAGACCCCCATCCATTGCATGAAACTCCACACTACCCTTAAGCCGCCACTTCACAACAACCCACTTCCTAACCATATCCACTGTAGGCCGGTAGGAGAGGAACCTTGCCACCACCGCATTCTCCATGGAGGAAAGGATCCTTTCACTAATCGAATCTGGTATGTCAAAAACAGTACCAGCAGTTGAAACAAAATCGGGAGGAGCCAAAAACAAGGAGGAGGCTTGTTTCCCACCAGTCAAGACATTCTTCCAACCGATAGCCAGAGGAAACTCAACCGTCGGAACAGAAGAACCGCCTAGAGAAGCCAAATCCTTCAAAATGCCTGAAGGAGAAAGCACAGATTCTGAAGGGAGGGTACCCACCAGACACGTCTCCAAAGGAGGGGAGCACAGGTCAGGAGGGGGAAGAGGGGGACCATTAGATACCTCCACGATAGAGTCCACCATGCACACAGAAATTCAAAACTCCAAAGAGTAGGAAGCAACGCGGGGCAAGCGGATTGATCGTAAATTTTAAAATCTATTTGTTGTGAATACTAATTCTTAATTAAGATGTGAATGTTATAAAATATTATAACAATTATAAAAAATGAGTTATAATCAAGTATAATTAGGAGTAGGGAAAAAATTAAAAAGTAAAGAGAGAAATACAAGATGATATAAAGAGGCTTGGATAAAAATGGATGAAACAAAATCCATAAAATGTCATAAAATAAAAGAAAATAATATCTCATATCTAGAAACTAAATACTTACCTTGACACAAACCATAACCAATGCATAGTACATGTTGTAAGCACTTTATTAAAGAAAACATTGACCATTTTATAAAAACCTCATGTGCTACCATACATAGTTAGATGTGGCAATGAATATAAATAATTACAACACAAATTTAACTAATATTGCAATTTAATCTTGTTAAATAATTAATTTTTTATTTTTTATTTTCTTGAATATTTATTAAGGTTAGGGTTATAATTAATAATTTTAGGGATATAATTAAAATAATTAATTTTAGGGTTATAACCTTTATTTTATAATATTATGATATTATTCTTTTATTATAATTAAAAAATCATTAGAATTAAGATTAGGTTTAGGGTTTGGGTGAATGTTAAGATTGAGATTCGAATTAAGGTAAGAAGTAGAGTGAGAATTATACACATAGATAAGAAAAGTTCTAAATAGAAAAAAGTGTAATTAAAAATCAAGGAAGAAAAAAAATGAACCCAAATTTAGATAAAAAGAGATCTAATCAAATTATACTATAACTTTAATCCTATTAAATAATTATTTTGAAATATTTTAATTTCATGATTATATATCAAAGTTACTATTATAATTATTAATTTTAGAGATATAATTGAAATAATTAATTAGAACCTTAATTTTATAATAATAATTATTAATATTATAATTTTAAACCTACTTATTAGTATTATAATTAAAAAAATATTAAAATTATGGTTAGGGTTAGGGTTATGGTGAAGGTTAAGGTTGGGATTAGAAATAGGGTAAAAAGTAGAGATACAATTATAGTTATAACCATAGTTAGTGTTAGGGATAGAGTTATGTTTACAATCAAGGTTAGGGTTATGTCAGAGTCATAAGAAAATTATGGTTAGAATTAAGGTTAAAAAATATGGTTAAAAATAAGGTTATGGGTAGGGTTACAATTAGGGTTACAATTATGGTTAAAGTTAGGGTTGGTGTTTCAATTGGGGCCAAAATTGAATTCAGATTAGGGTTAGGGTACAATTAAGATTATGATTAGGGCTAAATTAGGGTTAGGTATAAGGATCAATTATGGTTGCTATTAAATCTACCAAAAAAATTATGGTTAATATAAAGATTAGGGTTAGGGTTCAATTAGGGGTAGAGTTTAACTAAGGTTAAGGTTTACATTAGGGTTAGGGTTAGGGTTCTACACTAAATTTATTGGGGTGAAGATTAGGGTTGGGGTTCAAATAGGGTTAGGTTTGAGGTCAGAGGTAAGGTTAGGATTATGGTTCAATTAAAGTTAGGATTACATTCCAAAACTTTTGGAAAGAGAAGGTACAAAAACCATTTGGGCCTGGGACTTTCAATTCTAAAAATAGATGTCTTAACTTCTTGCATGACCACATCGTTAGATACATTCTTCCTTAATTAAATCTTTAGCTACTTTATTATAATTTAGAATCATCATCCAAGGTCGGGATATGATCCAAGAAGAGATCCAACTTTTCTTCTCGTTTTTGTCTTCATTTTCCTCCACGAGCATGTTTTCCCAAGAGGAAACCAAGGAAGCCTTGATGGTGTCAATATCATCAAAAATTTATCCATAAGCATCTTCAGTCTTCATATTATTATCCTTTGCCTTCTCATTTTGCATGTTAAATGAAAAAACTTGGTTTTACACCTTATTTAAGTCATTTAATCCTTGATTTTTGTCTCCAATAGATTTATTCAAAACTGTAGACACCATCCAATTGAACTATGAGATTCCTCTCTTCTTCTATTAGGATGTAAGAAAAATAATTTGAGAGGTCTTTTTCGATCTTAGCCATTCTACTTTCAAGGAGATTCTTTCTCTGAAAAGGTTTCTAAAGATTTGGATATTCCACTCCTTCAGTCTAAGTTTTATGAATTTTAACTTTATGTTGAGCATGCACATCTTAGTGCGATGATCAACTATTTGGGTGAGCTAGGAGTCAGTGACAACCATTTCAAAGTTTGGGTTTTCCGACTACACTTTTTCAAACTTGAAAGACACTCTTCTAGGGAATTTTTCCTTATCTATGAGCTAGTAATTCGAACCAACTTTAAATAGGGTTATGATTAGGAATCATATAGATTTATGGTTAGGGTTAAGCTTTAATTTGAGTTAAGGTTCAATTGATTAAAAATAGGTGCCTTGAGAAGGATATATCTCGGCGTACTTTACATATATTTATTAAATATAGGTATGCTAGTTTATTTGTTACAAAAGAGTTTGCATATATTTTATTTTTCAATTGGTTTTAGAAGACATATTTTTTTTATTAATAAGATTAAATTATTAATTATTAATTATAAATAAATAAGATTCATCAATAAATATGTATTAATTTTGTGATATCTTTTTTTATGAAATTATTGTATAGTAAAATTTCTCATATTTATAGTGTTTTTTAATTTTTAATTTTACTTTTAAATAATTATTTAGGATGCCTCGCCCAATATTAAATTTTGAAAAAGAAGAACAACAAAGAGAATATGCTCAAAATTACATGAGACAAAGATGTGAAAAAATGAATAATTTACAAAAAGAAGAATACATAGTGTATGAGAAACTAAAGATGAGCAATACATATTAAGAAGATTACAAACAAATGAGCATTTAGACCAATTTAATGAGATAGAAAAACAACAAAATACAAGTATGCAATCATGAATTAGTTGAAAGGAATTATGAATCTCATGGATTATAGAGGGTAAATTTGAAGGAATGAATTCAATTACAATAGATTGTGTGTTACAAACACCAGACAATAGAGTTCAAGATGCAATAAATGTTGAAACTGAAAATCATGAAGAAAATAATAGTCCACAATAGGAGTTAACCTCTCAATTGAGAAGACGAAGACGATTGAAAATAAGACAAAATGAAAGAGATCTAGGTACATGCAATAACAATATAAATGTGCAAATTGATTTGAAAGATTTACAAATTATATTTTGACATGGTCTAGATACTTGCAACACCAAGCATGTGTTACATTTTTCAAGAAAGTTACCCTACAATGAAGGTTGTATGAGTTCCTGAAGGCCCAATTTTCAATAGATTTCGACAAGAGAAACATGAAAATCAATTTTCCACATTAAATAATATGAATTCTGGTCCCACAACCATTAGAACTTGCAAAATTAACAAAAATTGAGGAAATGTTGATAGGGCATGTAAATCCAATACTTCAAGTCACACATGCAACTGGAGGTTAGTACAAATATAAAGGACATACCATAAGTTTTCCACAAGAAGTAAGAGAAATAGCTAAAATTTTACCACATCGAATAAAATATTTACCAATTATTATTGTTCGAAGGAAGGACCAACACGAAACAAATTACAATTTTACAGTCAATAAAGAGAGGGTGTACAAGGCATTGAAATATAAGATAGAACATGATAAGTTTTATAGAGATGTGCAAATTGATTAAAATGCTCTTAGTGAATTCACATGCAATTCAAATGAAAACATTTTTGACAAATTAAACTCTATTCATATGGAGTTTGATTCAGATATTTAACTAAATACATGCACTACGATTCAAGTTTTATAGAGATTTAACTAAATATAAAAATCCTGGGAAAATGCACAAGCACTACAATTCAAAGGCGGGACTGACTAAAACATCTACACCTTACAATTATTTGGATTCATTAATATTATACAAGATCTTAGAAAAGACCATGGCACAGTGGGATGAGTCAAGTTTCCATTCCTCCCTCTGAGTCTTCATCCTTAGAGACTTCCGATTCCACCTGCTTCTTGTATGCAATGTAATTTGCAATCACCGGGCAGTCTACTTTACAGTTCTGGTCAGTCGGCCCCTTCGTTTTCTCCTTTGGGTCCTTGGAATCGAGTGGTATCCATTCTTCCCTAGAGCCTAAGTCCTAGTCGACGTCGTCTCCTGATGCTAACTCCTCTACCAGCCCTTCATCTTGTACATATTGCATTACCTAGCCACGAGGTTGGTTGGTGGTTAGCTTGGCTACTCTAAGTAGGAAGGTGATGCTCCGGTCCCTTTCATCCCATCATTTTTCAAACCCTTATAGGTCAATTGTCCTGACCAGAGGGAATTTCATGACCTCCTTTCCTCGTATGCTCAACACATAGTAGTTCTGGGGCATTGGGATGAGATTATTTTTTTCCACATTATTCAAGATTGCATCAATGTCTCCCAGCCATGCGTGAATGAAGACCATTTGGGTCAATTTCTTTGTGATTTTGTTCAGCATACCCATGTGGAGGAGCACCGCCAGAAACATTGTTCGTATTTCTGCATTGGACCAAAACCTATGATATGCTTGTAGGAACTTCGGTCCTACAACCTTCTTGGTTTCCTAGAGTATCAATGGGTGGGATGAGACCAATACCCCATTCAGCCTGTGGTCTGTCACTTCTCCTTAGAATGCTTGCAATTGCTTGTCGGTGTCTAGGGCCAGAGGAGTCTCCATCCCTTTATCGCCTACATCTATCACCAAGTAAAAATCTCGAGCTTCTGCACGCACACACTATTTCTGCAAAGACACTATTTTAAATGACCTAGCCTAACCTTTTTTAACTACGGTGGCTAGTAGTCTTCATGATTAATTTTCTATGATCTTGACGGTTGGAGCATGTAAACTTGCGAGCGCTCTGCTGGAGGTACCCGACGTGATTAATGCAAAGTATTTTGAGATCCACTCAATCTTTCCTTTGCCTTGAAACTTGTTCAATTTATTTGCATCTTGCCCTCTACTGTTGAGCCCTGTCACATCCGATTAGACCCCAAGTTTGTCTTTTCTTGTTAATATAGTAAGTTTATTTTTTACCTTTTTATTTAATTATTTTTTATAATATTTAGATTTTGATATATTTTGACTTTACATTTAGTTTATTATATTTTAATTTTTAATTTAGATTTAAGTTTTAAATTTTTTTAAGTTTTAATAATTACAAATAATTATTAAAATAAATTTAATTTACAATTATTTGTCTTATTAAACTTTTAATTATTGTCCCTTTAATAATTGTTTTATTTTTTGTAGGGAACAATTTTTTAATGACCGTCAATCATCCATCAGTTGATCCTAACCATTCCCCGCAATCCCGTGATGACCTCACCACTAAGTTTCAACTGATTAAGATATCATGGGCGAGCACCACGTGTCTCAGTCGATGGTGCTGAAGGAATAATCAAAGTGCTTTAATATTTATGTTGAGTTTTAATACATTATATGATAGGTTACTAAAGTGGTTGCGAGATGCACATGCTCAAATCGATGGTGATGTTATAATCTTGATGAAAAGTTGCTTGACGGTTATGTTCAGTGTTGGTGACTGCTATGAATGAACATGATTGCCGATGGTGGAGATCAATGGTTTCCCGCCATCATGTGATACATAGATGCAAGGTGTTTATTGATTGCGATATCACGGGCGAGCGCCACGTGTCTTTCCTTGGTGATGCATAATGTGGTGGGCCCTTGGTGCTAAGATGGAGATTAGATCAGCCTTTTGAAGGCAATCGTTCGATGATCTAACAAAAGTAAAGGATCGAGGGTTAGAATTTAAATTCGCATCAAACTGGATGAGACAAATGCACTCGGGTTGACTCAGGGATCTTACTTCGATGGCGTTGGTTTGACCCATACAAATCCTTGTGCTTTGATAGGTGAGACAAGATAGGTTTCTTGTCGATGGAACTTCATCGATGAGACCTATATGCTTGGTATGACCTTTTCATTTCACCCCGATGGAACTTGTCTTGCCGATGATATGGGTTATTTGAATACTAGATTTTGGAGGTTTTTCATGATATCAAATGGTCAAGAATGATGTGATCATATGTGACTATGATGGATTATACTCAAGATAAGGTTTTTTTTAGGGAATTAATGAGTGCAAAATTACTGTAAAGGCTAGTTGCTTTTTGATGAATGTTCTACTGTGGGCCTCTAGCCTATCCTAGGTCTTTGTAGTAGTTTTCTTTATTCTTTGTTATCAATTTTTCAATGTTCTATACAACAACCAAGTTTCTATTTGCAATCTGCTTTCAGTTGGTCATTAAAAAGAGATATATGGTTTGTTTCCTTATAGAAATAATGCATTTATAACATTCACATGTTTTTCATTTAAAATAATTGCATTTGGTAATAATAAGAAGGAAGTGTGAAGTTTGAAAAGTCATAATTTCAAATTTATTTTTTTGTCTTTTTTGAAACAATTAAATAAGTTTTATGCATAAGAGGATTCAATAAGTTGTTTAGAACAGTAAAATGGTGTCAATGTTTGTGATGAGGAAAAATTAATTGGAGAATGGTTCAAAACTGGTTACAAGGTTTGAAAGGGATGTTTAAGTTGTACTTTTTAGAGTGATAAGGTTGACATTAAACTTTTCAAATATTTTTAGTTCATATTTTTAAGATAAAGATTATTTTAAACAAAAAAAAATTGTTTTAAATTTCATACTTGGAAAACAAAAATGCAAATGCAATAAATGAATAATAGAGAATCATGCATGGGAACAAAATACCACCTACAAATGCAAATAAGTTATTGGAATGACATAAAACAGATGATAAATTCAAATATATTATTGGTCTTTCCCTTTCTGACATTAAATTTTATTATATAGATTTAGATAAATCATCATAGGAAATTTGGGATAATTTCAATAAAATATTTGGAGCAAAAATAGTTAATGTGAAGTTTTTCCTAAAACTTCAACTATTTAGATTCAAAATGAGAGATATAATCACTATGTCTAATCACATAAGAAATTTGAGATCTCTCATTAGACAACTAGTAGAATTCAAGGCTCTATTAGATGATGAAGATGCTAAGGATATTTTGTTAAATAGTTTGAAAATACACCAATTTTATTTCTATGCTTAGTCCAATAACTTCTCAAACACAAGAAGATGTGATTTTGGCCCTATTAGGAGAAGAAAAAAGAACAATGGAAAATATTTAAAATTTGATTCTCAACACGAGAATATATTATACTCATGAGGTAATAATAATTAAAAAATAAAAATGAATGTTATTATTGTAAGAAAAAGGATCACATAGTGTGGACTTTTATAACTCGAGCCAATGATGTTCTTGAGGGAGAACTTAAAGAAAAATCAAATGATGTTAGCTTAGCCTATATATATTTGTTTGTTTCAATCAACATATTTTGTTGTGAGGAATGTAAAACTTAAGGGAGGGTGTTGGAATGTTAACATTAACATTAATAAATTCACCTTACTAACTTGTTTATTTTTGTTATTAAATAATTAGTTATATTCTTATAAGATAGTAGTTCAAATGGGAAGGTATATTTGAAAGGCTTTGTAAAAGCCATATTGTAATATATTCCCAAATGAAGTGTATGATATAATTATTATTTTGAGTGTGTTTGTGTGCAGATATAAGTTCTCTTGACTTTTCCAATATATTTTGTATGCTCTATTAGCCATGATTTCATGATTAATTTTCCACTTTCGACACTACTTCTTACTAACTTTGCCATCCAAATTTGGCTCTTAGACTAAATATTTTATAAAGGTGCATTTTAATTTTCTTACTATCACCTTTGGCTGAATTTTTAAATTGGTTCAACCATGCAAAAAGTGTGGTTACTTTTAATTATTTCCACTTAAATGTTGGTTATAATTTTCTAATTTTATTTCCATTTAGCTAGTCACAATTTCATACTAGCATTAAACCTTGAAAATGGCAGTTTACTTCAACTTAAAACTTGTGGTAATTTCATTAATCTCTTGCTACCTCTGGTGTTGAATTGGACTAGTTATGTCATCTAGGATTTGTTCCTCAATTTATTTTTACTTTTTAAAAAAAAAAGTTACGATGGTTATACTTGTATTACCATGAATGGATATAAATTTGAGGATTTTGGGTGTTTTCATTCAATTTTTCATGTTTTCCCCTTAGCTCCTACTTTATGTGTGTTTTTTATGGAATCCTTTGGATATCTTTTGGCTAATAGTATTTCATGGAACCTTATTAAAGGTGCTAATTTTTGTAACTCTATAGCCCAACTATTCAATGGCCATTTTTCTAATGACTCCTTTCTCACTCTCTTGGAGGACAAACGTGACATTATTTAGGATATTCAATGCCTAGATATTTTTTGGAAAGCTTTAAGGTCAAATATATAGTGGCATAAAACTCAATGTTATAGGAAATCCTTCTTAGCCAAGCCCAATTGGTTCAATTCCTATGGATAGAAGGGGGTTGATCATAAGGAAGTGTTGAGATTCCTAAGCATCTCTTTTACCTTTTAGGTTTCTCCTTCCTCTTTAAGGAAACATATCATTTCCAGAGCTGAAGCCCCTTTCTTTGGCAAGGATATTCCATGTGTGTTCAAAAATTCTTGTTGCACATATTTCCATTACTCATGTTGCTAAGAACCTTGCAAATCCTCATATTTGAAGATTGAAAAAATCCAAAGGTATATTTTATGGCCTCCCTTTAACCAAGGAAAATGGTTTCACAAAGTATCCTAGGAGTTTTATTATTTCCCTCATGACTATAATAGGCTTGGATTGCTTTATATTAACTACTCTAAATGGCACCATAATAGGCTTTCCTTGCTTTATATTCACTACTCTAAAACCCAATGAAACCAGGTTGTAGCTAGTCAAATTGGAGAAGTGAAAGGTCAATACCAGCATTGAGGAAGAGTTTGGAGGAGTGAAAACAAGGTCAATACCAATGCCGAGGAAGACTTTGGAGCTAAAACAAGGTCAATACCAGCATCGAGGATGAGGTTGAGGGCACTCAGGGAAAATCGACGACTGAGGGACAATGAGTACTGTAAGTTTGGCACCCCTATTCTCTTTAACCTACAATTTCCATGCCTAGTTTCCAAAGATCTTCTCGTACATTGGCCCCCCCATTCTCGTAAAATGGTATAAGATAAGACTAAAAAAAAAAATAGCTTATTCTTTCACATTTTTATAGTGATTACTAGAGGCACATAGACCAATTCTTCATAATAGAAGAATTTGATCATACTTTTCCAATAATGGCATTATGAGAAAACCTTAGGTTAAATGAATAATTCCTAGCTAAGTTCTTTAAATCATGTCCAACTGTATAACAGAAGACCGTTGCTATGTGTACTTGGATAACATGGAGAAAGGCTCTTTGGGCTCTTTCATCAATCTACGTATTGTTAAATTTTAACACCTAAAAGTGAGAATGAAGAATCTTTCCTAGGATGGTGGCCAATTATGCTTCTCAACACCTAGATTACAAAATCCTTGTCAATATCATTGCCATCACAATTAAACCTATTGCTTGAGATATAGTCATAGAGGTAAACAAATTGGCTTTCTTGCTAGTAGATACATTCTAGACAATTCAATCCTTGCATCGGAGATTGTTGAATGGGCCCAACAAACTACTCATGATGCCCTTACTATTAAGTTAAAATTTTGACAAGGCATATGATTGCATCAAATGTCCTTTCATTTATAAAAGGCTCAAATGGATTTATTTTTGACCCTAAATTATTATCACACATTCAAAATTACAAAATACCAGTTGAATGAAGAACCTTCATTTGAAGGTGATGTCGTCATGACCTTTGAATGAAGAACCTTCATTCAAAAATGATGTCATGTCAAGACTTTCAAATGAAGGTATTTTTTATTTTAAATATTTCATGTCCAAAATGCTTTATAAAGGAACCTTGGCATGAAGGACTTTCAAATGAAGACCTTAAGTCAAAGGTCCTTAATTAGAAGATCCTTCATATGAAGGTTCCTTTAATGCCATCCCATTATAGCTCTTAGAGTTGTTAAAGATATATTTTTTTTGAAGTAGAGATTGGACCATCAAATAGTGTCACCATGACTCTACCAAGATATCCATCAAATTGATAAACCCTGACTTAACAACCACAAATTCACAAGAAAAATGCCCCTATCAGCCCTAGGGCATCAATTCAATGCCAAGTTTATTGCTTTAACAAACCCCTAAATGCAATAAACCTCTATCATACCATGATGCACACCAATCCACCGAGTTACAGTTCCAAGACAGTGGGTGGATTGGTGGATGCCATCTCTATTTAGCCCTCAAACTCTTACATAGGCAAAACAGGGTAGTCCCTATATTTAATTGTTTTCTCCCACAAAACAGTGATTGAGCACTTCAAAACAAATGCAAATGAAAGGGAACACATATATTTATCTACACCAATGATCTCAGAGAATTTAAAGCTTGTACGGATTTGTTGGTTGTTTTTTACTGTAACCAAGTCTATCTTCTAATCTACCTATGGAATTGCTAATTCTAATCAGGGGCAGCTCGAAGGACCTGGACAAACTAACAAGGGTTTTAATAAAACTCCTACTCTTTGGGCTCTACAAAACCTAAGGGGGTGATCCCCTTAATGCGTTTATAACCTCTGCACCAAACCTATAAACAACATCAATAATAACAAATCATCTCATTTAATAGCTCAACATAATAGGATAATACTGAAATGAATTGGTTGTTCATCAATAATATCAACTATTTGGAGCATGAGATACTACAACAACATTACACAACTTAAGATATTTGATTTGCAATTTTGTTTCAAAAGACTCCAAAAATGTGTTGGCATTAATGATTTTATCCATACAACTCATCAGCATATCATAATCTGAGTCATCACAAATCAATTTGATTTGTGCATTGATGACTTCATCCACCCTATCCTGCCACTGATGCAGTGATCTAAAATTTCTATGGGCATCTACTAAATCTGGTAAAGACATGCCACTCAAGTAAGGCTTGAAAACCTTACAGTGATTTTACAAAAACTTGAGTAAGCCTTAATGATTGGGGCCTATTGTCTGCATCGAATCTACATGCCTTATACATAAAATCTAGGTCATTGGCCCTAGGGATCCACTTATCAACTAAAGGAAAAACTAATTCCAGGTCCCTAGTAATGTTTCTTATTGAATCTAAGAATAAAGAATATAAAGAATAAACTAATGGTAATCTACCATCAACTCCCTCATTCAAATGCCTCAAAACTATGTCTACAAATTAATTCTGCTTGGCAACTAATCCCTTCTCACTTGCTTTTAGAGCTTCCTATAGCTCTCTAATATTATTAAGCATCTAATTTTTGGTGGTATCTACAGAGTACTCAACCTCCTCTTCAACTGGCTCTAATGAAGGAATAGGAGCAGGAGTCTGGATGGGGGACCTAGGAGAAGAAACAATTGCAGAAGTTGGAGGTACTGATCTTGATGTAGAAGGTATGGCTAGGGTACCAAGAGCACTAGAAGACTCCCCCACATGTTTGTACTTCAACTTGTCTACCTCAGTTTGTAGCTCAACATTCTTTTACTGCATTCTACTATACTCTCCAATAATGGTGTTATAATTCTCCATCAAACTTTTCTTCTCAGCTTCTTCTCTTTCAGTTGTCTTTTGGGCCAATTTGGCCACATTTACAGTCAAGTTTGTAGCTTCTATAGTTGAAGTTTCAGAAGCTCTTTTGATTATTAACCCTCCCCTTAGGTTTGGGCTAATATCAGTAACATAGGGCATGGGCCAACCTAAACTTAGGAAATAATAAAGTTAGGCAAAATATTTAACTCAATTTATGAAAAGGGGCCCAGCCTAGACAAAACAATGAGACATAAGTCATTTTAATACCCACTCCAAAAAGGTAACAGCCGAATATATCTCACCCAAGGTTTTACATGGAACATTATGATTTTTATGAAAGCCAAGGTAAAACCCAACCTTAGGTTCCTCCCAAACAATGTAACAAGCCAAGACAAGGGAAAAACATAAATGGAATTCAAAGAACAAGATTTGAAACTCCATCAAATCTACCATGATGCACACCAATCCACCGAGTTATAGTTCCAAGACAGTGGGTGGATTGGTGGATGTCATTTCTATTTAGCCCTCAAACCCTTACATAGGCACAATAGGGAAGTCCCTGTATTTGATTGTTTTCTCCCACAAAATAATAATTGAGAACTTCAAAACAAATTCAAATGAAAGGGAACACATATATTTATCTACACCAATGATCTCAGAGAATTTCAAGCTTGTGTGGATCCATACAACACAAAAGAACTTCAAATTTTTTGTAAAAACACAAAAAATTGCTTCAAGAACGTGGTATCTAATATGAAATTTTGGTATCAACTCCTCCAACAATTGCAATGGGATAGGAATATAATATGATAGAAGTGGGATAAAAAATTCATCGTTTGAAGCATTAAACCAATATGCAAAGATGAAAGAAAGTGCTAACCCCTTAAACTAAAAAAGTTTATTTTAACTTTAAGTTTGTTGGGTAGCCAATTCTTTTAAGTTATCAAATCCTACCATCATACATAATCAAAATGTTATTGTTTCAAATGACTATGAGAACTAACTTTCACTATTTGAAGATGTTGAAACCTTGTCATAGAGAATTAGAACATTGATGCGACCACTCATCCTACCTTAAAACATACCAAAAGTCTCCTAGCAATTAGACATAGGAAGATTTAAGATGACTTAAAAAAAAATTATTGCCAAAGCATAAACTTATGATGACTTTACCAAGCCTAGTAAACACTCCCTCCCCGTTAACCACTTAGACATATGGAAATTAAATGTAAATTTTCTGCAATCTATTCAATATTAATTTCCACCATAATAATGTGCCTATTTGTTTTACACAGATAAGCAATGATAATACTGCACATGACATTGGAATGCAACCTGGTGAGGGTGGAGCAAAACCTATAGATGAAGGCCATGGTGTGCATCCTGATATTGGATGTATTCATTTACTATACAAAACGCAGTATGGATTAATACAATTAAACATATTTAATTGCATTTGGTATATTAATCAGTGTAACCTTTCATGTTTCAACTTTAGAGTATGTAGGGCATGATCAACATGTTGAGCATGATCAGGCTAGACAAGATTAGGAACATGATGTGGCTCCATCAGGTAAAGAGGACCACTCTAATTTTCTTTTAAACATATTTAATTGCAATTGGTGTATTAATTAATGTAATCTTTCATGTTTCAACTCCAGATCAAGATTTAGAGGGTGTTCAACATATTGAGCATGAGGCTATAAGACAATATCAGGAACATGATGTGCCCCAATCAGGTAAAGAGCACCACTCTCATGTTCTTTTAATTAATGAAATACTTGTAACAATAATAATAAAACATATCAATTTAACATTTCTTTGCTATTGCAGCAGACCCCCCCTTGCAACGTGTCCACGTTGTGAGTACACGAATATGCATACATTAAGATCACGAGTAGAGCTCAAAACAACTAAAGGGGGGATAGATGATTTTGAAAATGATACTCCACTTCAACTTTTTTTAGCTACAAAAAAGAAAAAAAGAAAAAAAGTGATTGTAATCATATTATGACAACCATATATTTGATAATATGTAAAAATTGAAAAAATGAATGTTATATGTTAATGAATGAATGTGAATATGTTAATGAATAAATTTTATATGTTAATGAATGAATTTTATATGTTATTAATGGATGAATGAATGAATTTTATATTTTATTAATGGATGAATGAATGAATGTGAATATGTTAATGAATGAATGTTATATGTTATTAATGCAGGATGAATGAATGAATGTTATATGTTATTAATGGATGAATTAATGATTAATGTTATATGATCGAGTATGGGGAATTGAGAGTGATGTGAGGGGGGGGGAGGGGCCAAATCAGCTTCCACATTCACGTGGTCGGCCCTGTTAAGTAGAGAATATTAAACTATTCTCAAAACAAAGAGAAGCTCAATAAGGTAAGTAATGCACTTTTCAATATAAGAAATGCATCGTTTGAAGCATCAAACCAATATGAAAAGATGAAAGAAAGTGCTAAATTTTCACTATGAACATTTTGTTGTGTGTGGATTTGGTTTCAAAGCTTTGTTTTTTATTTTTATTTTAGTGGTCTCTAAAATTTAACTTTTATGCATAACAGGTTAGTGGAAAATTTGACACCTCTGAAGGGTTTAGAGGCTCGATTGAGATAGATACACAGATATTTGGATCTTGTTGTTGATGGGAGGCTTCCACTTAACCATGAAATTTTGTACCATCTGTAGGTATGCTAAAATATCTCTACTTACATTCATTCAACTTATTGTAATATAATATCTGACAAAAATCTCCTTTTCATTATACTTAGATGGATTTTCATGCCCTGTTCCAAAGCACATGTTTTAAAACATGCAAGAAGGATGCTGGAAAGGGTTAAGGAATTTGGATTTACACCTGCCAATTGCATAGTTTACTTCATTCATCTAGCATATTTCCAATGTGTTTCACAATTGTTGGAATCATATCCTATAATTACAGAACTAGTAAAATTAAAATATGTAAGTTTCAAATATGGCATTACATATCTTTCTATGAATTTTTGAAAGAAAATATCAAAATGGAGAATTATTAACAAAATAATCTACATAATTTCTAAGAGATGAGGGAATTTTTTTGCAGAGTTATCTTGAATATATTTAAGACAAAAGTAACTTATAGAGATTGAAGCAGAATATCGGTAGTCTAAAATCACCAGTCAACACATCTTAGTAGTATCTCAATTCAAGAGAACTAGGTCCACTATCCATTAGCCAGTAAAACAAATAAAATCAATTCATAAGATTATTTTTTTCTAATACGGTTGATTGGTTGTTTGTTTCTTTTTTATTTTCAGGAAGTCGTCAATATACACTTGGTTTTCCCGCCTTCTCTTGCCTCATGGCCAAAGATTTTCTGCAGAAGGTATAAAAGTAACCTTCAAGATTGACAATGGAAATGAGTACAAGGTCAGTATAACTTAATGCTAACTGGGTATGATTTTATTTTTTCAAGACCAATTTAGATTCATTTTCTGCTCACACTACTTTTATTTATATTTATGTTTTGCTAATATCCATTTTCCTTTACATTCATATTCTTCTATACATATTGTTTTTACAATAATGTTTTCCTTAATTTAATCTAGGGGAGAGGACCCAGTACCTGAGCAACTTTCAATGTCATGCTATTAGGATTTACTATGAAGCTATCCAAAGTTTTTCATTGTTGCTCAAGGCTATATTGCAGTGCTTTCTCTAGGAAGCCCACATGATCCCCATTAGGTATCTTTTTTTTGTAGTCTCTAAATTTTTTAGAAGAAATCAACAACCAGTTTGTCTAAATGTGGCTCCTTGTTTACACATTAATATCTCTTTTGGCAGCAATGGATCAAACTGGATTCATGGGGTCTTAAAGAGAAGGCTCTCAAACATGGAGATCAAGAGTGGGACCAAGTAAAACCATTCATAATAATGCTCATATTGTTTTATTGACTATCTAAGAGCTAAGTATCCAAGATAACATTCTGTATTTTTCTATTGAATTTCCAAAGTGAGAATAATTTTGGGTTTGCAATCCTATTTTTTAGTACACTAGCTAAGTATCCAAGAGGCACTGTAGGTACTTTTTCTCACCAAATTGCTCATTTTCCACAAATTTAGATTCTAGTGTGTAGTTTAATATTCACTAGTTTGATTTTTTATTTTTTAGCAAAATTACAATCTAGTTTGTAGGTTGTGCTTGTTGTCTATGACAGTCCCCTTGATCTCATGACTCATCATAGGTTTTATATTTTGCTCCAATTGTTGATCAAGATCAAATGTGGCCATCATAATATCATCCATAGCCTCCATATTCTACAATTATTCATTGCTCATTTCTCATACATAGTAACCAAATAATGCAGGCCTAGAGCTTGGACTGTAGATGTATGCAAAAAATGATAAATCCCCGCCTCTATAAGCCTAATTAAACACAACAACTGACATGTTGTTTGATATTTTAAATAATCATATGATTGTCCTTTTTCTACCTTGTAAACACTTACTCAATGCATACAATAATTTATTGAAATGCAAAGTTGAATGGCCTCTTAACTCTTGACACTAATGTCATTGCATTTGTCCAAACAGGGTTAATCATATTGTGATCTAAATTTTCATAATGAAGTCTTCCAATCTGTCCTTTATATCTGAGCATTGATGACAATCCATCTTGTCTTTTACTACCCCTATTAAATGCTCATGGTCTTGGCACATCAAATTTCTCTCTTTGATTGACTTGTCCTTATGTCATGTCATTATCCCTATGGATGCACTTTGGAGCCTCCAACTACTTTTAAATATCACCCAGAGTCACCCTGATAAGTATTTCGATCCATTTGTATCTTCATCGACTAGAGATCATGTATCGCTAGGATATTCTGTAGTTTCCCCAACATGGTGAGTCTCCCCGATGATTATTCTTTTCATCTCAACTATGTCACCAAGATTCCTGCCGATGTAATCTTATCAGAGTCACATAGCGAGTTGGGTAGACATTCAAAACTTACTCTAATGTTATATGTCTTGCTGATATGCTTCCCTCGTGCTTCATCAATGATACAAGATGAGTATCTCGCCGATGAAAATTCATCATTGATACCACAGGCCATTCCTCCCGATATATCTTCTCAGGCAATTATGATTGTTTTAATAGTCTTAATCTTTCACCGATATGCCTACATTTGAACAAATAGCTTTTTTTTTTTTTTTAAATTGCATTGTTCCGTCGAATTTTCAACGGACCTCCAAAAGTGTTCAACGAATTTGCAATATATCCGATGAACTTTCGTCATAATGACTTGCCTATTTCATCGCGCGTTCAATGAATTTTTTTCGTTATTTCGATCTGTAGTATGTCACCAAGACTCCTGCCGATGTAATCTTATCGACGTCACATAGCAGGTCGGGTGGATATTCAGAACTTACTCCGATGGTATATGTCTTGCTGATATGCTTCCCTCATGCTTCGTTGATGAGACAAGATGTGTATCTCACTGATGAAATGTCATCGTTGAGACCACAAGACAGTCCTCCCGATATATCTTCTCAGGAAATGTTGATCGTTGTAATAGTCTTGATCTTTCACTGATATGCCTACATTTCAATAAATAGTTTTTTTTTTTTAAATTGCATTGTTCCGTCGCATTTGCAACGAACCTCCAAAAGTGTCCGATGAATTTGCATTGTATCCAATGAACTTTTATCGTAATGACTTGCCCATTTCGTCATGAGTTCAACTAACTTTTGTCGCTATATCAATATGAAGTATGTCACCAAGGCTCCTACCGATGTATTCTTATCGGCGGCACATAACAGGTCGGGTAGACATTCAGAACTTACTCTGATTGTATATGTCTTGTCGATATGCTTCCCTCGTGCTTCGCCGATGAAACTTCATCACTGAGACCAAAAGTCAATCCTCCCGATATATCTTCTCAGGCAATTTTGATCGCTATAACAGTCTTGATCTCTCACCAATATTTGCAATACATCGAAACTTTCATCGTAATGGCGACTAACTTCTGTTGTTAATCCGACGCTTTGGCAAAGGTATGTCGCCTGTGCTCTGGGTATTGTTCATCGCTAGATCAACGAAACTATCATTGTGGTTCTGATGCACGTATGTCGCTGCTCTGACACTTCAGCGAAGGTATGTCACTCGTGCTCCAACCACTGTTCGTCGCTCGATTTATGAAGTGGGTGTCACAGTTCCAATGAAATTGCGTCATGATTTTGACGTTTTACAGTCCGTCAGAATATAGACGAAAAGTGAGCGACGACGCTGATTTCTGCGATTCGTCGGTCGGCCGACAATAGAGCATCGAAAGTCCGACAAACAACCATTAGAAATTGGAGTCAAATTCAGTAGTGCTTGAGAGTTACTACTCTGGGATCCCTTTCTTGTAAATCACTCCAATCAATTACATGATTATCTCCTGATATATACTTTTTAAGGTAAGACACATGGAAGACATTATGCATTCTAGCAAGAGTTGGTGGAAAAGTGATTCAATAGGCTACAGGATTAACTTCCTCTAGAACCTCAAAGGGTCCAACATAATGTGGGGCTAACTTATAATACTTTCCAAAATTAATGGATATTTTGTGAGGTTTCACTCTCAAAAGTTCTTTATCACCTAAAGAAAAATTACAGAGCACTCTCTTAGCATTTGTGTAACTTTTTTGTCGACTGCTAGCTTTTGCTAACCTTTGCTTAATGATCTTAACTTGTTCATCCATTTCTGCTAACATTTCCAGTCTAAGACCTACTAGATCCTCAAGTTTATCCCAACTTATAAGAGTTCTACACTTTTGACCATACAAAGCTTCGAAACGAGCCATCTTAATTGCAAAATGATATGATTTATTGTAAGAAAATTCGACTAAGGGTAAATAATCTTCCCACTTGTATTGTTGATCCATGCAATACACCCTAAGTAGGTCCTCCATTACTTGGTTTACCCTTTCAGTCTGCCCATTCATTTCTAGGTGATGTGCCAAGCTAACATTTAACTAAGTCCCTAGTGTAGAAAACAAGGTTTTCCAAAACCTAGAAGTGATTCATGCATCCCTATTAGAAATAATATTTTTAGGAATTCCATGCAATCTAAACACTTCCTACACAAACTTCCTTGCTATGAAAGGTGTTCCATTAGTTAAGTTCCCTGGTATAAAATGTGCCACTTTTGTAAGCTTATCTACTACCACCAGTATGGAATTGTGCTTATTCCTTGACATAGGCGGTCCTTGCACAAAATCCATACTTATAACTTGTCATTTCCTTTTTGGTATGTTGTGTGGGTATAACAAAACTGCAGGATGATGATGCTCAACTTTCACCCTTTAACACTCAAGACACCTAGCCAAAAAACTAGCAGCATATCCTTTCATTCCCTTCTAGAAGTACAATGGTTTCACATTAGCCATCATTTTTGTCACTCCTAGATGTCTGGAATATGGTGCTTCATGTATTTCCTTCCATATTAGATTTCTTAATTCTTTCACATTAGGTACATACATTCTACCCTTGTACCTAAGTAATCTACTATGTTCAAATTGAAAACCTTCACACCTATAATCTTGAGGATTATCCATGAGTGCTTTCTTAACTTGTATGTAATACTCATCCTCTTTACACTTTTGGAGTATTTTCCCTTTGAAATCGGTTTGAATTGCTACTATGGAAGCAATGTGGCATCTTCAACTTATTACATCGACAACCTGATTCTCTTTCCCCTTGATATAACTAATATTAAAATCATAATCAACTATCAACTCTAACCATCTCCTTTGTCTAGCAGTCAAATTTGGTTGAGTAAAAAGGTACTTTAACCCATTATGGTCAGTTTTCAACTCAAAGGGTTTCCTAAGCAAATAGTGCCTCCACATTTGCAATGCATGAACTACAACTGCCAACTCCAAATTGTGTGATGCATAATTCATTTCATATGGATTCATATTTCTAGATTCATATGCAATCACTTTCCCACCTTGCATCAATAAACCGCCTAACCCTTCTTTGCATGCATCGATGATAACCATAAAACTACCTTCAGGATCTGGTACTTTTAGGATTGGTGTGGTGGTTAGTTTCTCTTTGAGTAGGTCAAATGCTTCTTGACACTTCTCATTCCATTCAAATCTCTTTACTTTCTTTTGCAAAGAATTTATAGGAAAGGAAATATTAGAAAATTTTGCAACAAACTTCCTATAATAGCTTGCCAAACCCATGAAATTTCTTACTTTTGACATTTTTTTGGGTATAGGCCATTGAATAACTGCTTTGATCTTTATTGGAGCTACTACAGTTCCTTCCACTAAAATAACTCGACCCAAATAATGTACCTTCTCTTGGAAGAATATAAACTTGGAAAGTTTATCATACAACCTATGCTCTCTCAACTGTTGTAGGACCATGTCTAAATTCTTGCAGTGTTCTTCCTCATTTCTAGAATAAATCAAGATGTCGTCTAGAAAAACTAGTACAAACTTGTCAAGGTAATCCTTGAACACAATATTCATTAGATTCATGAATTTTGCTAGTGCATTTGTTAAACCAAATGATAAAATAGTGAGCTCAATGTCCATATTGATTTTTGAATGTAGTTTTAAAGGTATCTTCATCTTTAACCCTTAACTAGTGATTTCTAGATCTCAAATCTATTTTTGAGAATACAACTGCACCTCTCATTTGATAAAAAAGGTCGTAAATGAGTGGAAACAGATACTTGTTCTTAATTGTAGAATTGTTAAGCATATGATAACCGATGCAAAATCACAATTTTTCATCCTTCTTCTTGACAAAGATAGCTGGCGCTCCCCAAGGTGAAACACTTGGTATTATTAGTCCCTTTGACAAAAATTCATCCAATTGTGTCTTAAGTTCTATAAGTTCAATGGTGGTCATCCTATAGGGTACCTTGGATATACATTTTGATCTGGAAAATATATCAATAGAGAAATCAAACACTATTTTTGGAGGTAATCTTGGTAACTCTTCAAGATACACATCTGAAAATTACCTCAAAATTAGGTAATTCTCCATATCTAACTTTCCAGTTTCATCTATTTCTCCATCTTCTAATTCTTGCAAACTTTGGCAATCAAAATTTTCACTTTCATGCCCAAGCTTCAATCTTTACAACAAAGATTTTACACCCTTTCTTCTTAGCTCTCATAAGTTGCATTGTTGTAATTTTATGAATCTTTACCTTTCTAGGTATTCCTTGAAATTTAACTTGATTTCCATAATCATCCAGGCATTCAAAAATCTTAGCATGACAATCTACTATGGATCTATGTCTCCAAAACCAATTCATTCCTAGGATGACATCATAGGATCCTAGAGGTGCGACATAAAGGTTGACTTCAATAGTAAAACTAGGTAGTTCTATCCTAGCCTCGAATAGACATTGATCCACATTTGCTCTTGTCTGGTTTGTATATTCTACATTCCAAGAAATTTCCATGTGTCCTACCTTCCTAGTTAATTATTTAGCTATTCTAGGTAAAATGAAATTTTCAGTAGCACAAGTATCAATTAGAATAGAAACAGGTAAGTCAAACAAAATACCTAGTGTTTTGACTGGGGTTACTTAGTAATTAGTTTGTCGATCATCCGCATCAGCATGCATCCATTGCTTAAACATGGCCTACTAAGTGGGTAATGAGTTGTCATATGGTTGTGAACCAGAAGTTTTATTAGGACATTCACTTGCATAGTGATTCCATTTGCATATAAAACATCTTGAAATTGGTCCTCTTTTCCATGTGGCTTCTCTAGACTTATTGGTACCTTCACTAGCCTTGCTAGTGTTATCCACGCTAGAATAATTTCTTTCTCGATCTCTTCTAAACTCTTTCCCATTATAGAAAGATCTTTTCCCTTTTTTCTTCACAACATTTTGCACAAATTCCTCCTTCTTAGGAGCTATCTTGTTAGGAACTTCCACATCTCTCTTTTGCTCTTTTATTTCTTTCCAATTGGAATTTTCCTTAAGCTTTTGCTCTTGCTTAATGAATTTTTCATATACAAGGTCCATTGTTGTTGGACCATTCATATCAAACTCTCCTCCAATCCGATTATTGAGTCCCAAAATAAATTTCCTAATTCGTAAACGCTTATCCTTGTGGTAAATGGGAACATAATGTAGAAGTCAGGTGAACTTCTCCTAGTATTCATTGACTATCATGGTCTCTTGCCTCAAATCTTGGAAGTCTAAGAGTTTCTAGTCATAGTAGATCTGCAGTAACCATCTCTTGTGGAAAATTTCCACAAATTCTCCCGAAGTTAGTTTCCATGAACTTATGCTAAGTTGCAGCTTTTTGTTCATCCACCAGTTAGAGGCTTCGCCTACTAATTGATATGCACCCCATGCAACCTTGGTAACTTCATCATAGTTTTGTATCTCAAAGTATTTTTCCATCTAAACGAGCCATACTTTAGCTTCATCACCCCTAGCACTACCACCAAACTTAGGTGGAAATATTTTCTTCATGTCCTTTAATAGTTTGGTTAACAAAATCTTCTTATTTCTTTTGAGAGAGGGTGTAGGTGACTTTTCCTTCTCATGGTTAAGGTTTTCACCATGCCAATGGGAATAATTTACTTCATCTTGATTATTGTCAAGTATTTCCTTTTCTTTCCTACCCTTATCTCTTTCTTGTTCAAGACTAGTTAACCTAGCCAATATTTGCTCAAGCCTAGACTCCACACCAGTGGTTCCTTGTCCACCATCCTGAATTGTATCAGGATTAGTTATTGTCCTTGCATATGTCTTCACCATGATTATATTATTGGCTTAAACCCGAATTTTTTATACATGTTCGCCTATTTATGTTATCAATTATCTTATGGAAAACATATAAGTAAACATTCACATGTACACAAGTATTCCATAAAATATTTAAGCATACACTTCTTTTGATAAACACTAATTTTTATTCATATAATGAGGATTTCAATATCCTATTGGTTACATTGATCAACTATTTAGATTTTCAAGGGGAGAGTATCCTTTGGATTCACTCTCAGACACATAACTTAAAGGAGGGTAACCTACAAATTGAGAAAATTGTTGTTCCCTTTCTTTCTGTTCATCTCTCGTCTATTCATATCTATCCCAAAAATATAATAACCCTTGGATTTATCTTTCAATACATAGTTATGAGAAGTAATGTTAATATGTTTTTTATCAACAATATAGTCTATATTTTTCGCAGACATTTGTTCATGAGACCATTTCTCGACTGGTGGTGTCCTTGGTGTATATCCCTTAAACTCTTTACTCAAAGAAATTGGTATTACTTCAGCCAATGGTAGAACCCTAGGATCCCTAAAGATGAATGCAGGACTAGCACTTTCTTCTGAACACATGTCCTTGGAAAGTGGTAATGACTATGACTTTTCTGGTGAGATGGTTGGTAGGTAATTGTACAAGGCCTCCATCTTCATCTTCCTCTTCATATCGTTGATCCGAGAAAGTGTGTGACTAAAAGTTTCAGTATCACTCAACCATATAGAATTATTGTAGTTGGTTCCTTCAATGGTTCAAGAAATGGTTTTTTTTTCCTTCTTGGCCTTGAGGTAACGCTTGTTTCTGATTAATAACTTTTGAGTTATTAATTTGAGATGCACCATATTGACACAAGAATTTTCACAACATTAGGTAATGTTGGAATGGAAAAATGATGAGCTCATAGGGTCCATAGTTAAAATTGGTAGCTCTATTACCACATGTAATGACCTAACCCTTCTGTAAAGTAAAAATTTCTTAATTTTATATCAAACAAGTAAAGGTAACAAGTAACTAAGCCATTTCAATAAAAATAAATAAAAAATTTATTGATAATTTTCAAACAAGTTACAACATATTCCAACATGTATTCCATTATTTTCAAATATACATCAGAGTAAGAAAGAATACACATACATACATAGCTCATGGAGCATTTGAAAAAATAGTAGTAAGATGGTCCAGGTTCCTTCCTTTCAAATCTTGGTTCATTTGTCACTTGTTGTCGAGGAGAAGCATCACTCATGTGCTTTTCTGCCAACCACAAACTCTTAATGTGGTCCCCCACACATCTATTATTTGATAGAAGGACCTTCCGCTCGACAAAGAGATTGGTAGAGTAACTGATAATAACAACCAACTGAGCATAGTGTTGTGTCCTACATAACTAGAGCTTTGTAATCCCACAATCTCAAACTAGCGTGTAATAATGGATCATGGTGAACTGAAAATGTAGTCTCAAGCATCACACAGTCTAAGTGGAGTCTCATACATTGCACTACTTTGGCCAAATTGTTCTCATTCAATACTTCAAATGAAGTCATCTATCATAAACACTACCTAGGGCCAATTTGACTTAAGTCTATCTTACACTATGCATAGGCATCGTCCTTCAATGGATAAACTGTCATCCCAAACTAACCTACAAAAATCTATTCTACTTGAATTGCAAATAACTAACAAGTAAGTACACAAGCACCCTCCCATACTGGATTATCTTATCCTAGGAGTAACACAAGCTTCCCTAGTTAACTTAATAACCTAGTTTGTGTACCTCAAGTGACTCTTGCATTCAATCAAGCCTTATAAATACTATCTAATGCAAACAACCTTCTCCTATTATGGAGATCTTCACAAACATTGTATAACATAGCTAGAATGCTTCATTTTCCTTTTTTCAAAAGAAAAACATATTCACTTCCTATGCACAAACATAAAGTAATTTTCAAGCAACATAAAAATTCTTGCAAATAAATAGTAGACGAATATCCCATGCCTGTATATGCTTTTCCCAACTTATGACAGTGTTGTCTTCAATGTTAGCTCAATCCAACTCCTCGAATCAATTCCCGAAACCTCAAAAATTGACAACTTTTCCTCACAAAATTCCCTCTTTCCACACTTAGAGATATCTAATAGATAATGATGAATTCCTTTGGTAGAATACACCTTTCTCAAAGGTAATAGTGAACTCACAAAACTATAATTATTCGCAGCAAATAATGTTTACTTAGAAATATGAATACTAACTGCAAATAATGTTCACTCAGAAGTATGAAGAATGAACAATTATTAATGCACAAGATGATACACAATGGTGTATAAGGAAATCACAAGAGCCAAATGGCAAAAGCTAATCAAGATAATGAAGAGAGAGAGATGGTCGATTCAAGAGAGTTGGGTGACCATTTATAGTGAGCCCAACCTCCAACATTCCCTACAGCCATGGCATGTGAATTGAAACCACTTTCATTTTGAATTGTTCAACCTGGAGTTGGCACCAATTCTAGCTAGTACTCAACAATTAACAAGATGAGTCAACTTCCAAATTTTCCAGCATTAAGAAGACTATTTCCAAAAGCACATGGAGAAATTCATAAATCAATATCTACAAAAAATGGTCACAGAGGTGACACCAAAGTTGTGAGATGGCAATATTTTCATCTGCTAAGAAAAAGTCAATCATAATTTATTTACACATAGCCAATATTGACTTTTTTTTGTGTTGAGTTGATGAATATCATTTACTTCATTGAATTAAGTCAAGCTTTAGATTTTGACTTGGTCAAATCTTTTAAGATTTAAATGCATTTATTTGCTTTATCCCTGCATATGCCTTTAGTAGGTGATGCACAATTTTCCTCAGAGTCGTGATGATTCAAAATTTGAATTTCATCATATTAACTATATCAGCATGTGTTAAGTCAAAGTTTAAATGCATGAATTGAAGTCTTCACAAAATTGACTCATTTATTAAATTTGAATAATTTGATTTACAAAGTTGAGAATAGTATGAATTATATATATAGTATATATTCAATATACATATATATATTAAATACCTTAGTATTAATATATATATATATAATAAATAATATATATATCATAAGCTAGACAACAAACATTTGATATATATATATATATATATATGTTCATATTTGAAGGCAATAATAATTATAATATCCACATTATACAGGATGTGTGCATATATATATATATATATATATATATATATATATATATATATGTATACCTGCATATTCCTCTATGTACATGTATGTGTAGGTATACCATATTGATGCATTTGTATGAGCATATCCATTTTGCAACATACGCTTGTATAGATATATATATATACATATGGATATGTGTATATACTATATATATATATATATATATATATATATATATATATATATATATATATATATATATATATATGTCCACATCTGATTTACTTACATCCAATTATGTTACCATCATATTGATAAGTGTGTAAGTGTGGTATATCTCCATGTATGTTTATAAATTTTGATAGATCCTCCTGACATGCATGTGCATACATATAAACATGCTTCCACCTACATCCCACTTATCCATATGATTGTAATATCACAAGATAAATTTTAGAAACCACACAGATTAACATCACTCGCAAATGCATGCAAAATTAAACAACACTCCTAATGAAAAAATACAAGCTATGGATGACTTACCTATAACCCACACAAATTAACTCAGTTCACTCAATCTAATGTGGTATGTGTATGCTCAAATACTTTACTTTACCAATTACTTGAACAAGATCTTCTCCCAAGTGATACTTCCTCTCTGCCTAGAGGAATGGAACATATACCTGCATCCACTAACACATGCCCATGATAGTCAAATTTTCATAACATATGTAGTATACATAAAAATCTCCAAAGTTAGAATAATCACAATTCATAACCTTATATTCTCATAAATGCAATATTTCACCAAGGATAACATCAATTGAAGTAACATTAAATGAGACAATCATCAAATGTGAAAACACTCATATTGATAACAAGGAACAAGCATATTTTGCTCATCATCAAAATTCTCATTACATCCATTTACCCTATGCAGTAATAGTAAATAGTAACTATACAATTCAAGGTGTAACAATACCAGGTTTCTTAAGTCTTCTGAGACAAGTACATAAATTCTCCCCTTGTATCTAAGTATACCATTAGGTTCAAAATGAAACCTTCATACCTAGCATCATGTGGATTTCTAGTGAGTTCTATCTTAACTTGCAGATAGTACTCATCCTCTTTGCATTTCTACAATAATTGTCCTTTAAAGTCAATTTGAATTGTCACTATTAAAGCAATATGACATCTTCAAGACTCAAGGCATCAACAACCTGATTCTCCTTCCCTTTAATATAGATGATATTAAATTTATAATCATATATTAACTCTAACCATCTTCTCTATCTAGCATTCAGATTAGGTTGAGTGAATAGATACTTCAACCCATGATGATCAATTTTTTTTATCTCAAAAGGGTTTTCCTAACAATTAATGTCTCCACATTTGTAATGCGTGAACCATAGTTGCTAGCTCTAAATCATGTGATGCATAATTCTACTCATAAGGTTTCAACTTCCTTGATTCATATGCAATTACTTTCCCTTCTTGCATTAACACACCTCCTAAGCCCTCTCCTAATGCATCTGTGATAACAATAAAGTCACCCTTAGGATCTGGTACTCTCAAGATCAGTGTCATAGTCAACTTCTCTTTGAGTAGATCAAAGGCTACTTGGCACTTCTCTATCCACTCAAACTTCTTCCCTTTCTTCTTCAAAGAAGTAATTGGAAAGGCTATCTTAGAGAAGTTTGCAAAAAACTTTCTATAGTATCCCACCAAACCCATAAAACCTCTAACCTCATATACATTCTTGGGTACTGTCCATTCAAGTATCACCTTGATCTTAGCTGGATCTACTTAAATTCCATCTACTAAGATAATGTACTCTCCTTTGGAAGAAGGTACATTTAGAGAGTTTTCCATTCAACTTATGTTCTCTAAGTTGTTGTAGAACTATCTCTAAATTCCTACAATGATCCTCCTCATTCTTTGAGTAAATTAAAATTTCATCTAGGAAAGCCAAGACAAACTTATCTAGGAAATCCCTAATTACACTATTCATAAGGTTCATAAATTTTTTAGGCACATTCATTGAACCAAAGGGTAAAATTGTAAACTCGTAGTGTCCATATCTAGTTTTGAATGCAGTCTTGAAGATGTCTTCATCCTTAATTCTCAACTGGTGGTATCCAAATCTCAAATCTATCTTAGAGAATATGGCCACTCCCCTCATTTGATCAAATAGATCATCAATGTGTGGAAAAGGATACTTTTTCTTTACCAAAACTTTGTTAAGCATGCAATAATTTATGCACAATCATAAAGTACCATCCTTCTTTTTTACAAAGATTACTGGTGCTCCCCAAGGTGAAATACTTGGTCTTATCAACCCTTTAGACAATAGTTCATCCAATTGTTCCTTAAGCTCCATTAGCTCTATTTTTTTCGTCCTATATGGCACCTTAGAAACAGGTTCAGATCCTGGAACCATATCAATAGAGAAGTCAAATATCCTTTTCGCTGGCAACCTAGGTAGTTCATCTGGAAACACATCCAAAAACTTTTTCAGTATAGGATACCTCTCCATATTTGACATTCCATTTTCCTCCATTTAACCATCTTCCATCTATTGGAAACTCTATGCTTCCAAGTTATCAAGGTTCTCTTCAAGGTTCTCCATTTTGACTACAAATATTTTACACCCTTTCTTCTTAGCCATTTACAATTGCATTGCAGAGATTTGATGAATCTTGACCTCTCTAGGTATCCCTTGAAACTTTACTTGATTACCAAGATCATCTAATTATTCTACTGTTTTAGCATGGAAATCTACCTAGGCCCTATGTCTCCATAACCAATTCATACCTAGGATAACATCATATGATCCTAAAGGTTCAACATATAGGTTCACTTCTATAGAAAAACAAGATAGTTATATCCTAGCTTTGAACAAACATTGTTTCACCTTTGCTCTTGTTTGGTTTACATGCTCTACATCCCAAGACTTTTCCATGTAACCAAATTTTCTAGATATTTTCTTAGCTACTCTAAGTGAAATGAAATTTTTAGTTGCACCAATATCTATAAGTATAGAAATGGGTAAGCCAAATAAAATACCTAGAGTTTCAATTGGAGTCAATTGATACTTTGTCTGACGATCATCCACAACTGCATGTATCTTTTGTTGGAACATCACTTGCTAGGTAGGAAGTTGATTACGATAAGTCCATGACCTAGAAGACCTATTGGGATATTCTCTAGCATATTGGTCTCCTCCACAAGTAAAACATCCAGTATTTGGTCCTCTCTTCCTTGTGGGTTCTCTAGATTTACTAGCATTTCCACTAGCATTGTTGGTATTCCCACCACTAGAACTATTCCTCTTACATTCCCTTTTTTATTCTTTTCCACCATTATAGGATCCTTTTTCCCTTTACTTTGGTATATTTTTCACAACTTCCACCATCTTTGGATTTGGTTTGTCTTGTACTCTTGCAATCTTCTTACAATTTCTATTTTCCTAGTGAATGGAGATAGCCTTGAGCTTCTTCTCTCATTTAATCGCTTTCTCATACACAAGGTCCATAGTAGTTGGACTATAAACATCCACCTCTCCTCTGATCTAACTATTAAGTCCCATGATGAAATTTCTTATGTGGAATCATTCATCCTTCTATACCTACATAGGAACATAACGTAGTAGGCAAGTAAACTTCTCCCAATACTCATTAACTGTCATCTCACCTTGTTTTAGACTTTGGAAATCTATGATTTTTTGATCATAATAGAGTTGGGGCAACCATGTTTTATGAAAAATTTCAATAAATTCATTCCATGCCAATTTTAGTGAGCTAAGATCTAGTTCCATCTTTTTATTCATCCACCAGTTAGAGGCTTCTCACACTAACCAGTATGCCCCCCATGCTGCTTTGGTGACCTCAGATTAATTTTGAATCTCGAAATACTTCTTGATTTGTACTAACCAAGCCTCATCTTCATCTCCACCAGCGCTTCCCTCAAACTTGGGTGGGGTAATTTTCTTCATATCTCTGGAAATTTCAAAAGCCATACGCTTCCTATTAGTTTTCTCATATAGAGAAGGTGATTTCTCTTTCTCATGATCATGAGTTTGATCATGTTCATGAGAAGAGTTTTCTCCCTCATTCTCATTATTCAAAACTTCCTTCTCAACTCTATCCCTTATCCTTCTTTCTTGTTCTAGGTTTTACAACCTTTGCTAAGATTTAGTTCAGTCTAGCTTTAACTCCTATTGAGCCTTGCTTGACTTCTTGGCTTCTGCCAAGATTGGTTCGTGTTCTTACTGTCTTCACAAGAATAGATTATTCCTGAAGGTTCATCCATATTATATTCAATCATGTTATCAACTATCTTATGGAAAACATTTGAATGAGTTATCAATCACACATAAGAATTCCACATAAGATTAAGCACAAGCTTTTGATAAACACATGATTTTATTCTTTTCTCAAGCATCTCAATATCCTTTTGATTACATGGAGTGACTATTTAGATAGTCATTTAAGAGTATCCCTAAGATTCACTCTCAGACACAGCTTAATGGGGTATACCCTATAGTTTGATATTGTTTCTCATCTCTCATTTGTTCATATCTATCCCAAAATGGATAATAACCTTCAGATTTGTCATCTGGTACATAGTTGTAAGGTACATCACCCTCAGACTCATTACTCAAGTAAATTATGATTACTTCCACCATTGGAAGAACTCTAGGATCTCTAAAGATAAATGTTAGACTGATAATTCCTTCTAAGGGCATATCCCTAGAAAGTGATAAATATTTAGACTTCTTCGATGAGATAGAAGGTTGGTAGTTGTACTTGGCTTCCATCTTCATCTTTCTCTTCACATCATTGATTTGAGAAAGTGTGTGGCTGAAGGTTTCAATGTCACTTAACCAGATGACATTGTCATAGTTGGTACCCTCAATTGTTCTACTAATGGCCTCTCTTTCCTTCTTGGCCTTTAGGTAGAACTCATTCCTGGTTACTGACTTCCTGGTAGTTAATCTGAGATGCACCATCCTAGCGCAAGAATTTCCAAACATTAGATAATTTTGGACATAAATTATTATGAGCTCAAAGGTTCCAAAGCTAAACCTAGTAGCTCTGATACCACATGTAACATGTCAACCGTTCACTAAAGTAATTTTTCCCAAGTTTTCTCTTTGTGAGTAAATAAAATATGTAACTAACCATTGCAATTAAAATTTTATTTTCTTTATTGAGAACAAATGAACATAGATGTCACAACATTAATCAACATGGATTCCATTTCCAATATGATAATTTCATAAATTACAATATTCCAAGAATGTGTACAAGTATATAAATAGCTCAATTGAGCTTCAAAGCAATAGATATAGATGGTCCAGGATCCGCCTTTCAAATCTTGGTCTTTTGTCACTTGATAAGAAGGAGAACCATCACTCAAGCACTTTTCCACCAACCATAGACTCAAATGAGATGCCCCGCACATTTATCATAAGATAGATGATCCTAACCTTTGACAAAGAGATTGGTGGAGTAACCCTGTACAACAACCAATCTGAGCTCAGTGATGTTTCCTACATGACTAGAACTTGTAAAAATTATAATCTAGAACTAGCATACACTACATGGACATGGTGAATTAAAAGTGGAGCCAAAGGCAGTCACACTACTTTGGCCAAAGTGTTTTCACTCAATACTTTGAGTGATGGTCATTCTATTCACATACAATACTCAAGCATGATTTGACTTAAGGCCACTATAATCTATGCATAGGTATTTCCTCCAATGGGTAACCTTTAACCCCAAAAATAACCTATCCATTTTCCCAAAAACTCTATGGTATTTCTACTCACAAATAATATGAACAAGTTCCCTCCCTTCAATGGACAATCAATCCCAACAGTAACCCAATAGCTATCTAGCATAGTGAAATAAATTTAGCCATGAATAACCCTTAATCTATCCTTGTTTAATCATTCCTAGTATCTTAATACTAATGACAAACAACCTTTCCTATTATGGAGTAAATACAAGCACTTTCACAGAAAAGCATAAACAACTTATTTTTCCTTTCCAAATAAATTTATATTACTCACTAATGCAAGTAATCACAAGAAGTTTAATAAAGAATTCAAAACTCAATCTTCCATAAACATAGAAAAATAAAGGAAGATTAGATACCCATGCCTGTAATATGCTTAAACAACTGACTGACTTGATACACAACTTTCCAACAACGGCTTACTAGCTTCACTTAATCCTCTCACTGTAATACTTACCTATGAATTCTCTCACAAGTTGATGATATGCTCTCACAAATAAAACTCTCACAAAATATATTTCTCACAAATACTCAAGGCTCTCTCAAAATGTATAGCAAAATGCAATTGCAAAATAATGTAGATTAAAAGTGCATCCAAATGAGAGTATAAGCCTCTTTGTTTATACAACAAAATGGAGACTTTGCAGCCTACAAAAAAGGCATGGCAGTTGACACATCTCACCATGCAAGTCGACTCATATTTCTCAGTTAAAAGGTGGCAAAAAACTAAGTACAAACCCAACATATTATGCTACAGTTCAACCTTTCTAATTGACAGTAGCAAAAGAAATTCAAAACAGTACATGTTCAAATGATGACAGTCAATTTTCATTTAGAATAGACTTCTACATGTTCAAGAGAATTCACCAAGTTGGCTCCAAGTATTCAATCGACTCCTTATCTCATGGCATGGATCTAATCTTTGAAATAGTGTATAGTTTACAAGAAACACTTAGACAAAGTTGACTCAGTCATAGTTTCAATGGGCAACAGGTGAAAGATCAATCACCCTTCAAAATAGCATTCAAAAGGTGCTTTTGACCATTTCCTATCTTGTTGTATGCATTTCCTATTATCATGCATCTTTACACTTTATACAAAAACTCATAAATATTCCATCGCCTAGTATTATAGCGCCCAAGTAATTTTTATTTTTTTTATAGCAAAAATGGCACAGCCATTATAATATATTATTATAAATATTATAAAATATTACAAAACCTAATTCAAAATGCATACCGGGAGGAAAGAATCAGGAAGAAAACCTCTAGTTGTAGCATATTTAAATATACAACTGATAAAATTGTTCCATTAGTGGAACTCAAAATACAACCCATAACAGGTACCCATTACATAGGTTTGCATCATGACGATCACAAAATTACTTTAATTCAACAACCCTCCTTTTATCTAGGTGGCCACCCAAATTGAACTACAACCCAAAAACCATACAAACATTTAATCTTACATGATAGCCATCACCACTTTGAGTGACACTTTGACCCTTAAGCACATAAAGTACTAACATATTTTTCATGTGTTTTTACATTGGCTTGCAAGCCCTTACTCCCACATACCATGCCAAAAATCAAAGAACTTTCGAACATAATTTTTTGATAAACAATAACCTTGTGTAATTATGTCCTACCAAATATTTGCTACTGCCTCACCCATGTTTACCATCTCGACTCAAGCATTTCTCCTTTCACAGAGCATACCAAAATTGATAACCAAAACTGCCTCCCCACAATGCTTTACTCCATGATTTCAATCTAATCTTCATTTTCTCCCTGTTGTTCTACAAGAGGGTCCTCAAATTGACTCGGCAGCAACATGTTTAAGTTAATTCCCACCGCTTCAAAAGTCCTTGTTGTGTCAAGTGCTTGTGGCACCATCCTGCTCAGTGCTACCATTCCCTGTGATGCTTGCGTACTCGCTGGCGCATCATGAATATGGGTCAATAAAGCCATTGTTGTCGCTCTTTTCCTTCGTGGTCTTTCTTTCTTTCATGGCTTCGCCTTTTGTTTTAATACCGCTCGCAACTTTCCAGAATCTGCCATGTGGCATCCTATTGGAGCTTCCATTAGAGACGCTTTCCTTTCCTTTTCTCAGGCTCTGGTTGCTTGAGACATCGCCTCAGCCTACTTCTATTCAGATGGGGCCCACACCACAATTACCTTTGTCGGGAGTATTCAACAATCGGGTGTAATAGTGCTTAGGACTAAGGGAGCACAGATCAACCGAGCTCACTACATGGTGCAAGGACCTCAACACTCCCCAGGTGCACCAACTCATGCATTTTCCACGTACTGAACTTGGAACGCTTCCTTCAAGCCATAGATCATGGACTCGCCACACCTCAATGCAAGATGGAATAGGTAACCAGCTATACAATTAGAACATGCAACGAACAAGGAAAATCGGATCATGCAACTCCAATTGCACCACCGACTCTCTCTTCCGAGTTGACTGGGTCAATGCACACCCAACTCATTCTGTGGGACAATGATCGTGCACTTTCTTGATCATGTCAAGCTCCTTGGTGGATACCTCATTGCCTAGATTCATTATGAACTGGTGAAGCTGAGTTGAATCTCAACGCTCGAGTGTTGGGCTTGAGATCAAGTTCCAAGATGTTGTACTCTAATCAATGCTTAGTATGGGTTACTACTCACAAATCTCTAGCCACCTCCACGTGGCATCCTATCAGAGCCTCCCTTCGAGATCCTTCTCTTTCCTTTTGTTAGGCTTTGGTTGCTTGACAAGTGGCCATGCGAAAAGGAGAGATGGGCCTACTTTTTGTTCGGATGGGGTCGACACTGCAATTACCTTTGTCAGGAGCTTTCTGCATGGAAATTATTTAGGTGTCTGTTATTTTTGTTTGATGGTTGTTGCAATTGTTTTTGTTTTTCTACCGTGTGCCCTTTCTGTTTTGCTGCCACGTGGCCCATCTCTCCTCGGAATGTCCTTGTTTGCACACTTTTATAAATTCAAATTAACACTTATTGAAGACTTAAGACATCCTTTAAAATAATTGAGGATAATTGATGATAATTTTTTAAATTGCTATTGTCTTGCATTATGAAAATTTTCCGCTTGTCACACCCCATGTTTTCCAAACAATCTGGTAATTTATTCCCTTCTCTGTAAGTATGAGTGATCTGATAAGACTGAAACCGCTGCAGTAAAGACCAAACTCTTTCTAGAACACACTTTAAACACCATTTTTGAGTGTGCTTTACCTTACAAGCATTAATAATTACCAACGAATCGCCTTCAATATGCAATCTACTTATGCCATACAACAAAGCAATTTCCAGTCCCATTAAAATAGCCTTTGCCTTTGCAATATTATTTGTACTTGTCGGGAGATGAACTGACTTGACTGCTAGAACCATACCCTCTAAATTTCTTAAACATATACATGCTCCTGATACCCCAGGATTACCTCATGAAGCCCCATCAAAATTCAATTTTATATAACCCTCATGTGGCGCCATCCATTTGACATGCTTCCTATCAATCTTTGATGTTTGTGATTGTATACAACTGCCCAAAAATGGAATCTTCAAACTCTTCCAATTATGCATAACCAACTCATCCCAACTTGTCAAAACTGAGTTTATATTCTTAAGTTTATGGATGCTTGAATTTACTAATTCTAAAACTGACTTTTCTATTTTACCACAAACTATCTCTAATGAAGAAGCATCTTTCCTGAAGATACATAGGTTACACTCCCACCATATGTTCCAAATTACTAACACTGGCACCACTTTCCAAATGCAAGAAAACAAGCTCATTTTATACAATATCGACTAGCTTTGAAACAACTCCCATAAGGAATTTGGCAAAGGAGCAGAGAAGTTAAGCTTATTCAAAACCCATGTCCAACATTGTTGAGCAAAATGACAATTAAGAAAAAGATGATCCACATCTTCTACCTCATTACTACACAACGGACACTTAAAGGGTTCAACTATATTTAATTTTGCTAGCCTATCACTTGTTAGAATTATTTTTTGTAATGCCAACCAAGCAAAGCTTCCTACCTTAGGTAGAACTACACTATCCGAACAAAAATAATATGGCCTCTAAACCACTACTTGGCATTGCCTAAGACAAAGAGCCTTATAGCCTTTACCTAGTGTGTATTTTCCATTAGTAGAAGTTTCCCATACCAACCTATCTGGTTTTGTAGAAAGGAAAACTACACACTCATTCAATTTCTCTTGCACACCTAGACACTGCTGACTAGAAAGAGACGAATCTGACAAAATTCTCCAATTCACTTTCCTCAAAGTGCTATCAACTGATTGGACATAATCTAAAAAATTATCCACCCAAGCTTGTTTCATTCATTCCATTACAAGATGAAATTTAGGATACCTTTGCAAAGGAGGATTTCCATTCCACGAGTCACTCCAAAATTTAACACTTTCTCCATTATTAACCTCCCATGATAAATATGTCACAATCAAATGCCTACATGAGACCAAAAAATTCCACATAGAAAATCCTTTTGGTGGATTAACTATAGTGAGGATTCTTGAAGGATCCCAAGTATCCAAGTACCTTTCTTGCAAAATACTACACCATTTAGTCTGTGGATTCTCATACATTTTCCATACCAATTTTGCTCCAAAAGCTTTATTTCTGCATGCTAAACTATAAACCCTAGCCCCACCCTGACCTTTTTTCTTTGCCATTTCATCTAACAAAATCAAAGGCACCTTTTTTTTTCATCCAAATTCCCTTTCCAAACAAAACTTTTAATAATTTTCTCAATTTCTAAAATTATCAATCTTGGAGCCTTAAGAACTACTAAAAAATAGTTTGGGATTGAAGACATAACTAATTTTACCAGAAGAATTCTTCCTGACAATGATAACCATATGGCCTTCCAAAGAAAAATTCTTGACTTCAACCTTTCCACTACTTTCACCCAATACATTGGTTTATTGGCACCCATGAAAAGAGGAACCCCTTAATATGTGCCAAGTAGAACTGCTTTCTGAAACCCAAGAATACTAACTTTTTTTGTGTTGTCACTTCCCTTGTATTAAGAATGTACACCTTTGACTTGGATGCATTTACCTTTTGTCCTGACACTGATACATATTTATCTAAAACCTCTTTAATTTTCTTTGTCTCTGTAATCTAGTAGCCTTACCAAATAAATTAGTATCATCCGCAAATAGAGATTGAGTCACCTTTAAGCCCATGTCCCCAAGTCGGATCCCTTTCCAATGGCCCTCCAAATGCTTCATGATAATGAACCTACTCAAAGCCTCTACTATTATTGTAAATGAAAATGGTGAAAGTGGATCCCCTTGCCTAACACCTTGTGATGCACTGAAAAAACTAGTAGGAGCACCATTCAATAAAACTGGAAACTTTGCACCTGATAGATATGCACTTATCCATCTGCACCATCTTGCACTAAATCCAAAATTTCTAAGTACTTTTTCAAGAAATTCCAATCAACCCTATCGTATGCCTTCATCATATCCAATTTTACGATGATAGACGAAGCTTTAGATACAAAAATTGAATGCAATGCCTCATAGGATACTATCACTCCCTCAATAGTTTCTCTCCCTGGAACAAAACCCTCTTGTTCTTGTGACACAATCCTTGGTATAAGAGGTTGTAACTACAAGTAAATTGCTTTGGTAAAGATCTTGTATATAGTGTTGCACAAAGATATTGGCCTAAATTCTGTAAAAGTTTTCGGCTACTTTACTTTTGGAAATATTACTATATTTATTACATTAAATTGTTTCAATAATGTACCCGTTCACCTGGATTCTTCCAGAGCCCATAACACATCAAAACAAAAAATTTCCTAGCATTTTTTAAAAAATAGAGCAATGAATCCGTCTGGGCTAGGTGCTTTGTCTGGTGCCAAGGAAAAAACTACATTTTTAATCTCATCTAAAGAAAAAGATTTGAGTAGAGATTCATTATCCCTTTCAGACATAATCTTTGGTATTACTTCCAAAAGTTCCACTTCATTCCTAACACTTTGCTCCCCCTTATCCCTTGATGCAATTAGAAGATCAGAAAAGAATTTTACACATTCCCTATTTATCTCTTCTTCTTTCATGAGCCAATTACCCGTAGACACCTCCTGAATAGCTTGAACCATTTTAGCTTCTCTTTTAATCTGTGTAGAAGCATGAAAGAACTTAGTATTATGATCACCCTCCCTCAACCACAGTTCCCTCGATTTTTGATGCCAATACACTTCTTCTCGTGCACTTAATTCTTCCCATTCACTTTGTATTTACTTTTGCTTGTCATACAAGGGCTCATCCAGGCCATTCTGAATGATTTTCTCATGTACTTCCTCTAATTTCTTACGAACCACCTCTTTTTGTTGAAAAAAATTCTTAAACACTTATTTATTCCATTTCACCAGGTGTTGCTTGATATGTGCTAGCTTTCTACACAACTGAAACATCTTTGTACCCTGCTCATAAGGTGACCCCATCCACCATTTTTGAATTAAATCCTGGAAACCTGGGTGGCGAAGCCACATACTTTCAAATTTGAAAGAAGATTTGAACTTCGGGGAGGAAACTTTAGAAATGACTAAAGAAACATCATAATGATCTGAATCTGCATAAGGAAATATCTGAGGCACAAAATTATGCTTCAGGTTAAACCAATTTGCAAAGATAAGGTATCTATCCAACCTAACTGCTATCTGTAAAAACCCTTTCCTTCTATTAGTCCATGTGAAATTTCCCTTAACTGGAACAACATCCCTCAGAGCATTTGCATTAATGAATGCACTAAAATCTACTATTACTTTAGGAGAAGGAATAATACCCCCTTTCTTTTCCTAAAATGATGTGATGGAATTGAAGTCCCCTTCCATAATGACTTTCTCATCCCCTATATTTAAAATTGCCTGAGAAATACAATCCCATAAATTTTTCTTATCTAGGGTGGTTGTTGGTCCGTAAATATTAAACAGTATAAATTTGAGATCAAATTTTGTTACTTCCACCATCTGCCAATTACATTCATTAAAATTTGAGACTATATTTACCACCTTCAGATTCCACAAAACCACTAAACCCCCTGAAGCACCGTGAGCAGGCGAATGTAATGACTTCCATAAATGCCATTTCTAAATTGTAGCTTCATATGTTTCAGTTGAATTTTTTGTCTCCTGCATAATTACAATGTCAGCTCCACATCTATCCACTTGGCACTTGATGCGAGCACATTTTTCAGGGGAATTAATGCCCCTAACATTCCATGAAACAATCTTCATTGCACTCGAGGAGAGCAATAGGCTCTCCTCAGGCATTTAGGAAACACTTTTTTCATTGAATCGTAAATAGTGCTTTGAATTCCTACTTCTATTTCCTCCTATACCTTAGCCATTCTTGAATTTCATCCTCTCTTTCCTGGAGACTTCTTTACTACCAATTGGAGTGGGGTCTGAGCAACTAATAAATCTTGTGAAAAATCAAACCCCGCAACATCCTCAATACTAACCAGTCTTTTTTCTGGAGTAGCTTGTATTGCTTGCAGTGAGGTTTTCGCCTCCTTTCTTTTACATGCGTCAAAACTTACACACTTTCCCTCCACAAACAAGTCTTTCACTTCTAATTATTCTTCAATATCATCAAATAGATTTGAACCTACAGACAACAAGACCTTCTCTGCCAGATATTCCAAGTCCTCATCAGAAAATTTACCTTTGCTCAATGAAATACCTTGCACTCTCAACCATTTTGATTCAACTGACAGGTATGTTGGTGGACATACTTGACTTTCCTTTGTCTCGTCCATACTTAAAGTTTCTAAATCTTGAAACATTAATTTCCTAACTATAGAGTTCAACTGATCCTCAGAAACCTATAAAGCTAGGTAGTATAAATGCAACATGTTACTCATATGCTTCATGTTCAAAACCTCTAACTGCTTGACGATGGTTGTGGAAACCACATACTGAGTTCATTGCCTAGCCTAAACCGCATACACCTAGTGACACAGATCTTGCCATGTTCCTTAGAAAAATCTAGGCTGCACTTTCTTATTAGCTAGCTCCATCCCACCAAATGATGAACCATTATGAATAAAAAACTCTGATGACCCCTTTTTCTCAACAAACAAACCCCTGAGCTGATCTTGCAGAATTATCTGAAAAAGTGAAGATTGAATTTTCTCTCCAATCCCCCGATATGCAATTTTTTTATCACCTAAACCATTCTAAAATAGATCCCTTCCTGTCACCTTATCATAGCTAAAAAACTCTTGCTTATAAACTCCATTTTTCTTTCTACATTTTATCTTTGTTTGCCCCAATATTTGACATTGATCATGTACCCTTTCAAGGATTTCAACCAACCATGCTTGATGGCCCTCCCCACATTTAGATGGTACCACTGGAAACCCTTTATTTGCTTCATTCACTCTACTCATCCTTACTAACTTAGAAAGATTGTTAAATGAACATAAATCTTTTTTAATGAGTTGACTACCATCTATGTGTCTGAATCATTTTGTTTCACATCCTTTTCAAACACCTTACCGCCATTGGCCAAACCTTGTTTAAATACTTCCTTTTTCTCTCTACAATCAATCTTTAAATGCCCCAGCCTATGACATTGATCACACACATTGTCAAGAGTCTCAAACAACACCTCTTGCTACCATTTTGCCCATTTTGATGTTATCTCTAAGTGCTTTGGAAGCCCCTTGGTTGTATCAATCAAGACACTCATCCTTGTAGGCTTTGAAGGATTATTGAAAAATTGAAAGTCATGTTTTAAGAAAATGCCTACTTGATTCGCCATTATTTATAACATATTTAATTCCCTATATTCCAATGGTAAAGCATGAATTTGAATCTAGAAAGGAATGAATCTTGTGACAAAATCCTCAGATTTAAAATGCGGACTCTAGTTTTTCATATATAGACCCGAACCTTGAAATGACCATGACTTAGTTTTAAACACCACTTCCTTACACATTTTTCTTGAAAACAAAACAACAAAAATCCCTTTACTTTGATCTAGATAAAACACCTTAACTGACCCTTCCCATTCATCTAAAATTAAATTCTTTAGGGTTTGTACATCCAAGGCCAGATTCCAAAACTTACATATATGCCCTTTGTCTTTGAGATCTTCAATTTGCGGCTACAACATATGTTGAGGAAAATTAATCTCCACCACTCCATGATGTTGTGAGGAGAGCTCAGTAGTCCCAATCGTGGGTTCCTCCATTCACATTTTATCATTCTGACTACCTGAGAAGCTTTCTTGCACTTCTTTCTTTTTCCAAACCTTCTTGAACACTCTCTTCTTGGATTTGAATTTTCCTTTTAGACGCTTTCTTCTTCCATTCCTATTCTTGTAAGCATGCTCATCCGTCCTCGGCCCGACACCCTTCTGCCCACTCCACCGCCCACCATTCTTCACAAAACCCACATTCTCTGCATATTGAAATTCTGGATTTTGATAACTTATATTCCTGCCTTTCCGCCTTCTCTCCTCCTCAATCCATGCTCGGCTTCTTGCTTTGCTATGTTGCTTTCCTGATTGCACCAACACGTTTTGTTGACGAAGGAAAGCTTTAAAAAAATTTATGCATTCATGATTCTGGTAATCTGCCCAAAGGCAACAGTTTCATTTGGATTGAAGGTACCTCCTCCTATATTGGGCTAATGATACTCTCTTTCGAATAAATCCAAGATCGATTGTTTACGCTTGTCCAAATGCTTGCCTAAACTAGCAGGGTTCCAGTTAGGTCTCGTAAATCGAAGCGTAACCTTCACCTTTTTTTCCCTGGCATTATACTACCCCCTCTTCCCATTCTGCATAGAAACCTGAGAGAAACCTTGACTAGCATTCTGCCTAAAATCAATACTCCTATCATTTCCTGCAAATTGCCCCAAAACCTACCATTGCTCCTCCATTGCTAATAAATTAATATTGACTTTATCTTTCAAAAACATCTATTTTTTATTTTTGCATCACATCATTTTTTCTTTGGAAAGGTATGATGTCATTCAAAATTCCTTTCACTTTATATGTGTTCAAGTAATTTATTGTTAATAAATCAAATTTTGCATTATAATAGTATTGACTTATGGTTTTATCCATACCGACCTTTTATTGTTGTGATATAATTTTTATATAGTTTGACCTTTATCCAATGTTAATATATGCTATATTTGGCCATTAAATACTTTACTTATTTCATAAACAAATCGGCCTATGTTCATAGATATAAGTCATCCTATGTTCATATATAAATTGGCCCTCAAAGCATCATAATATGTTTATAAATATATATTAATATATGTACATATACATATATATATGCCAATAAATGTATATATATATATATATATATGTATATGTGTATATATATACTAATATATATACACTATGTCAATCAAGTATGTATACATTCGATATATGAATGAGTACGAACAAGCTAACATTCACATAATAATAAAAACCATATCGACTATATATATATATATATATATTCCTCTATGTACATGTATACATATACTGATACATCCATATGGACATTTCCATTTGTCCATTATACACATGTATCAATACATGTATATATCTCATATATATACACAAATTCGATTGCTCAATCAAGCATATACACAATTACCATCGTGTTGATAGGGAATAGACGTGTGGTGTATTAATACATAAACACATTCATGTTGTATTGTCCATTTGATTGCTCCATGCTCATAAGCAACCCATTCATAAGCATTCATAGGTAAGTCTACCTATGTACCCCTATGCATGTGTTCCTTCATGTGTATGGTCTATCGTCAAAATGCATATGTATACATATACCTGCATCCCATGTGTGTTCACCTCATCAATACAAGCATGGTAATATAAGGAAGAACTCATAAGCCCTAACATATAAACAACATCCAAGAATGCACTCAACATTAATCAAGCCCCTTAGTAATGCAAACACATGATACTAAGGATGACTTACCAAATCCCAACACAACAACTTGACTCAACCATTCTACTATGAGTGTGTGTAAGCTCATATAGGTTACATTACTAGTTGCCCGACCAAGATCTTCTCTTGAGTGATACTTCCCCTCCACCTAGAGGAATTGAACATATACTTGCATCCAACTAACACATTCCTATGATAGTCGGTTGTTCAACAAAATATGCATCACAATATTTCTCCATAGTTAGAATATCCAATTCAATAACAATCCATTTCACATATATGCATTTCATCATATAACATTAAATGGAATAACATTCATTCATAATTCATTGATAACAAAGTGCAAGAACAATTTATTCTCATTCAGAATTCAAATCGCATTCACATTTACCCCACATAGTAATAGTAAATAGTAAATACACAATTGAGGTGTAACAATAAGAAACCACATTCCCACCATTCAACACTCATAATTTAAAGAGAGCAAGAATTGGGTTCTTCACTTCAATTCTATCAAGAAGATGGTGTTTGATGCCTTTTAAATCTTTACCATCTTCAGCAATCACAACCACAAAAAAGGAAAAATTTAAAAATTGATAAATAAAATCAATGTTTCATTCCACACTAAGAAATTCATATGGCAAAGGTATGCCCCTCATTTATTTGTGTTTTAAATTTCTACCTAGTTTGTTCCCTCGCTTGGAATTAAATATATGAATGATTTATTTTTAAACATTTTGATATTAACACCTTTTCCAAACTATTAGGTGACTACTTATGATAATTTTTTTACTAATTTTACTTTTGTACTCTAGTTAATCAACGTTGACCATCTATGGGCAGTGGGAAATTTTAGTTAATCTTTCCTTTAATTTTCTAGAGCCACCAACAATTTGGTAACAAAAAGAGAATAAAAACTCTCTAACATATTGTGTGTTAGAAGAGGAAATTTGTAAACTGATCTTAATGGATATGATGTAAATCATCTTGTATCTTAATCTAAAGTTAAAAAATAAAAATAAAAATTATACCTTGCAACTTCTTTTTTTTAGTAAAAGGCATAGAGCCTATAATTATATTAATATAGTAAAATATTTACAAAATAGCAAAGTATCCATGGACTTTAATCACCAACAACTACTAATGATACAAACATTTGTTACATTTCTTTTACAGATTATTAGCATGAGATACAAAATTCATTAGTTGCATGAGGCTGCTCTAAAAGGCTTCTTCGTATATATAGCAAGATACAAGAAAAACTAGGAAGAAACATATAACCCTATGAACACTGAATACTCTGATCTAGGAATGCAATTTAAACTGTCACTCCTCCATATTGACATTGTCAATTGAGTTTTCACCCTAGCCTTTTGAAGGTGGAGAATCCACACAAATCACAGGTGGGTAGATTGGGCCCGACAAAGCGTTGATGGCATGGTGAGCAGAATGATTCAACAAAAATTTGATAGCAAAGAACTTTTCTTAAAATTTGACATCCATTTCTAGGCAGATACCAGTTGCATTTTGACTCAGAACCCTTAACAGAATTCTATCATCTTTCCTTTCAAAATCCAATTTCAATGCATCATATATGAGGATGAAGCTCATCTTTTTCTTTAAATATTTTTTGTGGAAAATTCCCCCTCTGTAACCTTTTCCCTTGAATAAATAATACTCTTGGATGGATTTAATTAGGGCATTATCGCGCAACATGTGATCTTTAACAACTTTTGAAACTATCTTCTTAACAAAAGTTGAAAACTGAAGAAGGTCCAGAATATTGGAGAGGAAAATCGCTAATCCCTGGCTTGGGAATAAGATTCGCCTTGCTTGAGGGCTTGTAATATCAACACCCAAGATAGTGCAGATACATTCTTCAACTCTAGGGCACTACATGTAGAAAATCATGTTCAAGCATTCTTGGGAAAGAAAACCTGTGAACGACCGCTCCCAATCATGTACCTTCAGGGGAACACGAAAATTCAATGGCTTGTATTTCATTCTTCACCTTGCAACCAACACTCCACTCCCAATAACTCCATCTATTCATGCCACCACCTTTTGCAACAAACAGAGCATAGCAAGAAGAAACTTGTAGAAGTGATGAAAAAAATGATGGAAGTATCCTTTTAATATGGCGATGCCATCATTTCGGCAAGAAGGTGATTAATGTTGATGTCTAATCAATGCATAACATATATCTCCCATGAGTCGCCACCTTAGCCTTGAGCTGGATAAATGATCATTAAGATGTGTGGAGGCTGTACTCGCACAAACTTTTAATTTTGCTTTAACTTGCAATGTACCTACAAAACACACGTTAGCTTAAAACCTTTGGAACTTCTTGTTGTATTTGTTAATGGGGATTTGTTACACATGCAACTAATATGGGTAATAGATTAGACTTGTTTAGATAACCTGTGAAGGATTTATTGCCTTAAATAGCTGAGATTTAGATCAAACTTCTTAAGATTTGATTAAAGACTTTCTTGTACCATCACAACAATATAATCTAGCACCTCTTTTGTAACAACTTCCATGTGATAGCCACCATGATGCTTAAAAACATGCGAGGTTAACTTGATCTGAATCAAAGGTGGCTGCTTAATATTCCCATGTACTTAGATTACATTTTACCTTTTGGATAAGTCTTTGGATTTCAAATGGGATTTTCCAACATGTATGCCACCTTGTGCATGAATTTGAGAGGCCTATAAAAAACCCTATTTATTTGTGATCAATGTTTTTTAGATACAATTATTTTCCTCAACTTATCATTGATATTACCAGACTCCTTATCTAGTGAAACTTCTTCCTCCTCTTGGTCACAAGCCATATTTTCCAATATATTAGCCAATTTGTTACCCTCTCTATAAGTGTACATAATGTGCATGATTTCAAAATTGAACAATAAATTCCATGCTTGTTGTAGAATATAATGCAATTTCTAGTTTTGTATCTTCTTTTCTTTACATGCATTTATAATTATCAATGAATCACCCTTTATTTGGAGTTTTGAGATATTCCTATCAATTGACATCTTAAGCCTATGTAGAAGCCCTTGTGCCTCTGCTATTTTATTTGTACCTTGAGGCACTCTAATTGAATTAGATCATATTAGACCACCCTTCCAATCCCTAATCACTAACCCTACACTTGAAATTCTAGGATTTCCCCTACATGCCCCATCAAAATTCAATTTTCCAAAACCTTTTAGAGACGAAATCCATGAAATCTATTCCTATCAATATTCTATTTTAAAGTTTGATGAAAACTCCCTTTGAATGGAATAGATAGATGCTTCCAATTTTTAAGTAAGAATGCATCAAAATCTATAAATATAGAGTATATAGATTTATCTTTCTGAAAATATGCATTTGTGACCTTCGAAACCGATTTTTCTAACAATACCAAAACCTAATCTACCCTTATTATTTGTTTCTTGAAAAATTGTTTGTTCCTTTTCAACCAAATGCACTAAAGCACGATTGCTAGCACTAGCCTCCAAACACAAGCAAACAATGAAGTTTTGTATAATATTGGCCAACTAGAAAAAAAATCCCATAATGTATTTTGCGAGGGGAATCCAATTCATTTTATTTTGAATGAAAGTCCAACATTTTTGAGTAAATGAGCATTGGAAAAATAGATGATTAACATCTTCCAAAACCTCCTCACATAGCACACATGTAAAGGGTGCAAATATCCCAATCTTTGAAAGTTTATCACTGGTTAAGATCTTATTTTTTAGAGAAAGCCATGCAAAACAACCTACTTTTGGAAGTGTCAAATTGCATTCCAATAGAAAGAAAAAGCCCTTTGCGACTAGATATTTCCCTATTACTTATTACTACCTTATAACCTCGACTAACTGAATATTTACCTATTTTTGAGCAATCCCATACTTTATTATCTAGACTATCTAACTCGAATACCATTCTTTCCTTTTAAATTACCTCTAATGCTGACCTTTGATCTTCAAGTATCGGTAAAATGGAAAAAGTATTTCCATGAAATTTTCCCTGTCAATCCATCAATCATACCAAAATAATCCTTTACTTTCCTGCCCTAGTTACTAATTGATACTTTTTGTGCTATTTGTAAATTGGTTAATGTTTTCAATAGGGGGTAGTCATTCCAAGAATCATCCCAAAATAATGCTTCTTATCCACTGTGTATCTCCCATGTTAGGTGTGGTGTAATTACATTTCTACATTCTAACAAAAAATTCCACATTGTTGATCCCAATGGGTGATTAGAAATAGTAAAGATCTTATTTAGGGAGTCAACATCCAAATATTTTTCTTGCATTATTTTACACCACTTTGATTGATGTTTAGAATACATATGCCAAACTAGTTTTTCCCCAAAAGAAAAATTCCTAGCCAACAAATTATGAATCATTGTCCCTCTATACTTATTAGTGCAAATCTTTTCTAGAGAAACCAATCTTATTTTCCTTTTACTATCCATGTTAGCTTTCCACAAAAAATCTCTCATTAGTTTTTCTATTACTAGTATTATTGATTGTTCCGCCCTCAAAACTACTATATAGTAGTTAGGAATGGTGGACAAAATTGATTTTATCATTAAGATTCTCCCTCAGAGTGACAACCAATGATCCTTCCATGAAATGATTCTTGATTGAATACTTTGAATCACTTTATTTCAGTATGACACATTATTTGCACCCGAAAATAAAGGTATACCCAAATATGAACAACGAAATTCTACCAATTGAAAACCAAGATGCCTTAATATTTTCCTTTACAATGTTTCCTTTGTGTTAAAAATATAGATCTTTGACTTAGTTGCATTTACTATATGCCCGGATGCTACAAAATATTTATCTAAAATACCCTTAAATTGTTTAGCTTCTAACAGAGATGCTTTCCCAAACAAGATGGTGTCATTAGCAAACAAAGAATATGAAACAATTATTTTTGTCAATGGTAGAGAAATACCTTTCAATAAACCTTGATTTCTAGTCTTATGAATGAATCTGCTTAGTGCCTCTACTAAAATAATAAATAAAAAAGGCGAGAGGGGGTCACCCTGTCTAACTCCCTGAGTAGAATTAAAAAATCCTACAAGTGAACCATTGATAATGACTCAAAATTTAGCTGTTGACAAGCATGATAAAACCCATTTACACCATTTGTGACTGAATCCAAAATTTCTTCATACTTGTATGAGGAATCCTCAATCAACTCCATCATATATTTTCATCATGTCCAACTTGATTATGAATGAAGACAACTTATTAGTATTTATAGAGTGCAGGACCTCATGAGCCACTAGAGCTCCTTCTGCAGTTTCCCTTCCTAGGAAAAGTCGCCTTGTTCCTCTAAAATGATCTTGGGGATAAGTGGTTGAAGTCTGAGATACATGGCTTTAGTGAAAATCTTGTATATTGTATTACATAGTGAAATTGGTCTAAATTCTAAGAAGGTTTTTGGAGCTTTGACCTTGGGGATGATTGCAATATGTGTTAGATTGAATTTTTTTTAGAAATTTTCATATTTTCCAAGATTCATCCAAGGCATGGAGGAGGTCATTCCCTATAAAATCCCAACACTTTTGATAAAACATAGCTATGAATCCATTTGGGTCTAGAGCCTTATCAGGCGGCAATGAGAAAACCACTTCCTTGATTTCTGCTAGGGTAAATGGTTTCATTAGCTGGTCATTCTCTTCTTGGTGCAACAATTGAGAGATAGCCTCCAACATATCTTCCTTATCCCTATTAGATTGTGGAATTTCAGGTACAGAAGTACTTAGCAAGTTTGTAAAAAATTTGATCCCTTCATTTTGTATGTATTTCTCCCTTGTGAGGCATGCACCTAATACACTGTCTTGGATTGAAAATATTGAAATTTTAGCTCTCTTTATCTATGTGGAAATATGGGAAAAATTTGTGTTTCTATCACCATCCTTTAACTAGAGCTCCTGAGACTTCTATCACTAATAAATTTCCTCCCTTGCAAGCAACTCTAACCATTCTGATTGTAACTTTTGTTGTTGTTCATAAGAGGAAACATTTAGTCCATGAGATGTGATATGCTCATTTATATTTGCTAACTACTCAAAACCACCTCTTTTTGAGAATTTTTTTTTTTTTAAATCATGAGTGTTCCAACCCATTATTTGTTGTTTTACATGTGCAAGGTTTTTGCAAAGTTGAAACATCCTAGAACCCTTAACAAACGGAGAATTTTTCCACCATTGCTCAAGAAGGGGAAGAAATTGAGGATGTATAAACCACATACTTTCAAACTTAAATGAATATTTTTGGGAGGTAATAGAATTTCTAGGTGATATATTTAGTGAGACTGAAAAATGATCCAAACCCGCTAAATGTAGGATCTCTGAGGATAGAGAATAAACTCTAAAAGCCCAATTTGGCGAAGCTAAAAATTTGTCTATTAATTCTACTATCTACAAAAAATCCTTTCTCCTATTTGTCCACGTAAATTTCCTATTTGCAAAAAAAATATGTTGAAGTGCATTATCATGAATTAAAGTTGTAGATTCTTCCATTACTTTTTGGGGCGGTAATATACCTCATTTCTTTTCTTGAGGGGAGACTATAGCACTAAAGTTTCCTATAAGAAGGACAATTTCCACTCACATCTTATCCAATAGTTGCTTCAGATTATCCCACAACAATTTCTTACCCACCGTTGATGATGGACCAAATACATTTATCAACCAAAAATTTAACTCAAAATGTGTTACCTTCACTAACTACCAATTTCCATCATTGGTAATAAAATCTATGGCTATTGTCTTTGGATTCCAAAGAGTTAATACCCCACCTGATGCTCCCTGTGCTACTAAATGATTAGATGACCATTTCTTCCATTTTTTGATTGTTGACTCAAACATATCATCAGAAAATTTAGATTCCTATAAAATCACAACATCTACCCCACAAGCCTCAAGTTGATGCTTGACCTAGGCTCTTTTGTTAGAGGCATTAATGCCTCTAAAATTATAGGATATAATTCTCATTGTACTCGATGAGAGAAACACACTCTCCTCAGTCTTAGTTATTTAACAGGGACCACCTTTACATTGCCATTGAAAGTTATTGAATTCTTGCTTCTATTTCCTCCCAAACTTTGACTGCATGAGATTTCCTACCTCTCTTCCCCAAAATCTTCTTCTTAACAGGTTGCATTCTTGGTGATTGTGATATTGATAGGGTTTTAGAATAGTCAAACTCATATTCTTCCTTCATTACCTCTTTTGATATTTTATTAATAATTTCAGACCCCAGTATTGTTAGAATTTTTTTTGTTAACTCTTCCAATTTCCCTACTTGAAATAGACTATGAAAGTTGAAAATATTTGTTTTCTCTTCTTCTGCATTCTCAAAGTAATAGTGTTGTAAAGAGATTTTTTTGACATTCAAATTTTGACTATGGTGTCATTGACATATATTCTTGGATTTCCTTAAGCTACTCAAATTGATCAAGTGCCACCCCTCTTATATCCTTGTCAAACATGAGATATTTAACAATTTCATCCAGATGAAACATGTTTAAAGATGAAAATGAAGTAGGAAGAATTGGTATTAGAGAAAAGTGAAACCTCTAAGAGGAATTATTTATGTTGTATGACCAAACTTAGGAAAACTCTCACAGAATTTTGAAGTATCCTTAAAAGCGCAAACAAAAAATATAGTAACTCTTCCTTTTATCAATGAAGTCCAGGGAGATATAGCCTCTTTGACTATTTTATGTATTACTGGCCATCCATTTTCAAATCCATTTACTACATTGTTATTATCTTGGAAAGGATGTTTAGGGGAAAACCCGACTGCTTTGTTTGTCATAACGGGAATTACTACATTAGAGGAGGCCTTAATGCTTTCAATTATATTTTCCTTTGTCCTCTCCATTATTTTTTGATGTACGAGATCATTACTCTCCTCTTTATAATTAGTCTTAATATGATCCAGTCTATGACACATCACACAAGCATTTTCTTGTGTTTGTATGAAGATATTATGTTTCTAGATTCCATATTTGGATTTTATTTGAATAGCTTTTGGGAAACCTTTAGATGCATCTAATAAAATGCAAACCCTAACTGGACAACTAGGGTTTCTAAAGAAATCAAATTCATGCTTTAAAAAAATCCCCATTTGGTTTGCAAAGATCTCAACAGTTTTAGGTTTTCTATATTCTAATGGAAGAGAGTGCAATTGAATTCAGAAGGGCACAAATTTAACAAATGCTATTGTTGGATTAAAATTTGGAACCCAAGGTTGAATATATAAACCCGCTCCTTGAAAAGACCAAGATTTAACTTTTAAAACATTATCTTTGTGTAATTTCTTAGAGAAAAGAAAAACAAAGAAACTAGAACCTTGATATATATAAAAAACCTAATTAGCACCAATTCATTCTTCATATACCCAATCTTTCAAAGATTCCAAATTTTAGGGTTGAATTTCCAAAATTTATAGATTAATCCTAATTTTTGAAGATCCTGAACTTGCATGTCAAGATATTCTTGTAAAAGGGTTAATGACAAAACTCCCTTCTCTGTGTTCTGCTTTGGTGAAGAATGTTGTTGCTGCAAACTTTGTTCAAAATTCCTTGACTCCCTTTGTTCAGATTCTTTTGGTTTTCCCTTTCCTCTTTTCTTTTCCAGACCTTTTTAAAGCTAGATTTGTGTCCATGTCTTTGTTGTGAAAACTTCGAGAAAGAGGATTCACCTTCTAGATCTATTTTCCTATAGTTGAACAACATGGCGAGGGATTTGGATTGAAGGGTTCCCCATTTGTGGTATACAAGTAATCTAGCAAAGAAAATTTAACATGTATAGAGTTGGGGTGAGATATTGGAGGTTTTCAGGCCAAAGGCAATGTCTAACCATCAGGAGCATTTGGAAGAAGATTTCAAATGAATCACTTTTTGGTTAGTTTCAAACCCACAAATGTCAAAGACCCCCTATTTTTTTTGACTAATTTTTTTCTAAGGTCGAAAAGAAGTCCTATGGTGGGAGAATGCTTCAAATGTGATAGTATACTGGCAATCTCCAATCTATGGGCCTCTATGGAAGCCTTGAGGTCCTTGAAATTGTTGAAATCGATCCCCATATTTCAAAATTTAACCATTGCAATGAGCAGGAAGTTTTCATGAAAAACCATTCCAAGGTCAGAAAGAAGGCCTATGGCAAGAGAATGCTTCAAATGTGACATTATACTGACAATCTCTAGTTTGTGGGCCTCTACAAAAATCCTGAGGCTTTTGAAATCGATCTCCATTTTTCAAAATTTTCACATTGCATTGAGCATGTGGTTTTCCCAGAGCATGAACCGTGATAAAGAACCTTTTTCCCCTCCACCCTATTGACTATTCACCTTGCAACTTCCTTATTATAGTTTTGTGTCCATTTTAGCCCCTAACCTATTTGTATGTGTCTTATGTTACTTAGACCTCCTTTTCCTAGCCTATAATCCCTATGCATCCATATCCTCTTTCTGATCTTCTTTCCATCATATCATTTAAAGATACTATGTGTTCCCTTTCACTTAATTCTATTAGCATCCCATGTCCAAACCCCACCTTTAATCTCACTGATCTATTTTATTTTACCCCCTTGTCAAACCATCAAATGTTTCTTCTAATTACACTATGTATGGAAACAACAAACATGTTATCCTAAATCCTATATTAATGAAAATCAAATTTAGGGTACCATCCACCACTACAGAGCCCCCATTTGAACTTGAGGTCCCCTTGGAAATTAAGCTAGTTTTTTATTTAATACAAAAAATGCCCAAATTTTACTACCTAATAGGGTAGCCTTGGATTTTCAACCTCCAAAATGTGAGCTAATTATTTTGCATGGCCTCCCATCTACCAAGTTTTCACCTTTGAATTCCCAAGCCTAGCTCTTCAAAAAAAAACTTTGCCTCCTTTTTACATAGATAAATTGAAAATTTGAGTTTCTCATAATCTTTTTAGTTATTTTTGTTCATGGATGACACCCAAAAGTTACAAAAAAATAGGAGTGAGATAGATTCATCTCTAAAGCATAATATATATTTTCATCATTAGACATGTTGCAACAATATCTCCACAATAGATAGGTAATTTATAAGGATTTCAACAAGGTGAGTCATTTCCATTTATGAATTTTATTTGAAATAAATTATTTTTTAATTTTTTTACAACATCCTCTTCATACCTCTAACCCACACCCTTCTACGCCATCAACGTACATTTCTATCACTTTTTTAATTTTAATTATTTATCTCCCCACATCCCTACTGTCATTGGCGAAATGTTTGCCTTAGTGTGTTGCTATTTACAATTGGTTTCTCTCAAATCCATTATCAACCCACCTTCATACCTTAGATTTTCAAACATTATCTTATCCTATTTCATTTCCATTTGGTCACCATGGATTCATTTTAATTTCATAGCATTTCCCATCAACCCTTTGTGAACACAAGCCTTTATTTAACACATTTAAGAGTTGTAAGACATTACCATACCAAACCCTCACTTAATCGCTTTAGAATTATCGTTTCGCATTTTTATATTAGTTCTCTTTAAAGCCCCAAATCCTATTTATATTGAACCATAACATTGTTCCCAAAACCATTCTCCCTCCCCACTCTCTTTGTAGAGTTTTCATGCACCTTTTAACATCATCCTACAAGTTTTCATGGTTGTTCTTTGATCTGTATTAAGGTCTTATAATAGATAATTTAAATGGATTTTATTTTTCAATATTTAAATGTGGAATCATGCTTGGAATCTCACATGGGAGTTGATTGAGATAGACTCAACCTTAACATTTTTTTGGAGGGTTCACTCTCACAAAAGTACACTTGTAGTTCATTTTAAAAAAATATTGTCGAGTTCAAAAAAAGTTTTGAAAAGAAAAGTACATAGGGAACCCATCACAAGGTTTGTAGAGCACTATTTGAGAAGGCAGAGATTTCCCTCATGGCTTTTAGTAAGGGTTAAGGCCAACTTGCAAGTTGTCATTTCTTGTTTTTAGGCTTTATTTTGATGGTTTTTAGTCAGACTTTCTATCAAAGGATTATATAAGTCATATGGACTCATCGATGCTTAGAAATTATAAATTTTACTATGTGAAACCATCATAATTTTCTCATTTTATGTCATGTTTTCCAATTAATCGAGACTACTAGGTTTTTTGTGGTGCTATACCCCTATAACACCTTATTTTTGGCTCATAACCCCCACATAACCACTCATATCCTAAGGAATAAGTAACAAATTAGTTTATTGTAGATCGTAGATAATGTTCACAATGGGATAACTTTACTAATTATTACAATCAATCTTACCTTGTATCTACACCCCCCAAGACACACATCTACGTATAAATGTAACAATGCACACAATACCACATGCATGCATATGTTAAAAAAAAATAGAGATACATTGTGAATACACCATAATGAGTAGAAAATTAATTAAATATTTATTTATCTTAAATTTACAAAAATATAACTTTTATAGCTAGCTAACTTTTATCAAAAAATATATACAAGCAACAGTTGAGGCCTTCCCCTAAAGTTACCCTACACACAACCTTTCTCTCTAAGATCCACATACCTATACAAAATGATAAAAATTCCCTTTTTCATGGATAACCCATCCTCTAATCCTCCTCATTCTTTAAGTTTCCTCTATAAATCTTACTCCTTTCCCTCACACAACCTCCTTAAACCTCCTATGAGGTAAAGCCATATCTACTTCTAAAATGGCATCCCACTAATAAAGGTTTCTTCTCTTCTTCTTTTTCTCCTCTTCTCTACTTACCTTTTCTCTCTGCAACCTTCTACATCTATGCATGTCATTCCTCATTTTTTGTTCAAACCAACATATGTTAAAAAACCTAAAATTTCTTGAGAGGTGGTTGTCTTTTCTTTTTTATTATTATCCCTCCTACACATCTACTCTCTTCTATTATTGTTAGATAGGAACAAAATGAATCTTTTAATTGGTTTCTCCTCAAGTCTCTATTTCTACCTTTTTCCTATCTCTTCTATATTTCCTTTGTTCTATCTATTTTCAACAACACCCTCTTCATCATGAGCACTTTTTCATGCTTCAATTCCTCTATAAATTTGGGTGATATATTATTCCTTCCATTTGCCGAAGTAACATGACTTCAAACTCCACTTTTACTAATGTCTTGTTGCATTTATGGGTAGTTTAAGGCCCTATGACCTACTTCTCCACACTTGAAGCATTCTCCCATGAATTTGTTTCCTCTTCTTTGGCCAAATCTATACCTTCATCTTTTATGGAGTATGGCATTTCTGCTACACCATGGTTGTTTTCTTGACTATAAGCAACTAGTTGTCCTCTTCATCCTGATTGTACCTTCTTTTGGTTTCATGTATTAGTCCCTCATCATCATCATTATTAATAATTTTACTTTCTCCTACAAGTCTCCTTTTTTCCAGTTGAACCAAGTTGTTTCCTTGATAATTTCTCCTTAGCCTTGAGTGCATATTGATAGACCTCCTTGATGGTTCACCCTTGTCATGCTCAACTCATCCTATATGCTCAACCTTAAGCCATTAACTTATTGATTAATCTTCTCATTCTTTAAATATTGGTGACCTAACCTAATGAAGATTTTACAAAGCTCCTCAGTGTAGCTCTACACACTCAACTTCTTCTATCACAAGTTTTGTAAAAAAATTAGCAACTCCAATTGATAGTCACTTGGTAAAAATTTAGTCTTCATTCTCCTCACCATACTATCCCATCAAGTGATTTTCTCTCTCCTATTCCTTCTCCTTTCATCTTGCACCTATTTCCACCAAAATGTTGCATGTCCTTTTAGCCTTGTTTGTGACACTATCACCCTTCTTAAATCCTCTATATCATCATATTTGAAATACTCCTCATCTTCATTATCCAATCAATTAATGCATCTATTTCTAGGCTTTCTAAGAAGAACAACACTTTTGCCTTTAATATTCTTCCTATCTTGGAGATGGCTCAAGCATTCTTCTCTTATTTGCATCCATTTTTGCATCTACATTCTCCTATTCTACTATTACAACTCCTTTCTCTACTTCACTCTAATTGTCAACACCTTCATGTGCTCCGCCTCTTCTCCTATCACCCTCTAGGGCATCCACTCAAGCCTTTACTCCCCTTATGGCTTGCAATTCCTTATCAATCCTTCTTGTAGCTTCTTTTCTTGCTACGAATTTGTTCATTCTTCTTCTCAAAGGCATATTTCTGACCTTTGCAACTCTCTTAGCTACAATCTACTTGGTTGCAAATAACACACACTCACAACCAATACCTTCCTTGAATTCTTTCCAACATCACACCAAGGATGATGCACTCCTTCCTAGCGCAGTAACCCACTATGATACCACATCCCTATGATACCCTATTTTAGGCTCACAACCACTCATAACCTAAGGAAGAAGCAATAAATTAGATTGTTGTGGGTAATCATCCCCTATCTCTACAACCCCGCACACATATATAAATATTAAATCAATAACCTACAAAATACCACATAGATGTATACTGTAAACACAAATAAAGATAGACTATGTATTCTCCATAATGAACAACATTAATTAAATATTTCTTTCTTTCATTTACAAGAAATACGATAGCTAGCCTTTATCACAAAATGCATACAAACATGGATTTAAGCCTTATCCAAAAATTGTCTTACGCACAACTTTGCTCTCCCAAATCTACATACATATAAAAAAGGGACTTTTGTGATTGCCCACACTGTACTCCCCACCCTCCTCCTTTACGTTTCCTCTCTAATTCTTACTCCTTTCCATCACATAGCCTTCTTAAACCTCGCATGAAGTCCAGCTATATCTAATAAAGGTTTCATTCTCTTCCTTTTTATTCTCCTCTAATCTGCTTTCACTTTCTGCCCTGTGACCTACCTCTTCCCATGTCACTCCTCCTTTGCCGTTGAAACCAACATATCAAAAAAACCTATACACTTATTATTTTCTACAACTGTCAAATAGAGACAAAGTGAATCTTGTAAATTGTTGTTCCTTGTCTGCGTTTCCATCTTGTTCCTCTCTCTTCTATCTTTCCGCACTACGCCTACTCAAAACTCACAAAAATCCCGCCTTCTTGACCTTTTCAAAATGCCCCCAAGTCTGTATAGGCATCAAAATCAGTTGTATTCAAAGCCAAACATTCTAGTTCCACTGATCAGCAAAATATCAGAAAACCACGCCATAGCGAAACGGCTGCAAAACAAGAAGAAACGAAGAGACTGTTAGGATATTTAATGTCACTGTATATTTAATTTTAATTGTTGAAGGAAGCCAATAGTTTAATATTGAAACTGTCATAGTTTATCTACATCAGGGAGAATATGGACCATAGAATCCATATTGCAGAAAGTAATGATCAGCAAGTGCATCACGAAGAATAGAGGTAAATAAAAAATTTTAATAATTTTAAGATGTAGGAAAATTTGTTAATTGATAGTAATTGGTGGTTAAGAAAAAGTTCAGAGACTTATAAAAGCTATTTTGGTTGTTTAGTATGATGTTATGGATGATAAAAGCAAAAGGTCTAACCATATCGTGTCTAGCAAACTGTGTTTTAATCAATGTCTATGAAAAATCTATTACAAAATTACTGTGGAAGAAATGAGGTGAGATTTATCATAAAAAAATAATAGTTTTTATTTTAAAAAGAAATTGTAGTTTTTAAAAATGAAAGGTGGATAAATTGTAGATCATTTGAAGGCATTTAATATGTTGGTGGTTCAATTAGTATCAATTGATGTGAAAATGGAAAAGGAAGAGAGATGACAAATTGTACTTTGTTCTTTTGTTATGATTATACGAAGTACTTTTGAAACTTTAAAAGTTGAAGATGTTGCAAATTATTTACTTTATAAAGAAATGAGAAGGAAAATATCTATCAAAGCCAAAGAGACCCTAAATGTATGAGAAAGATTTAAAGAAAAAAAGAAAGAAGAATGAGAAGCATGAAAAATCTAAATCCAAATCCAAGTGGAGATCCAAATCTCTTGGAAAGTCCAAGGTAAAATGTTGAAACTATGGTAAACCTAATCACTTCTAAGAGCATTGTAAAGAGTAAAAGAAAAAGAAGTATGATTCTAATTTTGAATTTGAGAAGGAAAATAGTGATGCATTTATTATAGCTTTGACAACTTGTGTAGGTAATGATGCATGGGGGTAAGGTGTATTTGGGTGATGATTCTTATTTAACCATTGTTAGCCATGGTAAAATAAAAATTAGATTTTCAGATGGAAGGATTAAATGGTTTGATGGTGTGTTCCATATCCTTCGGCTTGTGCATAACTTATTATATGTGAGTAAACTAATAGACATGGGTGTGCAAGTTGTAAGATGGTCTAGGTGATATGGTGATTGCCAAAGGTGTTAAAATTTGCACTTTGTACAAACTTGATGCATGCATAGTTGAGTACAATAGTACTTCTATGAAAACCAAATATGAGACTACCTAATTGGATAAAGAGGTGATTACTACTTATGTGGATGGTCATGGTTTCTAGATATCCAAGGGTGCTCATTTTGCAAAAGCCAAAATTATCTACAAAGAAGACTATGTTATAGCACCAAAAACTTGGCCACATTAGGAAGAAAGTTCTTAGGACCCTAAAGAATAAAAATCTTGTTGAGCATTTGAATGGATGTAATATTGAGCTTTATTTTTGTGAGCATTGTATTTATGGAAAACGAAAGTGCATTCAATTTTACTCGATTTCACATAAATCTATTGGTGTTTTGGATTTTATTCATTCTGATGTGTTTGGTCATGTTAATGTACCTTCAATTGCAAAATTTATATATTGTGTTTTACTTATTCATGATTATAGAAGAACATGACTTTATTTTCTTAAGAGTAAATCTGAAACTTTCAGTTGATTTAAAAAAATTAAAGCAATAGCTGAGTTGCAAACTAAAAAGAAAATTAAATATTTAAGAATTGACAATGGCACTAAGTTTTTCTCTAATGGTTTTGATAGATTCTATAAAGATTGTAGTATACAAAGATAGAAGACAACTTTGTATTCTTCCCGGTGTAATAAATAATGAACATGACACTAATGGAGAAGACTAGGAGTATGCTTAGCGGTGTTGGACTAGAACAAAAGTCTTGGGTTGAAGTTATAGCCATTACTTGCTACCTAATTAACAATTCTCCTATATCAACTTTTGTTGATAAAACACCTATGAAGGCGTGGTTGGGTCATAAGCCTTCTTTGAGACATCTTAGAATGTTTTGTTGCGAAACATATGTACATGTCAAAGAGAAGTAAACAAAGTTGGGGAACACGAGTGTAAAATATATCTTCATTGGATACAATATTTGAGATCCTATAACATAAAAGATATTATGTAGTAGAAGTGTTATTTTAAAGAAAACTAAGTCTTCTTTTGTTACATTGTAGCTAGAACAAACAAAAAATAAGTGATTTAGCTTCCTCCTATGCTTGATAAATTTGAATCAAGGCCCTAAGATAGAGAAAAAGTTAAGGAGAGTTCATTAAAATTTGAATATTAGAAGAGGAGGAAGAGCCTCCACCTCAACTTTGTTCGATATTCTACAAGGCATAGAAAACCACCTAAAAGGTATGGGTACTCTCTTGACGATTAGAGATGTATATTTGTTTTGAAACCAAGATCTATAGAAAAAGCATTGGGTATGAATTATGCAATCTTGAAAAATAGCCATGGAAGAATAAATTGTAGCTTTAAAAAATAATAATACGTGGGACCTTGTACCATTTCCTAAAGGATGCAAACTTTTTGGATGTAAATGGGTGTTTAAGAAAAATATTGGTTCAAATGACAGTATTGAGAAATATAGGCACAATTGGCCATAAAAAGTTACTCTTAGGTTGAAGGTGTTGATTATGATGATATTTTCTCCTATTGATAAAATAACATCCATTAAATCCTTTTTTTGTATTGGAGCAAGTAATGATTTAGAAATTGAACAAGTGGATGTGAAGACAACTTTCCTTCATGTTGATTTGGAGGAAGATGTTTATGTAGGAGTTGAATATTAGCTCCACACCTAAGACCACTTGCAAAAACAATGAAAAACCTTGTACAAGAGAGTATGCAAGAAATGAGCTTGCTTGATATATGATACAAAGTGTACAATATCCTTTCTTATATAGACACAATAGAAGATAGGATTAGACAATATTATGAAATGTGTCTCAATCCTATAACATGTGACAACTAACTCAACTTATTATTAAATGACCTAGGGCTCAAGTATTAAATGCCAAAAAGATAAGATAAGATCTTGGTAACAATTAAAACTTGTAGAAAGATTCCTAGGACCTAAGTAGACTTAACATGTAAATAGGACCCATTAATGAACTAGTTAGGTAAAATACCTATTTACACCAACACCCCCCTTAAGTACAACTTAGGGAGTAGATTATTATGTAAATAATACAAATATACAAGGATATAATGCAAATATTTAAAGGGGAGCTCATGTCTAATGTTTCCTTTGGTTCATGCTTGTATTATCTATAGACATTAAAAACCCAATGTAATAGAGGTCTAAGGTTTATGGTATTTATACTCTCAAATCCATTATTTTAAGATGGTACTTGGGTGAATCAAGATTTGACATGTGGCATGATAGTTAAATGGAATTAGGTTTGAGAGAGTCATGGGTAAACACATGACAAGCTTTGTAAAGTTTCATTAGTCCTTTAGACCAATCCACATGTTCCCTAGGCATAGGGAAGTAGACACAATTTGATTGGTTGAATGAATCTAAGTGTGTTAGGGTCTACAAATTCATGGCTTCAAGATCTTAGTAGATGTTTTTGGGTTTGTCTAGCAGTCTCTTCAAACTAGCAAGGTTCACAATGCTAGACAAAATAAAACAACTTAATACAAGTTTATTAGATCTTTCAAGTCTATAGAAGAGAGTTGAAACATTAGCTTTGATCATGTACAAAACTTCTAACCAAATGAGACTCTAAGCTTCAAAAGGGCCCCATGAACATAAAATCTTGAAATCCTTGGACATGACAAAGTAAGCAAACTATGACTTAGTGACTCTTTCAAGTCTCCCAATAACTCAAGGCTTAGATTTTAATAAGATCAAATGTAGATAAGGAATCAAAATTGAGTCTAAGAGGAGCTCAAGTACATAAATAGCATGAGTTTGAGAATGAGAATGCACTTGGAAAATCTACACATCTCCCTAACCTTCAACTATAAATGGTATGCTCACATGCAAGACAATTCATGTCTCCCTTAAGACTATTTCTAATGATTCAAAACAACAATGTACTTCAAGCCCTTCTTAACTACACTTTGTACCTAGGTAATTCCCATTACAAACTTTTGTGTCTAGTTACATAGTGCACTCAATATAAATACCTATCAACATTCCTATTACATAACAATTGTAATTGTTAGAATTATAAATTTTGAACAAAATAATTGGGAAAGCCAATCCCTAGACTCAAAATTCCATAAAACTTCCATGTGAAAATAACATGTGAGTGATGTCTCTCAGCCAAGTTGTGTGGAAGAAGTTAACCACTCAATTATAGTTTTCTATAGCATATCTAAGCTATTATATTCATAGGTTATGTAGACACCAATGGCTTGGCATCAACACCAACTCAATTAATTGGCTTCTTGATTAGTGTCATGATCCCTTATGGGAGACAAATTAACACTATGCAGAACACTACTTTCAAGTCCTTGATGTAGAGAGGATTGACAATGAGCTCAAAAATACAAAATAGGTAATTCTCTTCATCATTTTTCTATCTAAGAAATTTGATAATGATCTCAAAAATGTATATATATATATATGAAATGAACCTTTGCATGCAATTTCTACCCTCCACATATGTAACTATGTATTGGTTATAAAATATTTATTACTTATTGATTATGAATATGGGAGTGTGATTTGTGATCATACTAAATTGCAAATACATGTATACTAAACCCTCTAAAACTATGCATCAAATAAAATGCCTTATCCTTTATGCATTGATGGAATCCATATCCTATTTCTAAGGTTCCTTTTTGACATAGTCTAAATTCTAGAAGAACGTTGACAAACATTGTATGATCTCATATCACATTTTAATAACATTTGCTTGAAAGTTAACAAAAAGTTAAAATGTATGAGTGAAATTAAATAAATAACAAGAGCGGCACAACCTCTAAAAGATGGGCACAAAATCTCATCTAACAAAAATCAAAGCTCATCTGAGCCTCTTCTAGAATATGGACACAAAATCTTATCTGACAAAAATTAAAGCTCATCTTGCTAGCTCAAGTATGTTGTTCTCAAACTCAATTGTATGTTTCCATCAATACAACAAAACTCAAGGGGTCTATTAAAATGAAAATTCAAATTTCAAAGATCAATAAATACATAATTCTATATATTTCTCACAACCCATGCGTATTATTTTTTTGTTTAGCTAAAAAATCATTTGCATTTGCTCATTTAGTATGTGGACATTGGTTATGAAGTGGGAGACCATAAGATCTCTTTGGAATCACTCCTTCCTCTTAGTCATCTTGTCAAAGAATGACTCAATAGATAACGACAAAGTCTCCCTCATGATAAAAACAAACTTTTGAAATTCCTTATGAGACTCATATGTTTTTTTTTTCTATTATTTAATATAGGATAGTACCACAAAATACTTCATTAAGCAAAGTCTTGTGAATTTGTGTGTTTGTTATAATACTAGCTTATCTATCTTATAATAATTTATATAAATAATGTCGAGAAATATCTTTTTTGAGTACATGAATTTTTGTGAATATCAAATAGTAAAATTTATATTACATTTATATTATTAATATATAATATTATATTATGTCTACATAAATATTTGTATTTTTCTTTTATAATTCTCTAACTCATAAGTAATCATAAAGGTACATGAATCCCACACAAAACCTATATGATTATTCATTTCAATAGAGGAGTGGAAGATTGAGCACTATCCTCTATCGAATGTTGGGGGTGCCATCTGACATATAATCCATAATCCTATTAATTGCCACGTTCACAATCAAAATCACCTCCTTAATCACTTCTTTGAATGTGTGGCCACTAGAAAAAGCTAACATCTCATGGAGTGTGGGCCATTATAAATGCATAGTTTGTATTTGTATCCCTAAAAGGACTCAAAACATGAAACCACGTGTCATTATAAACATGAAATGTTGTAACCACATGTGGAGAGGATAACTCATAATTAATGAGATATCATGAAATAAAGATGGGAATTTATTTAACCAATTATTTAAATTATTACCTAATAGATGCCTCGGATAATGGTCTACGCTAAAGTTGGTCAATGCATTTGCACATGTATTTCCTTCCATGAATACATGCCTAATAATGTAGGCCACAAAAGATTATGAGAAGGGTCTATATTTGAATCAATTTTTTTGGTTAGATTTTCTAGTTTTGGGCCTCTCTTTTTTAATTGCATTTATTATAATATGAGAATTTCCTTCAATATATAATTTTTTAATTCTCAATTGCAAGCAAGTTTGTAATCATATTAGGAGCATAGTGACATTTATTTCATTATTTGTCCCCTATCCTATTCCCCTTGAGGAGGCCCTTATCATGACCTTCATGATTTCACACAATGCAACCAACTTTCGAAATGCTTGGATTGCCCCTCGAAGACCCATCATAATTTGGCTTACTTCATCCCATAGAAGGTGCCTCCTATTTGACATCGTTTCTTGGACTTTGAAGGGGATGAACACCACTACCCCCATGAATAGGGGAAAATAAAATAGCTTTGTGATTTCTTTTCATTCATTTATATCTATTTGTGTATTTATAGTAGTATAAATTAGTAAACTTCTTATTTAACAAATTACTAAATATATGAAGTAAATAATTTATTTATTTTTTATTTAATTTTTGTATAAATATAAGGAAAAAAAGCTCAAGTAATTGAAAAAGTGTATTTTAAGAAATAAAATATAAAATTATTAAAATAATTTATTTTCATAAAACTTTGACACTATTGATATTGGCTATGTGCTTAAGATATAGAGTAAACAATTTATTAAAATCATAGATAAAAGATATCTTAAATAAATCTATCTAAAAACACAAAACAACAAAATATATATAGATCTCAACATCTTTTAGGTAGATGTAAGATAACTATACTGATATATAATTTTGTTATGTGCTTGTCTAATCATCAATTTTTTTAAAAAAATAAGGAGCTAACTTATTGTTATTTTGTCAATATAATAGGTCGCTCTTAAAAAAAAACTACATATATCTTCATTTATATTTTTTCTCAAGTTGATCGAAGATAAAATGAGTGACTCTACCACTTAAAGGTTAGAAAATGTGTTTTTTACAAAATGACAAGGTACAAAAGTAGGATGCATGGTTGGGCATCATGAGGAAAGTGTGGACACTAAAAATTGTCTTAGGCCTGCGACTTTATTAAATCCCCTTTCACACTTAATAATTAAATAATTTTAATTATTTAATTAAGTCATTTCTATCATTCTATTTCATTTTTGATTAATTAAATGTCATTTAATTACGTCACTAATGGGCATGTCTCCTATAAATTAAATAAATCTAATTTATTTAATTGTTACTATCTTGTCTACTATAATTAAATAATTAATCCTAATTATTTAATTATTCATTTATCTTTTTCCTCCAGAGTCAAATAAATATTATTTATTTAAATGACTTTCTAAATTAACTTTCCCTCCTACATTTTTGAATTAAATTATTATTTAATTCAAAAAATAAATTTTCCTTTTTCATCTATAATTAAAGAATGTTGCCATTATAACTATTCACTTGCCCATTCAAACTGGATGACCTTTTGGAATTGTTCGGTTTCTCTCTTAGTCGTGTTCCTATCATGTCTCATCTCATTTAATGTCAACCATTGATCAAAAATAAAATCATTCAACCTTGACCATTCCTTCGAATTCGTCTTGTCTATAAAAGACGCTTGTCACTACCATTTTAACAATATTAGAAATCTAGATAATTAGGCTGAGATAATTTATCTTCAAAGTTTTGTTGGCAAAGACTTAGGCTATTGTTGCACGCTTAGAATTTGAGGGAAACACTTATATTATAGAAAAATGGAGAAGGGCTATGGAGGTCAATCAATGGATGCATGCAAGCTTTTGGTAGTATCGTTTCATTTAGTTTATGTTCATACTTCTTTTGTTCTTCATAGTTTATTGGGATTTTGTGTTAATTGATTTAACATCTTAATCTTAGAATTTAATCCTGATTGCAATGGTGAACCTAACATGAACGACAAGTATTGGCAATTTTTCGTACGATATTTTTTGTTTTGCAAGTTTCGGTATAGAATGATGCATCTATGGCTTGCAGCGACACAACTGCTTTTAGTCATTCGTCGCAATCATGACTTACAACGATGCAACTACCTTAGGCTAGAACAAAAAAAATCATTATTTAATTTATCAAATTTTTAGTGCATTTTAGGATTTTTGGTTTTCGATTTCACTATCTAACCCTCTAATTGAATCATACTAGTCTCTTGCTTGTTCAAATTTTGTTAGAATTTTTCTGTTTTACAGGTTCAAGTCTTGTGATGCAACTGAAGAGGGCTTCGATGCAACTAAGATCGACATTAGCCACAAGTGTTATTCTAAGTCATAGTTGCTAGTCCAAAAATGGTAGTCACCATTTCCCAAGATGCAACTGTTGTTGATGGTGAGCCACAAGTGTTAAATATTGTGATGTGATTGCCTGTTCATTAGGATTTCATTTAGAATTGTTAATTTTTTTCTTTTTCTTTCTGTAGGTTAGGGTTTATATTACTGATGTTTTCTTTCCAATTGTTCGCATGCCAAAGACTTAAAATGAAAACTTGGCACTCGTTTGTCGAAGACTGGAGACTTAAACTACTAATGGTGGTTTTGCAAGGTTTTCTTTAATTTCCTTTTTAAGTCTCTATTTTCACATAAGATAATTAAGGGGCATTAATTAATCACTATTTTTCATTCTTGTAAGGTGGTAGGTGTATGCTCTCACCTTGTGCAAACTCAGTGATCAGAAGCCAAACCCATCATTTTTTCACGTGTTTAATTAAACGGGGTTAATTAATCACTGTCTTTTGTGCTTGTAAGATGGTAGGTGTATGCTCTCACCTTGTGAAAACTCGGTGATCAAAAGTTAGACCCATCATTTTTATGTGTTTAATCCCTTAGAGGGCCTATCTCCTGACTTGTGAGAGGGAACGACCCAAGCGATACTTTCATTTCGGTTTTCTTTATAAATAATGTGGTCATGAAAATTTTCATCAATCACCTAGGGTGTGGATGTCCTATACCGACGAAAGTCTCCCTCGGTATCCTTGATATGTGTCAAAACCCTTAGATTTTTTTAAGGGTTGGGAGGCCTCTTAATTGAGTGAACCATTGCATGTATAGGCACTAGTATATCCCGAAACACTGATTAAGAACCACTTATTATAGAAGCCCAAAACCCTTTTTTGCTTGTTGGTGCAGAAAATCGGACCTCCGAAGCCGCCCTACACTTACTATTCATTATCAAGATAGAAATCCCTCGGTTCATAAGATCTTCGAGGTAAGAGATTTTGGTGTGCCCGTTTTGTGTGAGGGGGAGCTAGTGTCACCAAGATCTCTAACTATCCACTTTGTTTAAGTATTTGGAGCAATCCAAGTAGGGACTCAACAAGTAGTGTCCTCTTTCTAGCTTAGGTTATGCTTGCTTACAAGTGTTTTCAAATTTCGTCAAAACTAGTGAAAAAAGGAAAAAGTTTGGGGCTAATATAGGCCCCCATTCAACCTTTTACTCTGATTTTGTATTAGAGTTACCCAAAATATTATGTTTGTTGTGTCTTGTGTGTGTGTTTAAAATGAACATTCTCAACCAAACATCACACCTAGAACCTATAACATTGAAAACTTGAAAACCTCAAAAACTTATGCATGATCTCTCGTAGAACTAAAATCCCTAAGTGAAGACCCACATTTTTCTTCTTCAAACTTAGACATTGTAGTTCAAAGTCTATTAGAAAATGCATCCTCAAGAACTACAAAAACCGAAACTTATTGGTGAGAAATTTTTATGACCGCCCTTTGAGAGACAAACCAAATTTGCATATCCAATATGAGCTTAGCAATTAAATTTTTTTAGACCAAAGACTTGCTCACCCCATTTATGTCATTCCATCACATTTTAGATAATCTTTAGGGTACCCTACTTGCATTGCTTAGACAAATTTTAGGCCATTATTAGATTTTCCTCAATTATTATAGACATCCATCATTAGGTTGCATATACCTTTTGGAAAACTATAGAATAGGGAAACTTACCATATCTTGTCATAGGCCCATTGCTACAAAGAAAAATTGTCACTATCCTTGTCATTTTCCACATTAGTCCTTGTCATTTTGGTGTAACCTTTAAACTCAATCTAGTTTAAATCTCACCTTGTCAAACTTGTCATTGGTCATCTACTCCTTAAGGTCATTAAAAATCCTATTTGGAAACATTGGACTATCCTAGGTTGGCTAGTAACTCTTTCCTTAATCTCACAACAAAGGTGCCTAGTCTACACCATCATCATTAGGCATCCTCATACCTTAAAACTAAAAATCCAAAAACATAGCTTAGGTTGCAAACCTGACTTAAACCACCTCGTTGCATTATCATACCCTCATTCCCATCTTGTCGCATACACATGCCCCTCCACAAGTCTTTTATGGTCAAAAAAGGTCTCAAAAGAAAAGAAAAGAGATGGATTTTTTCCACAACAATGATGACAATGACCTTTTTAATTACATGAGCAACATGAACTTTGGCTCTTTTTCAAATGAACCACCTAAGACAAACACTCCCTTCAATAATTACAACATCCATAACAATCCTCTCTCAGACGATCAACTAGAGGTTGCTTCCCAAGACCCCAATGTGGCTAAATTTGTGGATGACATGGTAGCTTTAGACCCTCAGAGGTTTTTAACCAAACTCTTACATAGTGGAGAAAAATTACCCATTATCTTTGATGTAAATACACTCTGACCAAAATTGTCACCAAATAAACAAATCCAAGGACAAGACATGACTACCTCTAGTCGTTCCATGATCCCACAATTATAACATTTTTATGCCTCAAGGGGGTCTGACTCTTGCTTCCACTATAATTCATACATATATATTTGGGACACAGTCCATTATGCAAACCGTGTCACAACCTTTTAGACATACTTCCAATCCATTTAGTTCCATGAACATGACATCATCAAACCCATTTAGTACCATCAACACTACATTTTCAAACCCATTTGGTACATCCAGTGCAATGAACACCATGTATTTCAATCCCTTTGGCAAAAATAAGAGGACTGAATTAATATTCATGGGACCAACACCAACACCAATACTACCCAAGGTCATAGCACAATTTTCCCTCAAACAAATGCTCAAGGATCTTTCCAATTCAACACCCAACATACACAAGGTCAAATACTTCCAATATTTTTTAGATACAATCCAATACTCACATCCCAACTCAAATTTTCACCTCACACATTCCAACTCATACTACACACATCCCTCAAATCCAAATTCTGACCTCAACTAACATTCCAAATATTCAAAACCAAATCCCATATGTCACTCATACCATACCAACTCAAAACAACACCAACATACCATCCCTTCAACATGTTGCATTGTAAATGCAAACATTGGGCCATACCAAAATGCAGTTGCAAATGTTGTGGATACAACCCCTACACCATATGATGTCCTAGCCACTCAAATGTTGGCTTTACAAAAACAAGTAGAAACCATGACAGTGTCAAACAAGAATACTTACTCTACCCAAGAGTTATGTTTATACATGTTTGATAGGACATTATACATGACTCCTCTTCCTCCTCACTATGTCATGTCGACTTTACCAAAATATAGAGGAAAAGGAAACCCCATTGAGAACATCAAAGAATTCCACACAACCTTCATTGACATTGCTTCTGAACATACTTGTGTGAGGGTGAGAAAGAAGGTTAGATTTGGATTCAAGAAGGACATGAATGCATTTTAACAAAGAAATATACTCTACAGCCAAAATGCACAAATCTAAAATCTAAAAACTCCTACACATACGAGATTGAACTATACTATTGCAAACATGATGAGGAACCTACTAATTACCAAATGAAAACAAAAGATAGCTTTTACCATCCCATAGCGGTGTGTATTCGCTTGATGTTTGATTGCTCTTATCACAGCGAAGCCTTCAAAGTTCGTGTGCAAAGTGTGGGTGAATGCTTGGTTGATCGAAGGAAGGAATGAAGCTTTGTCAATGGTGTTCTTGACAACACTTTGTTGCTCAATGTATGTTAATTCTCTAATCCTTATTTGTGAGGAAAGGGGTTTGTTATATAGAAGATGTGATTTGAAATGGATGATCAAGATTGTTTTGAAGAATGTCCAGATCAACGGTCGGAGTGTGTTGAGAGGATTTAGACATGAGAGAATTGTGAAAAGTTGATTGCGCAATTTGTGTGATTGGGAAATAGATTGGCCAGTCAGGGATGTGATTGATCAGTTAACAAAAAAGATTGATCAGTCGGGAATGTGATGGCTTAGTTAGGAATTGTGATGGCTTAGTTAACAAAATAGATTGTTCAATTAACAATTTGGATTGATTAGTTAACAAATTAGATTGCTCGGTCAGCAATCGTAATTTGCTCAATCAGAAAGTGGGTGAGGAATATGAATTAATTGATTTAATTAATTAATTCTTTTTTGGAGTTGAATGTGCAAATCAAGTTTGAATTTTGCAAATAAAGTTACATTAGTTTGATTTGATTTTTGATAATTGATTTGAATAGTTTTATTTATTTATCCAAATTTTGGAGGGAAAGTGTCATAATTAAATTATTATTTAATAATTTAATCCACTTAGAAGAATAAGGTGATTTAGTGATGTAATTAAATAATTGGCGTTATTTATCAATCAGGATGAAATAAGTTGGGATCAAGACCTTATTAAATACATGTGATTTATTTAATTGGTCAAAATGATGAAATGTGAATCAATCAAATAATATGGTTTTATTTAATTAATAGAGAAATTAGGATTTTTGGGAATTTATTAAATAAATGAAATTTATTTAATTTTTTCGAAGTGATGAAAAAGTGAATTAATTAGATAATGTTGTTTTATTTAATCAATAAAGGAATTAGGATTTTTGGGACTTTATTAAATAAATAAATTTATTTAATTTGTCTAAAGAGATGAAAAAGTTAATTAATTAAATAATGTTGTATTATTCAATTAATAGAGGAATTAGGGTTTTTGATGTGGTGCGATGTGGGAATGGTGTGGTATGATTCTGAGACGATCTAAGACATTACGGGATAATTATGAGATGTTCTAGGGTGATTTCAAGATGATTTGGGATTATCTGAGACATTACAGGATGATTCTGAACCGTTTCGAGGTGATTTTGAGATGATTCAAGACATTATGAGATGATTTTGAGTTATTATGAGGCATTATGCAATGATTTTGAGTAATTCTGAGATGATTCCAAGTCATTTTGAGGTGTTATGAGATAATTTTGAGTCATTCTGAGGTGTTATAGGATGATTCTGAGTCATTATGAGATGTTACGAGATGATTCCAAGTCATTTTGAGATGTTATGAGATGATTCTGAGTCATTCTGAGGTATTACGAGATGGTTCCGAGTCATTCTGAGGTGTTACGAGATGATTCTGAGTCATTCTAAGGTGTTACCAGATGATTCTAAGTCATTCTGAGGTGTTACAAGATGATTTCGAGTCATTCTGAGGTGATCGGAGATGATGTTCCATATCGTTTGACATTATTTGAGGTTGTTTGATGTTGTTTGATGTTGTTCAGTGTTATTTGATGTTGTTTGATGTTGTTCAATGATGTTCGATGTTGTTCGATGTTTTTCGTGTTGTTCGATGTTCGAGGTGCGTGATAGGTGTCAAGTCAATTTTATATGTGTACATTTTCCTCTCTTTGATACAAATTACTAGTTGCTTTGTTTCAAAGATTATGTTTTTAAGATCAAGTTTTTGAAAAAAAATTATGCCCTAGTGCTCAGTGGAAATGTTGGTAGGACTCCATGCTGCCCCCTCGAGAGGTTGACCAAAAATTTCATGCTTTGAGGTCAGGCTCTTGACACTATTGTATTGTTGTTTCAATGTTTTTAGATGAAATGTTATATCAACATGTGCGTGGTTTCTCGTTCAAAGCTTCTAATTTGAAATTAAGAATATACCCCAAGTGTAATTAGGGTTTTCTAGATGAAATTAGAGTTTCCTTGAGGTGTTATATAGGCAATTTTGTCTTTGAATTGGTTCATTTGTGCTTTGTTCCTCTTGCTAATTCTTGTCTTTGGATTCCACATTCTGTCAGTTGTTCAGTGAGAATGCCAAGATTTGAGGTTGCCTCACATCGTTTCGAGCTTGTTCAAGAACCAAGACGATCTTCAGGCATCGGTGGCCCAGTATGTACCTTTTCGCCCTTCACTTTCGTCATGTTTTTTGTTCTTGTTTTGCGTGTGCGAAGTTCTGTCAGACAATTGCGCTGGTTTTGAGATTCCAACTCAGTTGTCACGGTTTTGGTGCATTTGTCAGGTGAATTTTATGTTTTTGTCCAAAAATTGTGTAGTTGTTCAAGACTGGTGCATTTGTCTTGAGCAGTTGTTCTGAAACTGCACAGTTGTCTAAAAACTGTGTAGTTGTCCTAAAATTGCACCCTTTTCAGGAAATTGCGTCCATATTCTTGTGCAATTGTCCTAAAAAAGCGCTTTTGTCCTAAACTGGCACTTTTGTCTGGCTTTTATTGAGAATTTGTCCCAGAACCTAGCAATTGACTCTTCGTCTATCATTCACCTTTTAGCTTTGTTCGAAAGCCTAGCAAGTGTTTGTTTATCATCATAAATGTAGTTTGTCATCATGGTTGTGTTCTACAACCCTAGCTTGTGTTCATTTACTATCATAAATGTCTTTGTCACCTAGCTTGTGTTGTTTTGTGTTGCTTTGCATGTTTAGTTTGAAACCCTAACTTGTGTTCATTTTTTGTCGTACATGTCATTTTCCACCATGCTTATGTTCTAAAACCCTAGCATGTGTCATTTACCGTCATAAATGTCATTTGGCACCTAGCTTGTGTCGTTTTGTGTTGCTTTGCATGTTTAGAGTGAAACCCTAACATCTTGGTTTATATCATTTATAGGCAAATCTTTGATCACTTATGATGAGAGAGACATCCTCGTCACTTGTTTGATTCTATTTCCTAGTTCGGTACATTGTAGCAAGACTTTCTTGATGTCATGGAATTGTATTATATATGTTACATGTGTCTAATCAGGACCCATACGATGATGTTGACTACTCTCATGGAGAGATGGCACTCTAAGATGTCCTCTTTTCATTTGCCTATAGGAGAGGAAACGATTACTCTGGAGGATGTGTGGAGGATTCTTCATTTTCCTATTCATGGTGAGCTTGTTATGTACCAGATTCGACGAGGTGCTTGTACTATGTAGCATTTGTTAGGTGCGATGAATGTGGATGTTTGTGATGCAAAGATTGATTTATTAGATTTTTCAGATAGTGTAAACACTATCGTTCTTGTCCTTTGCAGCTTGGTATTGAGATTAGTTGTTCCTGATAGACGAGGTTGAAAGTTTGTAGTGGGTTGGGGTACATGTATTGAGAGTATACTAGAGCATGGTATGAGATATGCTCGGGGTGCTTGTTTGTGTGCCCCTCTTTACTGAGATATGCACGAGGTGGTGTATTGGGGCAGGAGGTCATTGTCCGTAGGTGTATCACTTTTGCATGTTTGGGTGTGGGAGCATATTACAATGACTTGTCTAGACAAGATTTAGGATAATTCTCTGGGTGATCCATAATGTTATCATTATGGGGACTTTATGCACTACACTTTTCCTGGGGATCTGCATTATTGGCACCATGTGTTTGATGAGATGTCTGGTTTTGTATGGAGACCCTATATGAGCTGCGAGGTTTGGCCAAAGGATGTGGATCAGCTTGTGTACTGTCGATAAACCCATTGGTTTCTTGATCGTTCATCATTTGTGATAGAGCATTATCTACTAGACCGATTTTGTCGCCAATTTGGTGAGAGACAGGGGTGGATTCTTGATGCGTATGAGGTTCAGTTTGGTCAGAATTATCGGGAGGTCTATGTATGGGGTATCCAGGTTGATGCATATATTGTTATTTCCAAGTTTGCAGCACTTGCCCCAGTTGATTGGGGTTGTTCGGTTGGAGTGGAAGATCCAGGTACTACTCATGATTATGAGGAGTGGTGGCCATGGCATAGGCCTTTGAGGCTTACTGATCCTAGAGGTGATCCTATTCTGGGTAGAGGAGGCATCACAAGTCATCACAGGGAGTGACAACATGTTGAGGTTCTTGCAAAGCAGTTGGATTGAGCTCGACATGATGAGGCAAAGGATATTCAAGATGAGCGGGTGCCTGTTGCACAGGGTCAAAGACAGGTTCCAGATTGTCCTCCACTAGCTAGGGATGTTGATTTGTTGCTAGCTCTGATGACTTTGGACAGAGATATAGAGATTGTACAATGACAAGCTATAGAGGCTTTGGTAAACACTCTGAGGATTAAATGAGATAGTGTGATTGGTAGACTGCATGCGGCAGAGGCTCAGGTAGTATTACTAACAGCAGAGAGAGATTCTATTTGGGTAGATCGAGAGAGTGATATTGGTAGATGACATAATATAAAGGCTCAAGTATTGTTACTAACTACAAAGAGAGATACTCTTCGGACAGAGTGTGATGGTATGCTAGCCGAGCGAGATAGGTATCTACAGGAATCTACCTATTATCAGACTTTATATGATGCTACTATTCCTAGGGCCTCTCGGCATCCACGGTTTGGGGAGCCTAGTGCTATGAGCGAGGGTAGTGGCGGTGATGATGATGATGTTGGTGATCATTCTATGAGATAGCTAGATCATTTCAATTTTTAGTAGTGTTTTGCCCGTCTCGTTGGGGTCTTACTATTTTTTGGGACTTGATCTTCATGTTGTTTCATGGTGTAGAGGCATTTTGTAAACATGTGTGTTATATATATTCATCGGTCTAGTTGAGAGCTCGTATATATGTTATGATTTTGTATTTTCCTATCACACTTGTGCCACTATGGATGTACTTATGGCATATTCCTTTTTTATGATAATATATATGAGATATACCTTCTTCGATTCAGCCTCATTTTATGCTTATGTGATGGTGAAATATGATGATGTATGAATTTGATGTGGATGAAGGAATGATACTTTGTCTCGTTTTATGATGTGATATACGTTTGATAGATGAATACCCCATACATGATACATGAGGTTTTTAGTTGGTTTATTATCATCATGATATGTATGATAACATGACATGGTTCTGATGATGTTCTATGCATGATGAAATGATGATTAGAAGAAATATGATGATAGATAGAGAGATGGTGTTAATTAGAAGAAATATGATGATGTTTGTTAGTTAGTAGAAATATGATGATGTTTGTTAGATAGCAAAAAATATGATGATGGATAGAATTGATGATGTTAATATGATAATGGATAGAATTGATGATGTTAATTAGAAGAAATATGATAATGGGTAGAATTGATGATGTGACTTTGCTTCGCTTTAGAGACTTCATTGTTTGAACAATCATGTTTGATGTAGCAAATAGATACAATGCACCAGGGTATGAATTACCAAGGTGACTTTGTATCTATTGCATGGAATTTGACTCTACAAACAAATAGTATCTTTGTGCATACCAGACATGCGGAAACTTTGTTTAAAGTATAGGGGGATTGTGTGAAAAATGTTTCGGACCAGTCACACAGAGGGGTATAGAACACCTAACATGTAACTGCTTCATGAATTGTTTTGATACAACTTCCATACTCAATAAATCAAGTTTCGCCATGGTAATATTACAAACATATCTTACAAATAGAAAATCTAAATGACACTCAATTATCCCCATTCCTTCTTCTCTAAATCCTTATGGATATCCTTGAGAGATCCTGGGAATGAGTCAATAAAGTAAATCATGAAAGTAAGACCACAAAAAGATAAAAACAAAGTTACAGTATCACTTGCCATATCTATTTAGGGTGGGGCTATTATTCATTGTTGATCATGTCTATCGTAGGAATGGATCCGTTAAGGCATATCTCAGGATGTTGTTGGGACTTGTTTTTTTAAAAGATAGGTAGTTGATACTTTGGCATTATTTTTTTTGTATGTTTATAGTCAACTCTTATGCGATTGTTTTTGCTTGAAAGTTCTAGTTTTTGATGTTTTCTTTGTTTGTTTTTTCAAAGGGTGATTTGGGACGGTTTGTTTATTATGGTTGAAACGTTTATTGTGGATGTTGTTGACGAGATGGTCCTATTTTTTATTTTCTAAGTTTTATGATGTTTTTCTTATTTTGATTTGTTTTTAGGGGACTAACATAGGGCCTCGAGGGCTCATCAAAGATAAGCCTTGCCTGCGTTGTACACACAGAGGCTCGTAGTTCACTTGGTTTGACCCTTTTCATTTTGTGAATGTTTTTGGATTTTGTATATTTTGAATTTGTTTGGATTTTGTATTTTTTGACTAAGTTGAAATAAAGCAGGTTGGAAACCTAAGGGGACTGACCTAGGGTCTCGGGGGCTAAAAATACTTGCCTATGTTCTACACACATGGACCACGTAGTCTAACCATTTGACTCAAACCATGATTTTTTTCTGGGTAAACAACATCAATAGCTTGGATTGATATCTCGTTTCTGTGTCTAGAGGATATGTTGTGAGAAATTCACTTGAACTAGTAGTGAGGTTCAAGAAAATGTTGATATCTTAGACTATTTGAGTGAAGCAATAACCCAACGATATTGTTTTGTTTTGATGTTTTCCACATGTTTCTGATCTTTGTTGTTTTCTAGTGTTTTTTATTTTTGTTGTTTTCTAGTGTTTTTTATTTTTGGTGTTTTATGACCTTGATTGAATTTTACCAGATCTAATTCATGACTAGCTTCGGGAAGTTTCCCCCAATAAAACGACTTACCCAAATCAGTGACAAGCCATGTTTGGACACATGATTCATGAAATGGATGGGTGGATGTTGTGAAAAAGTGTTGATAGATAATGATGCTTGTTTTATTCATACATAGTGCTTGTTTTCCAAGTTTTCACTATGGTACCTCTTCTAAGAGCACCAAAAAGTGGTTTTCACTCAAAGAATGTTTTATTTCTCTTTACTATTTTTCTTTCTTTTTGATTTTTTTGTTATTTTTCTTCTTTTTCCATTTTTTTTGGATTTTTACCCTTTTTCCTGGGGTATTCTGACACGTTTCATGTATAGAACTTTTTAAGGTGGTTGTTGTTCAACGGTTTGGCTAGAGGTTCTCCTTCGGGAGTAGCCAAATAATATGCCTCGAATCCATAACTTGTTGTTATGATGAATGGACCTATCCAGTTAGGTTCAAATTTTACCTTGCCATCTTGATTCAATTGTATCTTCTGATTTTCCTTGAGGACCAAGTCACCAACTTGAAAGTTTTTATCTTTGATTCTCTTTTCATAGCTTCGTTTGAGCCAATTTTAATAAACCTATAAATGGTTTAACGTGCTCAAACACCTTTCATTTTGGAGCTCTAATTCATTCAATCTGGATACTATGTATTCTTCGTTGCTGACCATGCCTTTTAGTGAGACTTGTAATGAGGGGATTTCGACTTTGATAGGTAACATAGCTTCTGATCCATAGACCAAGGAAAAAGGTTTAGCGCTAGTAGGTGTGCAAATGCTAGTTCAATAAGCCCATAAGGCTGGGTTTAGCTGTAAATGCCAATCACAACCGACATCATTGACAGTCTTTTACAATATTTTCAAGATTGTTTTATTGGATGCCTCTGCTTGACCGTTTCCTTGAGGATAGTAGGGTGTAGAAAATCTATGGTGGATAGAGAATTTGGAACAGAGTCCCTGAACATCCTGATTCTTGAATGGGGTGCCATTGTCTATTACAATTATTTGTGGGATTCCATACCTACAAATGAGCTAATTCAAAATAAATTTTAATATCTATTTTCTAGTGATATAGGTCAATGGAATTGCCTCTATCTATTTTGTGAAGCATTCTTTTGCGGTGATAATGAATTTATGCCCGTTGGATGAAGCGGGTGATATCTTACCTACTAAGTCTAATCCCCATTGTGAAAAAGGCCATGGTGTTGTGATGGGTCTCAACTCTTGTGTTGGTGCATGAACTAGATCACTTTGTTGCTAACATTGTCGACACCTTCTAGAATGTTGAATCCAATCTTGATCCATGGAAGGCCAATAGTATCTTGCTCTGAGTAGCTTCTGGACTAAGTTAGGTTCACTAGAGTGGTATCCGCAAATACCTTCGTGAACCTCCTGTAAGGTCATTTGTACTTCTTCTGCATTAAGGCATTGGAGTAACATACCATCTAGGCTATGACGGTATAGGGTTTCTCCTAAGATAATAAAGCGAGAGGTTCTACAAGTGAAGGTTTTCTTCTGAGTAGTCGTTAAGTCAGGTGGTATGATACCATTCTGGATATAGTAAAAAGTATCTTGGTACCATGGGGAGTTAGGACCAACAACAACACATACCATTTCTGATTTTGGTATGTCGAATACTAGCACTAGTAGTTGTTCCACAAGGAATTCATATTTAGGCACATTCTGAGGAATATCTAGCACCGAGCCTATTGTGGCCATTGCATCAGTAGCTCTGTTATTTATCCAAGGAACCTGTTCAAAGGTTATTTTGATGAAATACTCCTTGAAGCTATCCACCATTCTTTTGTATGGAAGAAATTTGTCATCTTTTGTTTGGTACACATCATTCACCTGTTTGATTTTTAACTAGGAGTCTCAAAAGACATGTAGCTCTTTTATTCTTCATTCAATCGCCATTTTGAGCTTCGTAATAAGAGCTTCATACTCTGAGATGTTATTTGTGCAAGGGAATGCAATCCTATAAGACTTGGGTATACTATCTCCCTATGGTGTGATAAATAAAATACTTGCTCCTGAACCATTTTGAGTATGTGACCCATCAAAGTATAGAGTCCACTGGCATGTCTATTTTTTCATCAAGACACTCTCATCCGAAAAATCCACTGTGAGAGGTTTATGATCATCTATGGGTGCTTCGGCCAATTGGTCTTCTATGACTTATCCCTTTATAGCTCTCTTGTCTATGTACTCTATATCAGATTCACTCAAGATCATCAACCATTTGGCTATTCAACCTGTTAAGGTTGCTTTTGCTAATAAATATTTGAGTGGGTCGACCTTTGATATCAGCTTCACTTTTCTATTTAAGATGTAATGTCTCAGCTTTTGTGTTGAAAAAATGATTGAGAGACAAGCTCTTTCAATGGGTGAATAGTTCAGTTCATATCCCACTAATGTTCTACTGATATAGTAGACTTCTCTTTCTTTATTGTCATCATCTAACTATGCCAGGAGAGCTCCTAGTGCTGCTTGTGTGGTAGACACATAAAGTATCATCTCCTTTTCTAGAATTAGTGGCATGAGTATAGGAGTAAGTAGGTACTTCTTGACTTGATGAAATTCTTGGTCACATCTCCCATCCCATTAGAATGTGATGTCCTTGTGTAGGAGATGAGTGAAAGGGTGAAATTTGTCCGCTAGTTGTGCAATAAATCGCTTGATTGATTGTAGCTTCCCTTGTAGGCTCCTCAATTGTTTGAGTGTCTTTGGTGGAGGCATCCCCATTATAGCTTTTACCTTGGAAGGATCTACTTCTATCCCTCTTCTTGACACTATGTACCCTAATATCTTTCTAGAGGTTACTCCAAACACACATTTCTTAGGGTTCAGTCATTGATTGTACTATTCTAATCGATCAAATACCCTTGCTAGGTTTGTCAAGTGATTTTCCCTTTTGATTAACGTTTCTAGGATATCGTCCATATAGTCCTCCATGATTGTGTGTAGCTTGTCATGGAATATGGTCGTCATTGCTCTTTGATAGGTTGCTCCTGCATTCTTCAAACCAAAAGGTATCACATTCCAACAAAAGATTCCCCAAGCACAAGTGAATGTTGTTTTGTGTTGGTCATCTGAAGAGATCTTTATTTGGTTGTATCCCAAGAAACTATCCATTAAGGAAAACATCTAATGCCCTGCTATTAGATCTACTATCATGTCAATTCTTGGTAATGGAAAGTCATATTTTGGACATGCCTTGTTCAAATCTCTAAAGTCTATACATAGCCTTATGCCCCTAGTAGATTTGGACACTGGTACTAGATTTGATATCCATTATGGATAGTCGATGGGTTTAATGAAACCCACATCTAGTAACTTCTTTAGTTCTACCTTCACCACGAATGTTATATGCTGATTCATCTTTTTGAGTTTTTGCTTGATAGGCTTTTCTCCCGAGATGATGGCTAGATGATGCACCACTAATGTTGGATCTAGTCCAGGCATGTCGGCATAGGTCTAGTCAAAGTTTACCTTTCTCTCGTTGATGAATGTTGTGAAATTTGCTTTCTCCTCAAGATGAATTGATGCTACACATTATGTTATCTTTGGGTCCTCTGTTGTACCAACATTTATGGATTATGTTTCTTCTACAAGGAGTGTTGACCTTTCTTGATATTCTGATATGGGGAAATTGAATCCTCCATCCTCGGGTGCCTCTAGGAGGTTTTCACCTTCAGATGCGTCCTTTATTTTTCTCTTTTCTGTATATGATAGATCCATAGTGTGGTTTTCTCTAGGGGATCATATCTTTATGTTTTTTCTTTCATTTTTGTGACTGGAAAATTTAATCTCTCCACCGAAGTATGCCTCTTGTTCTAGCTCCATGATGAACCCTTCTTTGTGATTTCATGTTGGTATGTCTGTTCGAAGTCCCATGAACTCTGCAATGGCCTCATCATTCTGGAATTGATCCAAAATAGGTGTATGTTGTTGTTTATCCCAATCTATGAGTTGTGGGTAACAGAGTGGGAGACTATTATCTTGGTCTGCAAAGCTTACAAAATTAGGTGAAAAGGTCAATATGGCTCTAGTGTCTTTTTCCCACTGGGTATCTAAGTCATCATTACAAGTCGAGAGAATCATATCCTATGACAAAGGAAGGAGAATCCCATTCATATTCGTTAGAGTCTATTTTAGAATGGTAATAGATGTTGGGAATGGTTTCCATGTGCTAAGGAGGGAATCTATCAATTCTAAAGTTGTCGAATAAGTCTTGAATGGGTAATTCATTGTCCATGACATGGTAGATATTCAATTCCTTAACGCTAGCAGAATTTTCTCGTTTCTTCCAACAAGTTCGTCTAGTTTTTGGAATGACCACGTATTTTGGTTTATAACCTAGCCCCATATGCTTATGTCTCTATTCCACTATGATAGGATCTGATCAGCCTTGTTTGTGTAGCCCTAGGCCACCTGTTCCATTGTATCCCATTTGTTTGACTAATTGATACCCCCTAGTATTAGGATCAATTAAAATCAGTTGTGGCTTTTCAGATTCTCTTTGGTCCTCCTTGTAGATCATAGATGAAAGGTCATCATCAAATATTCCATCTTTCATGTCTCCCCATCTAGTAAAAATAGTTGGTTTGACTATCATTTGTACTATCTTGATCTCTTTTGGACCTCCATATACTCTAGGTTTTGGTGGAAGCATGCCGATGCAGAATGCTTGGTTAAAATGGTAGTGCCCATTGCCTTTGTCAAGTACTTGAATCTTAGCTTCTACTTTTGGTTGCTCATTCGATGTGTTTTTGGTGGAGGTTGATGAAAGCATGGAAGAGTCAACATAAGAAAAGGAATGGAAGGCTATATCATTGCTAAGCACACGTTGGATTTTGTTTTATTTATCCTCTAACTTCGTACAAAAATGGAAAGGTTCAGGATTGGCATATAGTGTTACTTTCTTTCCTTCATGGGGAAACTTTAGGCATTGATGGAAATTGGAAGGAACTACTTGTAATGCGTGGATCCAAGGGCGTCCTAGGAGTAGGTTGTATGAGAAATCAAGATCCAACACTTGACAAGTAGTTTTTATTGTAGTTGGTCCTATCTACACTAGAAACCGGACTATCCCTTCAGAATTTATCTCTAAGTCATCATAAGCCCTTATGGTGATACTCTTTCCTTTGTAAATCACGTCATCAAAATACCCCAACCATTTTATGAATTTTAAGGTACAAATGTTTAAACCTGCACCATTATCTATCAACATTCTTTTGACCATGGTTTTATGAACACCAACCTCTATGTATAGAGCTTAATTGTGGGATGTTCTTTGTGGTAAATCTTTCTCAGAAAAGACTAAGTGATTACTTGCAGTGATTTTTCCAACCATGGCTTGGAATTGATTGGGATCGAGGTCATTAGGGACTGACATTCTAATGCTTTTTCCAAAATTTCCCTATGTGCAGGTGACAGTTTTAACAATTCTAGGATTTAGATGAGGGCAGGTGTCTTCTTTAACTATTCCACAATATTGTCATCACTTGGTGACATGATTATGGGTTTGGGAGGTGCTCCTTGTATTGTAACTCTTCCACGATGAGTAGTTATGTTGCAGTTGTTGTCTCCTCCTCGTATCGTTACTACATTTTCCCTGGTGTCATCCACTTGTGAGAGGGTTCCTAAAACTATGTCATCGTATGTGTAATTCGCATTATGGTACTCTTGTCCCTTTCCTTTATCGTTCCTCTTAGCATGGTTTGGGATCGGATTAGAGTATATTTGTAGGTCCTTGTTTTTGGGACGATGATCAACGTCTACTTCTCCTTTGTCTATCAAGTCCTGAATGATATGTTTGAGGTGCATGCAATTTCCAGTCATATGTCCTTTGATCATATGGAAATCACACAAATCCTTCTCATTGTACCATGGTGTCTTAAAGCTAGGTTCCTCATAATTTGGGTGGTCATTTGCTTTGATGAGGTTTTGTTGTACTAGTTTGTGCATGATTGTCTCAAGTGACTCACCTAATACAATAAATTGCCTCCTAGGTTGATCATATTGCCTTTGTTGCCCTCCCTGATTTTTCTATTAGTTTACAACCTAATTGTTCTTGGGATAGGTAGTTTGGTTGATTTGTGTGTTGTTGGGACCATAGTTTGTTTGTGCCACCTGTGTTTTATTCTGATTTGTGTTCTTTGTGTTCCATACTGCTCTAGCATCTACCACTCCATCGTTTGTAACATTCTTGTTTTTAGCCCATATTTTGGGTTTCGGGATTATCTTTTGAGTTGTTTTTATTTAAGGTTCCTCTTGCTATGAGATATCTCTCAATATGTAACCCATTTTTTATTGTTTCTTCAAAGTCTATAGGACATAGCATAGTGACCCGATAGTTTATTTCGGGCAGGACATTTGTGATGAAAACATCCACCAACTCCTTGTCTAGAATAGGCCATTTGCACCGACTCGCTTTGCGTCTCCATATCTGTAGGTAGGAGGTAAAGGACTCTCTTTGGATTTTTTTATCGTGGATAGACTCGTGATGGCGACATCTTACTCTATATTAAACGAGAAGTGGGTTATAAATTTGGTAGATAGCTCATCAAAAGTTTTGATTCCGGGTTGTAGACAAGTGAACCACTCCATAGCATGACCTGTAAGGCTGCATGGAAAGATCCTAATGAGATAGGAATCATTGTTTTGTACCTCCATACATGATACCTAGAAGTCTCGTACATGGTCTACTATATCTCCTACTCTTTTGTACTTTCTTTCAAATCTGGGTATCTCAAAGTTTTTTGGAAAGGGTAGTGTCATGATGGAACGATCGAATGGGAATGGATAAATTTCCTACATGGTGTAGGTCTTCTTTTGTTTTCCTATATGTATATCTACTATTTTTTTGGTGACAATATCTAGTCTTAGTCCTATCTCCATTTTTGGTACATGTGTTTGCAAACCCTGTGTGTAATAACCTTGTTATCCTACTAGGTTTTGGTTATAGATCGGGTATTGTGAAGGTATAAGACCTTGATAGCCATATGGGATGTAAAGAGGGTTAATTCCTTGTGTGTAAGGAGGGTTAACTCCTTTTTTTGGGGGTGGAACATACAAAAGGATTCCCTGATGATGCATTAGCAGGACACCTTGTTGTTGGGATGACTGAATTAGGGTGGGTGCTGGCAAGAAGTTGAGTCCACTTTTTGGCCAAAAAGTGGAAGTGTTTTCCCTGATTTTCAGAATTTGACATATTTGACCTTAAAATTTGAAGCACTTAGAGATGGAAACTTGAAAAAAGTCACTAATCATAAAATGTAGTACTCAGAGTCTAGTTTCCAAATATGTAATTTATTTCAATACCCAGATTGTACAAATTGAGTTTCAATAGGCGTTTCTAAAAACCACTATTTAAAAGTCATTTTTTTTTACCATACCATGCACGTGTACGACATCCATATTTTGACCTATTCTAAATCCTTTTGGGAAAGGATTTGTGACTCACTGAAGCTTGCTTTCGATATTCTTTTGTAATTTTTTATTGAATTTTTTTTTTTGTTAATTTTTTATTAGGCATATTTGTCGTTTTGAAAAATTGTTGTGTACGACATGCATAAAATGACCTAAACTTATCATTTTTTGATTTTTGATTTTTTTTAAATTAAAAATAATTTTCTGAAGTTTTCTCTCGTGCAATCCGTTCGTCAAAATGTTATGTTGATCAAAAGTTATTAAAATAGTAAAAACCCCTAATATTTAAAGCTTATGGACCAGTTTCATCAGAAATTAATTGAAAAATAGAAAAAAAAATCCAACTGTAAAAAAATTACATATTTGGAATCTGCATTGTCTCATCTAAAATGGGTTTTAATTTCGTCAAAAAATTATGCAAAAAAAGTCGTCAGCCATATGTCCAAACTCAGTATTTTTCTCTGACATTGTTAGAACCTTCAACTTACAGGTCAAACTAGGTTGAAGGCCTAGGTTTGGAGTCCCAATGCTTTTCCCGAACCAAAATCTGAGGCAAAAACCTGACCACAAAGCAAAACCAATTTCAAATTTAAAAAAACGGAATCCTGTTTTAAAAATTGCCAAAAATGGAAATTTTTCAAAATTTTCAAAATGGAAACTTTTCAAAATGTGATCCCATTTTGAAAAGTTACCAAAATAAATTTTGGAAAGAATGGAAATTTTTAAAAGCGGGATCCCATTTTTTTAAAAACAAGACCCTGTTTTAAACGAGATCCCGTTTTTTAAAAATGCAGGATCCCATTTTTTGATTTTAGGCTCGGGATCCCGTTTTTGCAATGTCGATTTCAGTTTTTTGGCTAAGGCAAAAACTTCCACGTTTCGTGGACTCAACTTCCATCACTTACCTGGGTGCTCTGTGGCACACCCTGCAGGTTAGGACTAAAATGAAGGTTACCCTGATGATGAATTGGCAAGACACCTTGTTGTTGGGATGACTGAATTAGGGTTCTATGTGGTACACCTTGTTAGGTAGGACTAAAATGAAGGTTACCCTGATGATACGTTTGCGGGACACCTTGTTGTTGGGACGACTGGTTGAGGGCGCTCTATGGCACACCCTATTGGGTAGGACTAAAATGAAGGTTACCCTAATGATGCATTGGTAGGACACCTTATTGTTGGGATGACTGATTGAGGGTGCTCTGTGGAACACCCTACTGGGTAGGACTACAATAAAGGTTACCCTGATGATGCATTGGTGGGACACCTTGTTGATAGTATTGTTGGTTCGGAAGGGGACCCTATGTTCCACCTTCTTGAAGATATTGATTTCTTTTAGGGGGACCCTGTGTTCCACCCAATTGAAGATACTAATTGTTCGGAGGGGGACCCTATGTTCCACCCTGTTGAAGATACTGATTGTTTTGGGAATGGTCGATGCTTGATGTGTTCTGAGGTATATATTTCCCAAGAGGTGGATTATTATTTTGAGGTTCATATTGAGATGGTCCCCCTTGGTACATTTGTACTACTGTTGCTTGTTCAACCTGAGTTGGTTTTCTGAACAAGGGGTTCTCTTTGGGTTGGTCACTGTTTTGTGAGAAAACAGGTGGCATATTCAGCATCTCTATAGATTGGATTATTTGTCTCACAACCAAGTTGTCCCCTAGGGGAATAAGATTAGGTTCTCTGAGAGCTTCTACATTGAAGTCCATAGGTAATTTAGCACCACTTTGTGCTAACTTGAAGAAATAGGAGTTCGGGTGTTTTCTTAACAACCTGTCCATTAGTTTGAGAACCTTGGGGTTGTTAGAATGTTCAAACAGTTCTTCCTTGTTCATTTCTTCTTCATCATTTATCTCCTCTATAATCACTTGGTTTGGGTCCTGGTTACTTTGTTCCATAACCTCCTTCTGTTTGCGGCTTATTTCTTCCTCAGTGAAAATGTCTCTGTATATTGGTCTCTTTTGGGGAGTTTCAAGGTCACTTGGCCTATAACCCCATAGGCTACTCTCATCATTCATGGCGTTTGTTTGTGGGATATTGGTGGTATTCTTGTTGGCTTCCATCTTTTTCCTATGTTGTGATCTTGTGGTTGTCATAAACAACTGGTGTCTCCTGTGGGAGAGTGGTGTACTCTCTAGTTGACTCAAATTTTAAAGATCTAATGTTTCCCTACAGATTATGTAAGATACTGGAACTATTGGAACAGACCCATATTCTGACAATAGTAGAAGGAATACAAGTTTGGATTGTTTCTGGAAGCTCATTTGTAGAAGTTATATACCAACCTAGTTCTAGTTTCGTGAAGTGCCCAAAGGTGTTTCTTGAGAGCTTTTGGACTTAGATACCTAAGTCTGAGATGACGACCTATGGACTTTACCTTAGGGATCTTGACCTTACGTGAGATCATGAGGGGGATAATTATTGCCACACAGGTGGTGGTAATACAGGTCTCTCTGCTGCTATGTCAGCTTTTTTCTTCCTCTTCATCTAGGACAATTGATGCGGTGAGAAATTGGCGGGGTGTTTCATTCTTCTGAAAAATGAAGGTTCTCAAGCTGCTTATGATGTTAGTTTGTTCACTTTCGATAGATATGAGACTAGGTCGAAGAATCAATGCTACAAGATCTGGTTGTTGAACTGGTGTAGTTGGTCACCAAATGGTCATAAAGTTGGTGGTATTATGGGATGGTTGTTGTGAAGCTCAAGACCCTAGGGTTTGAGTGTTGTTTTGGAATGGTACTACTTTTTAGAAATCAAAATGTTAAAAAACTAAAGTCTATATCCCACTTCCTTGTCTAGAGGATATGTTGTAGGAAAGTTTACTTATACTATTTGTGAGTCCCAAGTAATTATTGATATCATGGATGTATGAGTGAAGGAATGACCTTAATGGTTTGTTTGATTTTGATTTCAAATAGGTAGGATGAAAATAATGAATGTGGGACTATTTGACCTTCTGTCTTTCTAATTATTTTGATTCGAACAATGATCCTATGAACAACTCTCTCTCATATTTTTCTCTATGTTTTGAAGTATGGCAAGTGATAAGACAACACTTGGACTGACTCAGCAAGCATGGACTTATGTGGCCTTCATGTTTATAACTTAGGTTATGAAATCACAACACCCAAGCCATAGTTCCCAAATGTTTACTTTGATTAATGTACCCTAAAATCAAAGCCAAAATGTTCAAAAACCTTTAAGGAAACATCCTTTCAAAGGGGTGCAAACATAAGGCTTCTCTCACAAGTATGCACTAAATCAAAGGGTTTGCGGTTCAACCATCTCATTCAGTGTTTGTTTTGAATGTGTTATTTTTCTTTAAATCAAACATAGAATTTAATGCCAAATTGTTTTGAATATAATGGGCCAAGTTTAACATAAACCAACAATTACAACCCTAGGGGATAGACACCATTCTCTTAGGTAGGCCTACCTCATGCTCCAAAGAGACGATTTTACATGCAACTTATGGTGCAAGCCTGTAGTCAGACATGGCAAGTAACTTCTCAGAAGTAAATTCTGATGCACCACTTTCAGAGAATGTTTTTAGATAATAGGGTGGCCTCTAAAACAATTTGGTTCTTAGTGATAACTATGAAAACGAAAATCTAGCACTCACCCATTGGCCACTTAAGGCTCTTTAACTATTCCCATTCCACATAAGGCGTGGGATTAGGTGCAGTATGTTGTCAGCATAGCTTGAAGCTACTTTGTTATTATTTCACAACCTTTAATATAGCCCGCTAGTAAACGTGTTTCGAGACCTTGCAATGAGTTCTCCAGCGCAGGATGTATCTCAAGGCAAGCCCCCTCTTTAAGGTAAACTTGAAAAATAAAGTGCAATGCTTTAAAAAGTTCTTTTGCTCACCCAAGATTGCCAAAAGGTGCAAGGGGAGAAGATAAAACACTTTAGCTTGCCAATCATTGTATGCACATAAAACACTTCATTGCAAATTGATTCATTTTAAACACCTTGAGCGATGTTATCCCCAAAACGTTTTGAGTAAAACAAAATAAAGTTCTTTTTAACTTACACCAATATGAAGTGTTTAGGACATCAAGAAATTAAGATAGCAATGGTGAAGAATCACAAAGAAACATTTGCTCATTTTTATGAGCTCCAATAGAAGTGTTTCTAAGAAAATCAGTCCTTGTCTTATCTTGGTCAACAAATGTAATACGTACGAGTGTTAACAAAATGGAAAACGTTTCTCGCTCTTTTTATGCACCAAAATTTAAAGGTTCCTAATTATGAAAACATGAAATGTGTTCATTTTAGAGCCCAAAAATGAAGTGTTTTTGTTCTTTTTTATAAGCACCAAACGAAACTTCCTAACTTAGAAAGCTTAAAATTGGTTCATTTTAACAACACCAAAATCAAATGTGAGTTTGTTATTGTTCATTTTTAGTGCACCAAAAATGAAATTTTTCTAAGTTAATAAAAAGTAAATAAAAAACTGGGACCGATCGTCTCCCCTATAAAAAACATGTTAAATTCATTAGAATCCTACATCATATCTGTCAATTCTTGCCTACACGTCCAAAAACAACCATTAGTGAAAAACCCTATTACAAAAGTGCAAGATCTTTGCACTTGTCCATCAAAGCAACTACTTAGAATAGGAAATACAAATGTGTAGAAAAAATTCAAGTGCACAATTTTTAGAAACAAATGCTATAGCCTAGACAAACAAATGCTACCCTGTGAAAATACAAATGCGTAGGTTTCAGACAAATGCGCCATTCCCATGACAAATTCATCGTTCTTCTAACAAAAGCGGAGTTCTTCTGACAACTATGCAATTCTTCTGAAAACTACGCAATTTTCTTGACAGACAAGCGCTTAGAATTTTCGGACAAGTGCTCAGGTTTTCTGGACATGTGCATGAAAACTCTTTCAGAAGCATTTCTGGGACCTGCAGCTTCAAAAGTGACTCAAAAGAATGTTAGAGGAGGGGAAAAGGGTCCCATCGGCGTGCCAACATCTGTGAGGGTGAGAAAGAAGGTTAGATTTGGATTTAAGAAGGATATGAATGCATTTTAACAAAGAAATCTACTCTATAGCCAAAATGCACAAATCTAAAATCTAAAAACTCCTACACATACAAGATTGAACTATACTATTGAAAACATGATGAGGAACCTACTGATTACCAAATGAAAACAAAAGATAGCTTTTACCATCCCGTAGCGGAGTGTATTCGCTTGATTTTGGATTGTTCTTATCACAGCGAAGCCTCCAGGTTCATGTGCAAAGTGTGGGTGAATGCTTGGTTGATCGAAGGAAGGAATGAAGCTTTGTCAATGGTGTTATTGGAAGCACTTCGTTGCTCAATGTATGTTAATTCTCTAATCCTTATTTGCGAGGAAAGGGGTTTGTTATATAGAAGATGTGATTTGAAATGGACGATCAAGATTGTTTTGAAGAATATCCAAATCAACGGTCGAAGTGTGTTGAGAGGATTTAGACATGAGATAATTGTGCAAAGTTGATTGCACAATTTGTGTGATTGGGAAATAGATTGGCCAGTCAACGATGTGATTAATCAGTTAACAGAATAGATTGATCATTCAGAAATGTGATCGATCAGTTAACATAATAGATTGATCAGTCAAGAATGTGATGGCTTAGTTAGGAATTGTGATGGCTTAGTTAACAGAATAGATTGTTCAGTTAACAATTTGGATTGATTAGTTAACAAATTAGATTACTCAGTTAGCAATTATAATTTTCTCAATCAGAAAGTGAGTGAAGAATATGAATTAATTGATTTAATTAATTAATTCCTTTTTAGAGTTGAATGTGCAAATCAAGTTTGACTTTTGCAAACAAAGTTGCATTAGTTTGATTTGATTTTTGATAATTGATTTGAATAGTTTTATTTATTTATTCAAATTTTGGAGGGAAAGTGTCGTAATTAAATTATTATTTAATAATTTAATCCACTTAGAAAAATAAGGTGATTTAGTGATGTAATTAAATAATTGGTGTTATTTATCAACCGGGATGAAATAAGTTGGGATCGAGAATTTATTAAATAAATTTGATTTATTTAATTGGTCAAAATAATGATGTGAATCAATCAAATAATATGGTTTTATTTAATTAATAGAAAAATTAGGGTTTTTGGGACTTTATTAAATAAATGAAATTTATTTAATTTTTCCGAAGTGATGAAAAAGTGAATTAATTAAATAATGTCGTTTTATTTAATCAATAGAGGAATTAGGATTTTTGGGACTTTATTAAATAAATAAAATTTATTTAATTTGTCTGAAGTAATGAAAAAGTGAATTAATTAAATAATGTTGTATTATTCAATTAATAGAGGAATTAGGGTTTTTGATGTTGTTTTGATGTGGTGTGATGTGGTACGATGTGGGAATGTTGTGGTATGATTCTGAGACGATCTGAAACATTACGGGATAATTTTGAGATGTTCTAGGGTGATTTCGAGATGATTTGAGATGATTTGAGACATTACGGGATGATTCTGAATTGTTTCGAGTTGATTCTATGAAGATAATTTGAGACATTACAGGATGATTCTGAGTTATTATGAGGCGTTACGGGATGATTCTAAGTTATTTTGAGATGTTATGAGATGATTCAGTCATTTTGAGGTGTTATGGGATGATTCTAAGTCATTCTGAGGTGTTACGGGATGATTTCGAGTAATTTTGAGATGTTACGAGATGATTATGAGTCATTTATGAGATGTTACGAGATGATTTTGAATCATTCTAAGGTGTGACAAGATGATTCTAAGTCATTTTTAGGTGTTACGAGATGATTCTGAGTCACTTTGAGGTGTTACGAGATGATTTCGAGTCATTCTGAGGTGTTACGAGATGATTCCAAGTCATTCTAAGGTGATCGGAGATGATGTTCCATATTATTTGACATTGTTTGAGGTTGTTCGATGTTGTTCAATGTTGTTCAGTGTTGTTCGATGTTATTTGATGTTGTTCAATGATGTTTGATGTTGTTTGAGGTGTGTGATAGGTGTCAAGTCAATTTTATATGTCTACAATAATTAATGAGACTATTTCCTAGGAGTCTCATAGGATAGGACTTAGAATGGTTCACCCATCTGCCAACCAACATTCAAAAATTTGATGAACTAGCTGACAAGTTCATCACCCACTTCGCCTTCAACATTGAAAATGACATAACTATCACCACCTTATGTCATACTAAACAAGAAGAGGGAAAATCCTTAATCAAATACTTCCAGAGATGGAGGATCTTAGTCATCTACTATCCTTTTGACATTCTTGAGAAATAGGATATCATCATGTTCATGGAAAATTTGACCACAAACTTAAAGTACACACTACAAAAATCATTATTGTACAAATTCACGAACCTGATTGAAAAGAGAACCATCCTTGAGAAATCTCTCATTTCCAAAGGAGAAATTAAAGATTACACAAAAACACCAACTTCCCAAAACACTTCAAACGATAAAAACAAATATTGGGCTCAAAACAAGAATTTCACTAATGACAGAGTTGTCGATGCCAAAGCAGTCCATTTTGGTCCTACATTTACACTCAAAGGACCTAACACACTGAACAACCCACCACAACAAACAGTGAATTCCCTTCAGAACACATAAGGACAAAGACCTCAGAGACAATTCCTTGCAAGACGCAAGTACACTCCCTTAGGGGAGCCTATTGAATATGTCCTTAAACAACTCTTGCAGTCTAGGGTCATTACACTTCTTGAGGTGAAAATATGATTCAATGCATTTTAAGCCTTCATGGTGGGATGAAAATGCCTTTTGCGACATTCACCGTGCCAAAGGACATTCCACATCATTATGTAGACAACTGAAAAACATCGTCCAAGATCTCATTGAAAAAGGTACCATAGAGATCGATGGACAACAACAAACTTCCAATAGCAATCATAAGGTCTTTACAGATCTATTGCATGACCACATAAAAGGAAAGGCCTTCGATTTAGGTAATAAGACCAACAATTCTACCAATTACACTAATACCAAGCATGATTACACTACCATCAATCATATTTGCATTGTTGACAATTATTCCAATACTATTACCATTAAGAAACAACCTAAATGTGCAGTTAATACTCGCCGAACCAAGGTGACTATCCAAGGTGCTCCCCAAAAGCAACAACCAAAGTCTCAATACAATCTACTTAACCATTTGGGGAAGAAACTTTCACAAATTTCTATCCTCGGTTGTTGCACATATCACCAAAACATCACGCCATTCTTGACAAAGCCTTGCAGAATGCTATTGTACCCATCGACTTAAATGTTAATTTTTTCCAATAAATGGTAGGTTACTTGGCTAACACCCATCATGTCACCTTCTCATATCAAGACTACACATCCCAAAAGTCCACTCACAATGACCCCTTGTACCTTGAGGTCTTTGTCCATAAGCATAAAGTCAGATGAGTCTTGATAGATGGTGGAGCAAGACTAAATATTTTCACCTTAAAACTGGTTAAGGCATTAGGCTTCTCTGAAGCATGTGTAGACACCACCAAGAGCATTGTGATCAAAGCATATGATGATGAAGAACGCTCTTCTAAGCGCATTATAATCTTACCTATCAAAGTTGGACCTGCAACAATGGACCCACATTACAAGTATTGGACCTGGATCTTCCCTACAACCTCCTCCTTTGTTGACCATGGATCCATGCCATGAAGGTCATACCTTCCACCTATCACCAGTGCCTCAAATTCCTATACAATGGCACCGAAATTGCCACAGCTGGTCACCCCGACCCATTTCAATACTACAGTAACCTAAAGGGGATCACCGAACAACAAGTTCCTGTTAACCAAGAGGCCCCATCATTATCTCACTACGTTGACCCTTCCACCCTATCTAAGGTATCCAATTCCAAGGTTCCATCTTCTTATCCCAAAGTTGAGGTCCAAGACAAGGGGTGTGGTGAATATCACATGAAGACATCTTATTGTGTTAGGAATCTCACATCTCCTAAGATATATGGCAAACCATCAACAGACAATAGATAATGTAAGGTCACTATTCACGTCCCTCCCACGATTACTTTCAAAAAATAGGGAGAACTAAGTGAAGAGGCCATGAATGAAGAAGATGTGATCTCATGGCTTTATAGAGAAGATAGTGAAGAAGCACATCCACCTGCACAAATACCCATTGATCAGTATGGAAAAGGCTATGATGGACACAGTTGCCTCAAAACGATCATTGAACCTGTGTTAGTCTCTAAACGATCATAATGCTTGGGGATAGGGCTTAAAACCATCAAGATTGGAACTCCTAGTACCAAAGTACTTTCAACAAAGGAAGAGAGTGCTTCTGAGAATATTGAGACATCCAAGATGCTCGAAACCCTCGAACCCTCCAAGACACCTGACGAAGACCATATCAAAATTGACTCTAATGACTATTAATAGGAATCCCTTGTATCAAGTGAATATGATATAGCTGAAATGCTTGTCGAGCTTGACCTCTCAGATATCATGACCCGAGAACTTGATGATTCTCCTGTCTTTACCTTATCTACTTTAAACCTTGACATTTTCGATGATGACATGCCCTTAGTCTACCCCCAACTAATTGATTGGGACCAATAAGGGCCACCCATCTTAGACATATTTGAGAATGACGAAGCTATCGTTGAGTTCATGGGGTTGTGCAAAGGAATTCCTAGTGGAGATCACAAAGCAGGCTTTACAATTGACTTGGATCACAAGACCTACTTTAGGGAGTCTATCCACCCCTCTGGGTGAAAACCACAAGGTGCCTTTTGACTAAGAAAAAGTAAAAATAAAGGATGTATCCAAGGACGAAAACCTCTCTAAGGCACCCAAGGATGGAGGGTTGGACATTCTTCCCCTTAACCAAGAGAATTCACCAATGCTTATCAAAAAATCTATGGCAGTCAATATTGGCATAGATGGAACACCTAAGGTCATCCACTTTGCAACATCACTGACAAGTCAAAGTAGACTGAGTTCCATACATTCTTTACAGAATGACAGGTTAACTTCAATTGGTCTTATGCTGACATGCCTTGGCTTGATCCCGAGTTGGTATTACACAATTTGCCACTTATTGCAGATGCCAAACCTATTAAACAAAAGCTCAAAAAGATGCACCTATAGATTGCTTTATTAATCAAGGCAAAGCTGAAGAAAATATTAGATGTTGGATTTATAAGATCTATTGACTATGAAAAGTGGATTTCCAACCTTGTACTAGTGACAAAGCCAACAGGTGGGATCCACATTTGTACAGACTTCTGAGATTTGAACAAAGCTTGTCTGAAAGATGACTTTCCCTTGCCAAACATTGACATAATTGTGGACCTAATAGTTGGTTATGAGATGTTTTCCCTCATGGATGGCTTCTCAATATATAATCAAATTAGAATAGCCCTTGAAGGCCAGCATAAGATGGACTTTACATATCCATGGGGAACATATTGCTAGAATTTCATGCCTTTTGGGCTGAAGAATGTCAGAGCCACATACTAACGTGCTATGATTACCATATTTCATGACTATATGTACATGCTTATGGAAGACTATGTTGATGACCTATTGACAAAATATTTAACAAGAGATGCTCATCTTAAAGTGCTAGATGGGATTTTTAGCAGACTAGAGGATTATAAGCTTAGATTAAACCCGAAAAACTGTGTTTGGGGTACAAACATGAAAATTGCAAGGACACATCATCTCTCATAGAGGAATTGAAATTGTCCTGCAAAAGGGAAAGCAATAATAGATATGTCACCACCTACCAATATAAGTTAGCTTTGCACACTGCAAGGAAGACTCCAGTCTATTAGACGGTTCATAGCACAATTGGATGACAAAATTCACCCATTCCAACATTTTCTCAGAAAAGGTGTACCATTTGCATGGACAGATAAGCGTCAACAAGCCTTTCAATAGATTAAAGATTACTTGCTAGCACCACTAGTATTAATGCCACCTATCGATGGGAGACCTCTCATCTTATACATATTAGCAACAACATTAACATTGGGGGCATTACTTGCTCAGAATAATGAAGGATGTGAAAGAGTTATATATTATATCAGTTGTACCTTGGTTAGTTATGAACTTAATTGCAGTCCCATAAAATGTGCCTGTCTTGCAATAGTTTTTTCTACCCAATGACTTAGGCACTACATCTTGAATCACCAAACAAAGCTTGTCACTAAGATAGATCCACTAAAATATCTCCTCAACAAAGCAACCTTGATAGGATGGCTCGCTAAATGGGTCATGATCCTTAGTGAATATGATATTCATTATGTCGATAGAAAAGCAATAAAAGGACAAGTCATTGCCCACCAACTAGTGGATGCACCACCTAAGGTTGATCATCCACTAGTCTCTGACTTTCCAGATGAGTTTATCTTCACTGTGGGCATGCCAACACCATGGAAATTGTATTTTGATGGGTCTCACACAAACCATGGCTCAGGAGCAAGCATATTTCTTATCACCCCACAAGGTGATACCATCCCCAAATCATTTTATATTTCCTTCCCATGCACAAACAACATGGTAGAATATGAGGCCCTTCTCACAAGACTTCACATGGCCATTAAATAGAAAATCAAAAACCTACAAGTATATGGTGATTCCTAGTTGGTAATTCGACAAGTGAATGATGACTATGACACCAAAGATGAAAAAAGCTCACACCATATAAGAAGATGGTCGACAGTTTCAAATAATACTTTGATAGTATCATATTTTATCAAGTTCCTTGTGTTTAGAATAAGGTAGTAGATGTCATGTTAACCATTAGATCTCTCTTGGATATTCCAAACAATGTGCCTCAATTCGAGTTCTTGGTAGAGTAGCTATTGATCCCTACCTTTGACATCCCTAAATTTGAGATGGTGTGTTAATTGGTTGGTCCCAATTCCCCATGGTATAAATATATTTATGATTACTTACATGACCACACCCTTTCTCTTGACCTATCCAGAAACAAACGCAAAACCTTCATCTGTAAGGCCTCTAAATATGCCATCATCAGCGATACCTTTTACAGATGAGCCCTCGACAATACCCTCTTGCAATGTCTCGATACCAACGAAGCAAAAACAACTTTGCGTGAGGTACATGAAGGTATATGTGGATCCCATTCTATTGGTCCAATCCTAGCTAAGAAGATTATGAGGGTAGGATACTACTTGTTGGCAATAGAACGAGACTCATACTTCTTTGTCAAGAAATGTTGGCAATGCCAGATTCATGGGGACCTGATACATGCGCTAGCACAAGAGTTACATCCAATAATGTCACCATGGCCCTTTTACCAATGGGGACTCAACCTAATAGGTAAGATCCACCCCACATCCTCCAATGGCCATAAATTCATCAGTACTGCAACCAAGTACTTTACCAAGTGGATTGAAGCAATTCCCATGACATACATCATTGGTAAGCGAATTTCAAAATTCATTCTCAATTACATCATTTTCTTGTATGGTGTCCCTCAATCCATCATCATCGGTAATGGTTTCCCATTTAAGAACTAATACGTCCACCAACTTTGCAAAAAGTTCCATATCCACCACCAGTTTTCCACTCCATATTATCCACAAGGTAGCGACCAATCTGAGGCATCCAACAAAACTATAATCAAAAACCTTAAAATACTATCAATGATGTTGGTTGTGACTAGCATATCCAGCTTAACCCTGCCTTATGGGCTTACTGCACTAGCATCCACACACCTACAGGTGCCACTCCATACTCACTCATCTTTGGTTATGAGGCTATCTTACCTATTGAGGTTAAATTGCCTTCCCTAAGAGTCTCCATGCAAGGGTAGATCGACGATGAAGAATAGCATGTATCAAGGCTACATGAGTTGGAGTTACTTGATGAATGGAGATAGAATGCATTGGTCAATCTACAAGCTTATCAGAATCGTCTTCACCATAGTTACAATAAGAAGGTTTTGAATCAACTATTTGACATTGGTGACCTGGTACTAATGGAAAATCTGAAGAATCAAGGAGAAAAAGAAAAACCAAGAAAATTTGAGCCGAATTGGTTGGGTCCCTATATTGTCACAATAGTATTTAGATCATGAGAATACCAGCTTTCAACTCCTAAAAGGGAACCCCTGTCAGAACCAATCAACAATCTGTATTTGCACAAATTCTATACCTAGCTTCAAAGAGCTCATGTCATAATCAGAAAAATACAAAAAATATAAAAAGTATAAAAAATTGTTACCTTGATAAAAACTTGGCAAACAGGCATCTCGGTAACATAAAAAATAAATTAAAAAATCATGAAAATAGTAACGAAAAATAATTTGTCCAATAGTGAAAACCACTTCAATGGTGCTTTGGATAAATACTATGGTAAAACTTGGCCAACAAGCACCATGTGTAGTCAATCTTTTCTCCATCATCTATCGTCATTCTATCTGACTTTCCATACTTCACCTTTTCTCGTCATCCATAATAAGGCTCAATTATCCTTTCCATAACTTGAAATGATTGATATTTTACGTCTTTCATAACCACCCTACATACATTGGCATCCATCCATCCCATCCCATAAATTGGTCTTATACTCAACTAGGGGAAAATATTGGACCTACGTCTTCACTAAATCCTACATTCACTATTGGAGGTCACTATATACAAAAAAGACAAAAAAAAATACAAAACGATAGAACCACGAAAAAATCATAAAACCAAAAAAATCAAAACATGTCAGAAAAAAATAAATTCAAATAACTTATAAAAATCCCAAAAAAAGAGTCATAGTTGTGTCATGTCGAACTATGTTGCCTCTGTGACTAAACGTAGGCAAGGCCATCTATCGATGTGCCCTCGAGGCATTAGGTCAGTCACTTTAGGTTTGTAAAATAAATAATCAAATCATGATGTGATCCTGTGTCAATAAAAAAAAGTCAAGTCATGTCAAACTATGAGGTCTCTAAGTGTATAACGTAGGCAAGGCCATCAATCAATGAGCCCCTGAGGCCACCTAGGTTAGTCCTTTAGGGTTTGTTGAGTCGATCACAATAAGTCGAACATTGTCATCAAAATGTCACACAAGCCATACATTAACAGGGAAAACTAGTCAACAAGTCTTCAAGTCCAATCAGTCAATTTGCCTGATCAGTTAAACATCAAACTAACATCAAGACAATCTACACTATATCTTATACAAGATGTGTCCTTCCTAAAACTCAACATAGGTATTCGTAAAACTTTGTCATTTGCATTATACAAGCAGTTACATGATCGAAAGTAGACTTGACATCTTATACGACATGTTTCTTCTCCTGAAACTGGGCCTTGTCAAAACAATCAACCCATTAATCACCTAGTCAATTTAAAACATCGGAAAACAATTCTTGGCAAACACTTGGAAAGGTTCTTGACTTTGTGGGTCGGTTTTGTCTTATATTTTTTTAACTTGTCTTTTGGATCATGTTACTAGCTACCTCGAGGATGTCTCACGAAGGATTTAAAGGAGCGATGATGTCTCATGATCCATCATTTCTTTGATTGTTGTTTGCAGTTTGTCTCGACAAAAAGACTAGGGAAACTTTTCCCTTAGTATGAGTCAAGACATTCCTTGTCTGTGACTGTCTATTTTGCAAATGGATGACTTGGCACACCTTGGTCTATATCATACCATGGTGTTTGTTGTCCTTTGTCACATTTTACTTCCCAATGATGATTAAATGCACCTCACATAGAAAAATATATATCTTTAAGTTGTCTCAACTAATGTTGACATCCATATCTTATGCACTACATTTCTTCTATCTGCATCTTGATAGCATCCTGTGACACACAAAAATATCCTGCATACGTAATCATGTTAGAAGTATTATAGACATCATTGTAATAGGCATCATCATCCAGTTCATCTACAGTGCATTGGAAAATACAAAAACATAGATTGCATCCATATACCATTATCATTTCATTGCATCATATTTTCACATCATAGCATATTAAGAATTTCATGCACATTGCATCAAAATCACAATCCACTATCCTTAATCACATTAAATATACATTGCATCGACATTTTACAAGCATTGTATAATCATATCAAATCATTTTGATATACATTTATAATCATCACATTACATAACACTAAATGCATCCATCTATCATGTAAGCATCACATCACAAACATACATTAAATCATCCATAATGCATTAGCACATAGCATCATCACATAATCATATAGGAATGCATAAACATCATAAAAGCATAATCATCCATCACATAATATCATAAACACGTAACATAGAAAAACATATCATATAAATCACCGCCAAAATCATACCATATATATTGCTCAAAAAAGTGTCATAGTATAATGTCAAGATGTATCATCTATTTCCCAAAAATAGAGCTTGCAAGCTCGATGATCAAAATATACAATGTCCAAATATAATGTCAAAATGTGCTCTAGCCTGAGTTGTCCTGCTCTCCTGAACCTGATGGTCATGGTGATGGTTGTCTATCCTCTTGTTGAGGTGATCTTGAAGACCTATTCTCTGAAGGTGGCCTGTCATATGGCCCTATCCTTGTCGGCCCTAAGACACCCTCACTGCTATGAGAGCGTCAACTATGTGATCTATAGTGTGACCTACTATGGGAATGAATCTAGACCTCGAAGAAGCTCGGCTCTCTACTCTCTGGTGGCACCAACCACTCATACAAATATCTATAATACCCAATGCCCTTGCTAGACCTCTCCAACTCTCGTGCCAAGTCTGCAATCGATCCACTACAGGTAGCTACAAAATCTAGCATCTGTTGATCTGTTGGTTGATTGCTAATCATTGCTAGGTCCCTCTCTGATTGTAGATATCCCACCTCGGCCTTCAATGCCTGGATCCGGCCCATAGCATGTGCTAACTATTCCTATAAGGAGGCTACTTGTTGATCTTTTGGTCCATCCTCGCCTCAAATGGGCTCCTCCTCCATGCCAACCTCCACATCCACCCCCATCACTATCCTCTCTCGGAGGACACACTTTACCTCGCCTATATCCTCCTCTTATCTCTCCTCCTCCTTCGAGTGCTCCTCCTCTTGGTTCTCCTCCTTCCCAACCACCTGGCCTACCTCCAAAGCTAGCATATCCTCCTGTTGCTCCTCCTCTACTACCTCCTCCTCCCGTCTCTCCTCCTCCTCAACCACCTCCTCCATCTCCACATCTTGCTGACCTACCTCCAAAGCTAGCATATCCTCCTATTTCTCCTCCTCTGCTACCTCCTCCTCCCGTCTCTCCTCCTCCTGGGGCTCCCTCTCCTCCTCACCCTCCTTGAAAATTGGGGATAGTGGTCTCCCCCACTGCCTCCCCCCCCCCTCCTCCTCCTGTCTCCTCCTCTCCCTCCATGACCATCTCTACCATAATCCCCTCTCCCTCCATCTCCCTACCCTCTTTGTCCTCTCCGGTCTCATGGGCCCCTGCCGCGACACTCTACTGGTGTTGACTAATTAGGATCTGTATACGGCTCTATCCTATGACTGACCCACCATGTATCATACTCTGTGGTGGTTCCAGGATATGTTGCCCCTCCTCTCCAAGTCCACTGCACTGGTTGTAGTCCATCTATGTCCTACTCAACGGTAACAACTGGAATCACTAGACCCCATGGATGTACCTTGCACAAGGAGTGCGCAAACTCTTCTATCCCCATGGGCACAACTTGAACCTCTTCAAACTGCCTCCTAACCTGCTCTAGTAAGTGCATCTCAATCATATGCTGAGACTGAACCATGCGCCCAATTAGATATCTGGCCTGTCTGCACCATGGTAAATGTTGATCCTCATCTGGCCACTGTGCACACTCTCTATAAGGCCTCCATATGAAACTAGTCAATGTGTCAATCCCATGCCTCTAGTAACCTATGTCTTCGACATGGTTCTGTGTCACAACTCCTCCATAAAAATACACATACAGAATACCTGCACCTAACTATCTACCAACTGGAGGTTGGAACACAACAATATGCTCCCAAGCCTGCACCATTACTAGGGTAACTTCGGAGCTCATCAATTGACCCTCCCAATAATAAATATCATGTAACTGGAAGTATAGCATGGCTAGAAGATAGGGCCCCATGCATATATTTTCCAATCTTGTAACATCCCAACTCTGTATCTTGACCCATCCGACTGGAAACCCATGTCCTCAGCAGTCTGGAATCACTATCTCGATGATAACTATGCATAGGATACAATCCCACCGCTCATACCGCTCTAACATACAATCCCATCTAATCTCATAACTCTCTATGTCGAGACCTCTAATATCCTCATACACAAAGTACTGTTGAATGGCCTCATATCCTCGCTTGGGGTCATACCTCACCCACTCTCCCCGAATCGACAGCCTCAAAATCCGATACTCATCCTCTAAAGTAACTATGACCTCTCTTGTCGGGAGGTGGAATGAGAATGTCTTTGAGTGCCACTTCTTGGCAAGTGTAGTTAGCATCCCTCTATTTGCCCTAATAATGAGCATATAGGTCACATGGTACAATCTAAAGTGCCACAGCTAGCGCTTCTTAGTGTTAGTCAACTGCTCTCGAAGAAAAAAGGTAGGTCAAAACTCCCTAGTGTAAATAGGTGGAAGTACAATCTACGGTCACAAATTTAGAGTATTGCATCAGGTTAAAACACTGGTCAAACCTATTACTTAATTTACATTTAAGAAATTTCATCCTAACTAGGGAAATTTTCAAAATAGTCAGTTGTGTCACATAGTCAAGCAATTGTGTCGCAATATATATGTTTGTGTTGCTAAAAACTAATTGTGTCGCATGTCTCTGCAAATGTCTCGCCCGACACACTTGCGTTGTGAGTCTAAACACTTGTGTCACATATCAGCAGATGCGGCACATGAAATTCATTTATCTCAATACCCCTAATAGTTTACGACACAGCTTTTCGATTGCATCGTTTGCAATGGAAATTGTGGTGTTCTAATATTTGCGGTACATCGCAATTGATCTAAAACCCTACCCTAGGCATGACCTAATTAGTTGCGATGAATCACACATAGGTGCATTGCTCGCGACATCAAATGTGGCAAACTGCCTTCAACATAATTGATTGTTAAATTTTTCTAAGACCTAGAAATGCGTGAAAACAAAAATTGACAAAGTGGGCAACAAGGTACTTACCAGGTCTCCTACACCATCTGGTCATTAGAAGGTATGAATGTGATGCCCGCGATGGTCGGTGTGTGGAGCAGGTGACATCTTCACAGCAGAGCTCTTCAATCTCCAAACTCAAAATACACAAATGAGGAATTTTACCCTCCACTTTCTATTTTTAGCTATCCAACTTTTAGGGTTTGCATTGGTCGCACTTGTTGAAGGGTATGGAAACCTAATTTCATCACTCGGAATGTCCTAAAAATCATATCTTTCGTCACTAGTGCATTTTTGGCTATTAAATTGACTTATTGGAACAATTTCCAATTTAAAAAAAAAAAAAATCAAAAATTTGCAAAATTTTTCCAAAGGGGCATAGGTCCACCTTGCTTTCACCGGGGCATATTTTAAATGATTTTCTTTGACAGAACACGATAAACTACATTTTATCAAAGAGGGGGAAAATGTAGACATTAAATTTTTTTCCTACACCTGCAACTTTATTAAATCCCCTTTCACCCTTATAATTAAATAATCTTAATTATTTAACTATTATCTAATGTCACCAGTCTCTCATTAATTAAATAATTTTAATTATTTAATTAGGTCATTTCCATCATTCTATTTCATTTTTTATTAATTAAATATCATTTAATTACGTCATTAATGGTCATGTCTCCTATAAATTAAATAAATCTAATTTATTTAATTGTTACTATCTTGTCTACTATAATTAAATAATTGATCCTAATTATTTAATTACATTTATCTTTTTCCTCCACAGTCAAATAAATATTATTTATTTAAATGACTTTCTAAATTAACTTTCCCTCCCACATTTTTGGATTAAATTATTATTTGATTCAAAAAATCAATTTGCCTTTTTCATCTATAATTAAATAATGTTGTCATTATTTAACTATTCACTTGTCCATTCGAACTGGATAACCTTTCGAAATTGTCCAGTTCCTCTCTCAGTCTCATTCCTATCTTGTCATGTCTCATTTAATGTCAACCATTGATCGAAATTAAAACCATTCATTCTCAACTGTTCCTTCAAATTCGTCTTGTCTATAGAAGACGTATGTCACTACCATTTTAACAATCGTAGAAATCTAGAGAATTAGGCTGAGATAATTAATATTCAAAGTTTTGTTGGCATATACTTAGGCTATTGTTGCACGCTTAGAATATAAGGGAAACACTTATATTATGAAAAAATGGAGAAGGGCTATGGAGGTCAGTCAATGGATAAATGAAGGCTTTTGGTAGTAATGTTTCATTTAGTTTATTTTCATGCTTCTTTTGTTCTTCATATTTTATTGGGATTTTGTGTTTATTGATTTAACATCTTAATCTTAAAATTTAATTATAATTATAGAAAGAGCAAGGGAGGATTTTAGGAGATTATTGGATATTTCCATCAAGGTTGGAAACATTGAGAGAAAATTTTATTCATGCCACATGGGTTATATGTTGGACCATTGTATCATCATCAGGCTGTCATTTATGGACATACAATTTTAGGCACTTATATGTTTTCTCCATTTTGTAAGGAAATTTATATTGAAGGTAGTTGTCATTTCTTCAAATAGGCATGTGAGACTTTGGAACTTACAAACACTTACCATAGTTGTTAAAAATGCAAGTGGGATAAAATATTATGTGCAACATATAAATTTTAAAAATATATTATATGCTCACTAAAGTGGGGGAAAAATGTTGTCATAAAATTTCACCCTTATGGAATTTCACATTACATCAACCTTTACTTTAGCTTAATGAGACGATAATGTGAATGTCTTCCTTCCTACCCTTCATTTTCATCCCTACATTAACAATTTTTCTATCGATGGAGGAATTTTTGTCAGGGACGCTTTTGTGTCGTGCAAACGTTCGTGTGTTGCACGAACATCCTGATAGGATTATTGGTCCTATGGTCATTGGGACATTACACTGTCACTTGCCTACAAAGTGTAATGCCTTTGTAGTCGTAGGCATGCCTGAGAATGACTCTCTAGCATGTAATTTGACCATTTTCTTCCCTTTCATTCTCATTCTATTACATTCTTGTAATTCATTCACTCTTGCAACTTCATTCTCACTTCTTAGCATTTTTCACTCTCTTCTTGCAACTCCACACCTTTCCTTGCTGGTTTGAGCTCTCTACACCAAATTCTTGCACGTTCATCTCAAGCTTTCAAGACATTGCTCTTCCTCTCGGCTTCACTAAGCTTGTTGGACGGAGGGTAACATTTACTTCTATTGCAAATTATCTCTCTTGTTGATTAGTATAGCATTGTCTTGCATGTCTTATTTCTTGTCTTGTCATTTCTATTATCTGTCTTTCAATCTCATTGTCTATTTGGTTGTTCATGGAGGTGGAAACACCAAAGTGGGGGTTTGACCAAGGCAAGCCTCGAAAATAGCCCTAACACTTTTCTTATTTCTATGTGTGCAGGTTGTCTGTGAGGAGCATGTGGGAGGATTCATTGTTGGACCTACCATGAGTTCATACCTTTTATTCCACTACTTATCATTTCATTAAACAGTTCATTTACTTGTCAATTAGTATTCTTCTTGTTGTATGTTTCCTCCATTTTCAGCATTTTGTTTAGTCTAGTTAAAACTGTGAAACTTTAGCTTTTGGGTAGTTGGCAAATCGTAGAGTTTTTTTGATGGTTGATTGTCTTTGGTTCGTATGAGATGCCAACATGCCACTAAGATGTCAATGCACCATGCTATCATCCTTGGCCTGTGCTTTCATCCTCTAGTTGATAGCCTATTTGTCAGTCTCTCGAGACCTTTGAGGTCTATTAACTTGGTATTTGAAGTTCTCTTTTCATAAAAATTTCATAAAACCCAACAACATTCCATTAAATCTCTCTTAGCCATCAATCATCACTTGAGATTTTGTCCTTGAGGTAACAAAGTGTCATCTACTCCTTGTATACTCTTCCATGTCCTAGTGACTCGAGAATAGTGAATCCTCTCTGTTACATTTTTGGTGAACTCAACGTGAACTTTCTTCCTCCTTGTCTTTATCTCAAAAATTTCTTCTCTCATGTTAGGACATGTAGTTGATAGTGTGTTGTGACACTCTTTATTAGCTTCATGACCCAATCAACTACCTTTGAATAAATAGTAAGAAGAAGCTATCAAAACATAGATATGGGGTCTAGAAGGTTTAGTCCTCCCCTATCCGGTTCACATTTTGAGTATTCTACATGGCTTCCATTCGGATATTCGCTACCTCACAATGAAGTTCTGACCCATATCCCTCCAGCCTCTCCTTCAAACTCTTCCACTTCCTTAGAGGAGGAAGTCACTCTCAGAGTTCTTGTGGAGCAGGTTCACTATTTGGAATTGAGGCTCAAAGAGCTTGCATGATTCGTAGTGAAAGAAGATTCTTATGCCTAAGCCAGTCCCCTTGTTGATGGCCTAAAAAAATTATTAATAAAATATCGAAGGGGCTTAGAGCTTCTTCATGGCATAAAAAATATTGTGGAAACCTATGTCCCATCTTACACCTTTGTCTTGGATAATACCCAAGATGTTCAATCAAAGATCGTTGGCCAACAACTAAATATCCCAATACCTAGAGTGTCTATTTGCATGGCTGACACAGGTCCCTCCATCAATGATGCTAATACCATCACCACACATGAGGAGATCCCTATGGTTAAGGTGAATCGAGTCCCTCTGGTTTTTTAGGGTTTTACATCTAGAAATCATAATGTCTCTGCCTCTAGTGTTGGTGTTGGTGCTAGTTTTGGCACTTGAGTTGGTGCCTCTGTTGGTATTGGTGCTGGTACTTCTAATGGTACTAGTGTTGGTGTGGGTTCCTCTACTAGTCTTGTTGCTTCTGCTAGTGTCGGTGCTTCTGTAGGTGGTTCTGTTAGTCACACTTTGTCTGTAGACCCCGTCCTGAATGCTCTCTTGTAGAACATGGGACAGATGCAATCTCAACTGGCGAACTTGGCTAGCTAAAAAACTCGTGTGATGTTCCAACCTTTTTGTCATCGTAGTCCTTTATCTATTTCCATTCTAAACACTCCCATCCTACAAGGGGTGTAAATTCTAAAGTTTGAGAAGTACAATGATCGTGGGGACCTGTAGACTCACGCCTCATCCGTTAACACCATGTGTACAAATTTCTTTCACCATGATGCACTTCTGGTAAAACTATTCACGTGTTCTCTTAAGGATGTTGCTTTGGAGTGGTATTGCTCCTTGCTTGATAATTCTATCTTCTCCTTTGATCAGCATGTAAATCAATTCCTCCACTAGTTTCAGGCTAATATTGGGTTGAAGGTCACATTTTTCAATCTTGTTTGGTGTAATCAGGGGCCTCACGAGAAGGTGATTGGTTTTATAGCTCATTATCAAACCCTATTCTCTTAGATCTCCTATGCCCTACCTGATTCTAATGTGCAAAGAGTGTTCATCAAAAACTTGCAACAAGGACTGTGAGATACATTTGTGTTGATGAAGTATCTTTCCTTTGTGCATTTGTGCAATGCTCTATGTGAGTACCAAAAAATGGTTGCACAGTACGAGGATTCGTCCTCGCATTCCCATCAAGGTAGTCGATCAACTATGTCAGTCTCTGGTGATTCTAGAAAGAGCAAAGTAGTGGTGAATATGGTATCTATTCCCACTAATAAAAATTTTGTAGGTCGAAACAAAATATTCACTAAATTGTCTAAGTCTTATAGCAATGTCCTACAAAAACTTTTAAAAGATGGAATAATAACTCTCCAAGATATTAGACAGCTATCTGAGTCGTGTTCTCAGTGGTACAATGCACAAAAGTTCTATCAATACCATTGGGTCTTAGGTCATGACACCAAGAGATGTGTGTGGCTTTGCCACATGATACAAGACCACATCAATAATGGGACAATCCAACTCGATGATAAGTAAAGCTCAAATAAATCTATAGTAAAGCCCAACATCTAGGTACAGATCTACACAGATCCATTTTCATCTCATTCAGCTACTTTGGTCACTCCTTATGATCTGACCCCATCTGAGTATGTGAACATAGTCTCATTTACTTGTATTCCTCCTCTAGATCACTTGCATGTAATCCTCGATATTAAATTCACCTCACGAGATCTGCCTTTGAAAAAGGAGCCCTCTTCATTGTACATTCTCGCTTGCATTAATGATAAAATTGTAACATGCATTATGGTCGACCCCACGAACTAAGTGAATGTTATCACAGAAGAGACTCGTTTTATTAACAATTTACATAAGGAGAAGTATGAGGAATTGCATACTACGCTTCGCACGCACGATGGGTTGTCTATGGCACCTATTGGCTCTATTTCTCTATTGATCCTAGTAGGATCTAAAGTCTTGGAAGTCCCATTTGTAGTGATTCTCGAGTTTGACTTGTTCAAAGTGAGGCTAGGCATTCCATCATTGGTCTCCATGAATGTAGTCGCCTCAGTAATCCACAAATGTCTAAAGTTTCCCCATGAGGGTACTGGGCATACTATCTAGGATACTTGATATAAACCATAGGTATCATGTGGGGGCTTCTCCCTTGATCACTTTTGGCCTTCCCTGGTTGGACCCCTCCCTCCTAGAGGGGATCTTTTATATAGAGCTTATTTTAGGTATAAGACTGGGGGCTCGATGCTAGAAGGTGGTTTTCCTTCGTCTAGTCAAGTTATCTCTTTGAAGGCCTCCTTGTGTGCACATCAACATGCTTCATCCTCTTCCCCTCCAAAGGGGAAGGGCAAGCATGCTCTTTCCCTTGGGCCTCCCCCCTCTTCTTTTGTTCCTTCTACTTCTTCTTCTCAACCTTTGGTGGTGTCTTCCATTCCTTTTACTATGCCTAGTACAAGAAAAATAAAAGCACTCACATGGTGGAAGTTGAAGCCCTATGCTTTTTAGATTTTGGTTCTACCCATGATACCCTGACCCACCCTTTATGGAAAGGGGCAACATTCTCATGGGGTTGTTCCTGCGTCCCGAACTTCACATGTTCTTCCACCTACCTCCAAGGCAGAGAAAGGAAAGAGGCCCACTATTGAGATTCCTATCTCTCTTTATGTTTCTATGCCTCCTCTTGCTCCTCCTCAAGAGTCCACCCTTCCACCAACAACGGTTGTGGAGGTTGCTCCTTTGGTAGAGTAGGAGCCCCCGACGACTTCTTAGGCTACATCCTCTAGTGCCCATAGTCATCGTACCTGGATTATGCGAGAGCATAAGTGTCCATGAAAGGCCTTGGCTAAGGAGCATGCTGCATCGCGAAAGACCAAAGAGGAGCCTTCTACTTCTATTGTTCTTGTCTCTGCTTCTTGTTCTACCTCAGATCCCATCACCTTTGTTCTTCTTCCGACTTTGTCAGTGGGTCTCGATGAACCTCACCCCAAAAGGGTGAAAGTGTTCATCACTCCCTCTGCGAAGCCGCCTCTTCTCACTTCTCTTCCTAATGTTCCTCCTTTTTCACAACCCATAGACATGCCTTTCAAAAAGTCAGTGTCCTCGATGGCTTCGTCTCCTTCTCCCTCTTCCACTTCAGTTGTGAGGATCCCACGTCCTTCGTTGAAGTGCAAGTTAGAGAGTGACCTTGCCTCGAGCGATGGTCAGAAAAAGTTATCTTTGCCTCTTGAGTCTTTTTTTTCTTTAGCCTATGTTGTCTTTGTGATGGAGGCAATGCCTGCCTCCCTAGAGTTTGTCACTGCCCCTGTTCTTAAGGATGGCATTGACTCTCTAGTATCTTGTCCTCCTCCTTTCAAGTTGCCACATGCCACTCCTGAGAATTGCATGTTCAACTCATTAGAGGACATCCCAACTGTCTTCGATCTTTGCTTGATCGATGACTCTAGTCTCACAAGAGTTTGATGGTGAAGACCTCGAGGGGCCTTCTTCCTTAGCTCTTGTGCTAGACGAGTTGGCTAGTACCGCCCTAGTTATCCCTCCTCTATAGGCTCATCTTCCCTCCCCTTATGATGATCTAGATTGTGAGCAAGACGACCTGCTAGTGGAGTTGGATTAGAGTGGTGCCTTCTTCATCTTTAGATTAACTTTGCATGTTTGTTTGTGTTCCCACGTGCTTGTCTATTTATGTTTCTACTCTCACCTAAAGGACCCTTGTTACCTTGTAGGTGCTTGGATATACGAGATTAACTCTATCGTACACTTCTTTTGTTTGTATCTATAGAGAAGGGGGATTCGCTACTCACGAGTTCTCTTCAATCAAAGACCCTCATGGGGCGAACTGCCCTAAACTACCTCAAAGGACAATGATGAGAGTTCTAGAATCTAAAAGAGCAAGTCACAAAGATTCTTTGGACAAACCGACAAGCTCTCAACCAAAGGACGTCAGCACAGAATGCAGATGATAGTGTGGCGTGCTGACATCCCCGAGGCACGTTGGTGTCCCCAACGTGCGTTGGTGTCTCGTATGAACCAGAAAGCAGGTTTACCTCAGAAAATAGCTAAGTGACTACCAGCAATCTGACTATTGAGAATTTCTAGATTGTAAGGAAATGAAAGGAAGCGATAAAGCTGAAATAGAAGTGAAGTAGATAAGGACAAGGAGAAGAAGGGAAAGGAAATTCTTATGACCGTGCGATTGATGAAGATTCTAGCTCATGAATGTCTTCAATACTTTCACACAAGAGAGAGAAAGTGTTGGGTTGTATAGGGGTTTTCCTCAATCAAACCCCCATTTTGGTGTTTCCACCTCCACGGAAAACTAGATAGATAGAAAAGTATGAAATGAAGTGAAGTACACAAAGACACTACAAAATAGTGTTATGCTACTCAACCAAGTAATAGAAAAGAGGAGTGAAAGATTACCACCTCCACCCAAAGCATTCAAGGCTAATAGGGGAGAAAATGAGAGGAACTCAAGCCTCTGTTGTCGTGGTGTTTCGTTCCACACTTGCTCTACGGAAGTGATGGAGTGTTGATGTTGTTGTTGTGAAGTGTAAAGTGGTGAAGAAGCTGCTTGGAGCTTGTGTAAGATTGTAGAATGCTAAGGAGATTGCTTAGAGTCTGTGAAGGATCAAGAGATGAAAATGGATGAAAGAGGGAAGAAAATGGCCATATTCGGGTTGGTCGATCGAAGAGGGCATTACAAATCGACTCCCAATGGGAATGGTAATGCCTTTGTAGGCTCTAGACGCAGGAATCTATTAGGGACATTAGCGCGCCATGCAAACATTTGTGCGTCGTGTGGGCGTCCTAGACAAAAATGCCCCCATCGACACACAAAGTAGGCACCAAGTGTGACGAAGGCAACAGGCCTTTGTGGAATTAAGCCTCCACATTTGGTTTTCTAAAGTGTTAAGGGGAAAAAAGGGAATTTGCGTTAGGGGTGCAAATTCATGTTGATACATTTTTCCCCCACTCTAGCGAGCACGAATACTGATGAGTTCTTTAGTAAAGTAGATCGATAAAGTAGTAGAGTATGAAAGACTTGCACAAGACGACAATGTTAGAACATTTAAAGGATTTGAGTTAGCAAAGTAAAAGAGACCTCGGTGTAAAAGGTTATCTCAGTACTATGCGTCATCCCCAAAATTAAAGATACTAACACATAGAAGAATTTTGAGATGGAGAAAGAAAGGGCAAATACTCGGGATGAAGAAGATGCAAATCTTCGATCTGGTATATACAAGAGTTTAAGAATGAAAGAGTGATAAAAACCATCCCCGCTCAAGGAGGAAAATCCGTACCACCAAGTAAGAGTGATAAAAGCAATCCCCGCTCAAGGAGGAAAAGTCGTACCACCAAGTAAGAGTGATAAAAGCAATCCCCGCTCAAGGAGGAAAAACCGTACCACCGAATAAGAGTGATAAAAGAAAAACCCGCTTCAAAGTAGAGCTTGTATCATAGAGTAGGAGTGATAAAATAAAAACCCGCTTCATAGTAGAGCCTGTATCAAAGACTAAAAGTGATAAAAGCAAAACCCGCTTCGGAGTAGAGCCTATATCACTGAGCAGACAGTCACGCAGACCATCGTTAAGCTAGAAGACTTTCAAAGGGGTCGCTCGAGAAACCTTCAAAAGGAAGAGGGGTCCACTTAAGGGACGTGCTATTTGAAAAGGAAAGTCTAGTCAGGCTGCCCCCAAGCTAGACGCAAAGGTGTGAAAAAGGTCTAGTCAAGCTGCCCCCAAGCTAGACGCAAAGATGTGGAGTAGGTCTAGTCGGGCTGCCCCCGGACTAGACGTGAAGATGTAAGACCAGTCTAGTCGGGTTGCTCCCGAGCTAGACACAAAGATAAGAAAAAGGTCTAGTCGGGCTGCGCCCAAGCTAGTCATCATGGAATTTGCTCGAGATAGAAACTTTCAAAGGGGTTACTTGGGAACCCTCCAAAAGGAAGAGGGTCCACTCAAGGGATGCTACATTCAAAGACATAGAGAAGAGAGGGGGTCCTTAAGAAGGATACACATCTCCAAAACAAGTTATCACTACCCCCAGCATAGAAGAAAGGAGAACCACGCAAGATACTTAGAACAGGATAGAGGCAAACCTCGATATCACTTGTCATTTGAAAGAAAGGCAGGTGCATCAGTAGGCACCTGAATTGTGAAGTTGTATTTTTTCCTTCAAGGCCTTACATTCACTAGTGGAATGGCCAAGCACTCGATGGTATGCACAAAAAGTGTTTTACTTTATCATGCTTATGATATTTCTTGCTTGTAGGAGGAGGAAGAGTGATTAAGCGGGCTTTTAGAAGATGCAACAAAATAAGCTCTTGCTCAGACAAAGGATGAGGAGCAGGAAGCAACCCTTTCTCTTGCAGAGAAAAGTTTGACTTCTCACAAGAAGAAGGAAACATGAAGATAGAAGATAGAGGAGGACAGACCAATCTGCGAGAACGGAGTTGAGTGGACATCATGTCAACATTCAACTGTGGTTTTTGATCAGATTGTTTATTCGAGAAACCAAGTCCCAAGTTACGCTTACGAGGCATGAATTCTATAGGACCTTGATGCCTTTTTCATTACGCTCACAACCTTTACGCTCATAGCCACACTTAGAGACAAGCTTAAAGCCAGAGCCATAACGTGTTTGTAAATCATGAGAAGAAGGGGGATCCTCATAAAGAGCCTTATTCTAGCAAGGGGGAACATACTCTTCTATGGGATCGCCATCATCCTTCTTGATAGGACTGTCAGCATTACCCTCCTTAGCAAAAGCATAACTGTCTTCCTCAGAAGGAGGGTCAACACTAAGAACATTACAATTCGTATTCACATCATCCCTTGATACAAAAGAATGGCTATCTTCGATAGCGGGTGTGAATGAGGTTGTCAAAGGGTCTAAGAGGATCAGGTCAACTTTATGTTCCTGAATGAAGGAATCTGTAAAGTCTAAAGGACCCCAATCATCACCAAGACACACATTCCTTTGAAAAAAGGTAGAAGGAACAAACTTAGGATTTCTTGCTTCAGAAGGATCTTCCTCAGGGACATTCACCTCAAGAGTATCCTTTGTAGTAGGTACTGCTAGAGTAAACATCGACACACTGGAAGATACTGAAGGAATAAGGGTAGCCACAACTGAAGCTTGACCAGCAACTACCATCTCATATAAGTGCATAGCATCAGGGTCAGCCTTATCTGTGACTACTCGATTATTACAAATGAACTTAATTGATTTGTGCAAGGTACATGGGACTACACCCATAGCATGAATCCATGGTCTACCAAGAAGAAGGTTATAAGGTAACTTCTCTGACATAACATATACAAGGGTATGTATAGTAATGGGTCCCAACCTCAAAGGCAAGACTATCGTGCCTAGGGCTTGTCGACCAACATTATCGAACCCATGAATGTCAATAGAAGAAGAGTTAATAGAAGATGGGTCAACATTAATCTTAAGTAATAGATCAATGCTACATACGTTGAGCGTTGAACCGGCGTCAACGAGAGTACGTCTAATACCAATCTTATTAATGTTGACTATAATCATTAGAGGATCTGCTTGCTTATGTACTTCTGGAGGTGGGAGTTCTTGGGGATAGAACGTAATATTCATCGAATCTGCACGAATATACGCCATCAACGCATCAACATCTACCGGCCTAGCAGAAGAAGGCAAGAGGATCTTTTGCAAGGCTTCCTCAAGCATACCTTGGTAAACTAGAGAAGACTAAAGCAAGTCCCATAGTGATATCTTGGTCGGATTAACTTGAGGTTTCTTGACAAGATCGTGGTCACTAGGTGCTTGAGGAAGTCTTAGTTGTTTATTCATTCTAGTATCATAGGTACGGGCTACCACTCTATAAGAGGGAGCCTCAGAAAGATCAAGAGAGTCACTATCGAATGGAAAACTATCAATAGAACAAACCCTTTTAGGAGAAGGACTAGTTGGAGTCACATAAATGACTGGTCTCTTAGGCCGTTGAGGGGCAGCATAGACTTAGATTACATTTACAGATTCATCACAACTAGTAGGATGATTATTTGCGTACATATTCTCAACATCGATCCAAATAGGATCACATGTGGAAGGAGATTCATAATGCGCTCATGAATGCTTCGTCTCTAGAAGAGAGTGCATTAGAAGGAGTAGAAGATTCACCATTCACAAATACAACATATTTAGAGGAGAGTGCATTGGAATGAGTAGGATATCCATCATTCACGAATGCATCATCTCTAGAGGAGAGTGCATTAGAATGAATAGAAGGTAGAGTGATATTAAGAAACGTATCAATGATTTCATCTTCTTGCAACAAGATATTCTTTGAAGTAGGAGGATTCTCATGAGAAGGATCAAAGATACAAAGTGACATGGGCAAAGCCAAGTCACTATCACATGCATGAAATGGAATATTATTAGCATTTTGAATAAAATTAGATGCAGAACTAATAAAAGAAGATATTAAATTCATTATGATTTTTTTTGGTGTTTTCTATGTTCTAGTAATTTGCATTTTTGGAGGTCTTCGAAGCGGAATTTGGGTTCGGAACTTGCGCGGTCCCTAAAATTTGGTTGCCAAAGGCAATATTATTTTAGGCACTAAACTAGTTCTCTAGAAGACCTTTCCAATGGTGCGAACGGTTTTGAATTTCGAGCACCAAGTCAAAAGTTATGATCCTGCCAAGTAGGGGTAAATAAATTCCTAGTTTTTGAAGAACATTGTTCTTCACGTCGGGTTCACCACAATGTAGAGAAGGGGGATTCACTACTCATGAGTTCTCTTCAATCAGAGACCCTCACGGGGTGAACTTCCCTAAACTACCTCAAAGGACAGTGGCGAGAGCTCTAGAATCCGAAAGAGAAGGTCACAGAGATTCTCTGGACAAACTGACAAGCTCTCAGCCAAAGGACATCAACGCAAAATGTAGACGATAGCACGGCGCGCTGGCGTCCCCGAGGCGCGTTGGCATCTCGTACGGACCAGAAAGTAGGTTTACCTCAGAATAAAGCTAAGTGACTACCAACAATCCGATTACTGAGAACTTCCAGATTGTAAGGAAATGACAGGAAGCAATAAAGCTGAAATGGAAGTGAAGTAGATAAGGACAAGGAGAAGAAGGGAAAAGAAATGCTTACAACCGTGTGATTGATGAAGCTTCCAGCTCGTGAATGTCTTCAATATCTGCACACAAGAGAGAGAAAGTGTTGGGATGTATAGGGGTTTGCCTCAGTCAAACCCCCATTTTGGTGTTCCCACCTCCACGGACAACCAGATAGATAGAAAAGTATGAAATGAAGTGAAGTACACAAAGACACTACAAAATAGTGTTATGCTACTCAACCAAGTAATAGACGATAGTGAAATATTACCACCTCTACCCAAAGCGCTCAAGGCTAATAGGGGAGAAAATGAGAGGAACTCAAGCCTCTGCTACTGTGGTGTTTCGTTCCACACTTGCTCTACTCAAGTGATGGAATGTTGATGTTGTTGTTGTGAAGTGTAAAGTGGTGAAGAAGCTACTTGGAGCTTGTGTGAGATTGTAGAATGCTAAGGAGACTACTCAGAGTCTGTGAAGGATCAAGAGATGAAAATGGATGAAAGAAGAGTGAATTTGAAGGAAAGAGGGAAGCAAACAGCCATATTCGGGTTGGTCGACCGAAGAGGGCATTACAAATCGACTCCTAATGGGAATGGTAACGCCTCTGCAAGCTCTAGACGTGGGAATCTGTCAGGGATGTTAGCATGTCATGTAGACATTTGTGTATCATGTGGGCGTCCTAGACAAAAATGCCCCCACCGACACACAAAGTAGGCACCAAGTGTGACGAAGGCAGCGGGCCTGTGTGGAATTAAGCCTCTGCATTTGGTTTTCTAAAGTGTTAAGGGGCAAAAAGGGAATTTGTGTTAGGGGTGCAAATTCATGTTGATACAGTATCATCATTCTTCTACGTGTTATAAAATTTTACTTTCACGTCGAGAGCAATGTAAAGCGTTGGGGCATTTAGGCCTCTTTCATGTTGAATTAATTTTTATTTTTGCTTTGTCTTTATGTTCTCTTCATCCCATTCTGATACATTTGGGGGGTGATGATAGTTCATAAATATATTATACTATATTTATCTATCTATATTTATGAGCACTTCTGACCCCGAATAATCAGATCCCCCTGTGATCTTGATTTCTTGATTTTTGATTTTCTCTTTCATGATGTTGTGGTTTCTATGTGTTGTCCCTTGCATGACAACATCCCATGAATACATCTCGCCATGTATCTCATGCCACAACATCTCTTGTCTTTCTCTTCTCCTTAGAATGACATGTGCTCCTCTGCATAACACACATCATTCTAAGGTGGGGTTATTGTATATGCTTAATTTTCAAAAAGTTTCAAGAGGATTCCTTGATGTCTTATTTCTCGTCGTCTAGCTTGGGGGCAGCTTGACTAGACTTGTCTTGTCTTTTATGTGACTACCCTACAACACAGTTTGCAACAACCACAGGCCTATCTGCTTGTCGTATGGTCTTTAGCCATGCTAGCCATACTTATCAATGTTGTCTTTTATCTGATCAAATTATGTCATGTCTTGTCCATAAAATATTTATCAAGTCTATTTTTCACTGTTTCGCCTAACGTGTTTGTCTGCAACTAACATGTTTGTAGTGAGATTGCAATCATCTTTGTAGGATTGAATACCCATGTTCTCTTCATGTCATAGCTTGACTTCTCTATAGCGCATATACCAGATCAAAGGTTTTCTTCCTCTTCATCCTGGGCATATTCTCTTCGACCTCTTTCTACTTTAGCTCACACATGTTTAGATACATATGCTCGCTAAAGTGGGGGCAAAATGTTATGTCATAAAATTGCATCCTTATGCAATTTCACATTACATCAACCTTTAGTTTAGCTTAATTAGATGATAATGTGAATGCTTACCTTCCTAGCCTTCATTTTCATCCCTGCCTTGCGATTTTTTGTCGATGGAGGAATTTTTGTTGGGGATGCTTTTGCATCGTGCAGACATCTGCACACCACACAAATGTCCTGACAAGATTCTTGGTCCTGTGGGCATTGGAACATTACACTGTCACCTGCCCATGAAGGTTAACGCCTCTACAATCACAGGCACGCCTAAGAACAACCCTCTAGCATGCAATTTGACCATTTTCTTTCCATTCATTCTCATTCTACTGAATTCTTACAATTAATTCACTCTCTTTTCACTCTTGCAACTTCATTCTCACTTCATAGCATTTTTCACTCTCTTCTTCTTGCAACTCCACACCTTTCCTTGTTGGTTCAAGCTCTCTACATCACATTCTTAGACATTCGTCTCAATATTTCAAGGCATTTCTCTTCCTCTCAGCTTCAGCAAGCTCATTGGAGGGAGGTTAACATTTACTTCTATTGCATTATCGTTCTTGTTGATTAGTAAATCGTTGTCTTGCATGTCATATTTCTTATCTTGTCATTTCTATTATCTATCTTTCAATCTCGTTGTCTATTCGATTTTCCATGGAGTTGGAAACACCAAAGAAGGGGTTTGACCGAGACAAGCCCCAAAAATAGCCCCAACACTTTTCTTGTTTCTATGTGTGTAAGTTGTCTATGAGGAGCTTGTGGGAGGCTTCATAGCTAGACCTACCGTGCGTTCATCCCTTTTCTTCCAGTACTTGTCATTTCATTAAACAATTCATTTAATTTTCAATTAGTATTCTTCTTATTGTATGTTTCTTGCATTTCCAACTTTTTGTTTAGTCTAGTTAAAACTGTCAAACTTCAGCTTTCGGGTAGTTAGCAGATCCTAAGTGTTTATGGTAGTTTGACGAGTTATCTTTGGTGCATATGAGATGTTAGCACACCATTGAGATACCAACACACCATGTTGTCGTCCTTGGCCCAGGACTTCGTCCTCTGGTCGAGAGCCTTTTTGTCAGTCTCTCGAGACCTTTGAGGTATGTTCACGAAAAAATTGAAGAGTTACATATGCATCATTCCAAAAGTTACATGAGTTATATCATAAAGATACCTATCGTGGTGCACTCCTAAGAATCTATAAGAAGAAAATTATCAATATTACTCTAGATCCATATGCATCATCCAATCTACTAGCATAAACCAACATGAGGGTTTGCTAAATGCATGACCATTTCCTTGCAAATCTCCCTAATGATGCTCCATGGCTACAAATTTTTCAAACCCATAGTTACTCCATGGCATCCATAGGCCACCCCATGGCTCATGAACACTTTCAATAGGATACTTCACTCCTTAATATTAAAAATTCCTAAAGGAACTAATCTAACATTCAAAGTTAGTGGATTCTTATCTTACATGACACATTGCAATAGAAATACACCTACCCAAAGCTCCAAGGTGTTGTACTACATGAAATAATTCAAAGAAACTCGTACATATGGCCTAAACAATAGACTCCAACCATGAATATGGGAATTCACAACACCAAATTCTTGGATCTATACCTCCACTTCCTCAACTAACCCACAATTTTCAACTTCTATTTTTGGGGGAAATATCATTATGGGTTAAAATTTCTCTTTGGATACTAGCATGTGTGCCCATGTGTAGTTTATATATACATATATATACAAATGAGCTACTGAGCTTAATGCATAATCCAAGTCTCGAGTTAGGTGATATGTAACTAACCTTTTGAGCATGTTGCTTGATCCTACTCTTAACCTCCTTCCAGCTACACAATGGAGTCTCTATGCATGTTTCCATAGGATATTGTATTCTTTGTAATGATCAAGTGACCCAATAAACTTAATATAAAAGGTCATTATCCATGATATCTTGACTCTGGTTTACTTACTTGTTTGATAATTACATATTTATGCCTTTCTATTAATTATTTCATTGTAATATATTAAGCTCTACTCTAGTCATTAAGATGTGTTTGTCTATTAATGTGAGCCTTTTTCTTGCATTACTTTATGCTTAGCTTAGGATAGATAAGGATTCATCCTTATAATCCCAAATATTGACTTGTACGTTGCATCCCACACCAACTAGGCTTTCCAATTTCTATCGGTCACATGTAGTGCATGATCCCAAATAAGATGAAAGACCATATCGATATTTTTATGGTAGACCTATTGGGACTAAAACCATTTAAATATTTAGCCTCATCTTAAGGCTCAAACCCATAATTGACCAAGTTTAGGTGATTCCTTGGTCATTAAGTTATAATTATTGCCTAGTGAATCTATCTCTAACAACTCTATCAAGATTGACCTAGAAACGCCTTTGTCCCCTAGAACCACCAACAAATCTACAACCAAATTTAACCCACACATCCTAGGGCATTCTTGGTGTCAATCCCAAGAAGAAATCAAATTACCTAGCATCTACAAACTCAAATCCAATCCTGCCATGGTTTCCCAACAACCACCAATATTCTCATTAGTATGGAATAATAGAGGCTCACTTATTCCACCTATATAGGAAGCTATCCTAGATATTGTGTTACATTATCTTCCACACTTCATAGACGAGGAATTAACTACTCCCATTGAGCACTTTTATGACATGTGAATTACTACATAGTTCACAATATTGGTGAAAAAGCATCACACTCAAGTTACTTGCTATTTCATTCAAAGACAATTCTCTTAATGGTATTTACCATTGACACCTCTGTTAATAGCTAATTGGGATTAAGTTACTTGATAATCAATAAGTTTAAAGAAAAGGGTGATGTTGATTCACTATCAAAACAACTTACCACTATAAAGAGAGATCTAATGGAGATGTTGGATGACATCAACAATAGATTTCAAAAGACATGGTAGTGGATCTGAATAGAGGTTTTCCCTTTCTCAATAATGACATGCATTTTCTATCTAAAGATAAGAGATTTTAATATTTCTATGATGGTGGAATCAAAACCAAGAAAATCTGTCCCAAATGTACATGTCATCACCATTACTACTAAGAGTGACCTAATCTAAATTGGAAGATTGGCACCTCACCCTCACATGCCATTGTTCCCTAACATCCAACCTTCATAATGGCCCACACCCATAAAACAACCTACAAATATTCCTAATACTTACCCCCAGAAGGCCAATGTTGAAGTACCACTTTATTGAACCATAAACTCTCAATGAACTTGATAAAATGATAAATTTTCTCAAAGACATGTCTAATGAGGTTATTACTTTCAAGGGAGAACAATAATGAGTGAAAACCACCATATTCTAGTAACCAATACTCTCATATGTAAAAATATAATCATCAAGAAAATTAATGCTATAGGCCTTTTTTGAATGGCTAAAATTATCAACAAAGATTTGCACATTAACCAAATAGGGCCCTAGCCAACTTCATAATCAACTAATTCTATGTTAACAACACATTCAATTGATTCCTTATAATCATATTAATATAGAGCTAACAATGACCCAAAACAAGTAGACATAAGAATAAAATGCTTAGTGTCATTATTTCTTTGTTCTCCATAATTTCACATGTCCTAGTAACTTCTAGTCCCTACTTATCTCTTGTTCCAACTAGAATCAAGATATAAACTATAACACTTATTACCTATGGAGGAGACTTATCCAAAGCACTTAACACTAAATTAGACTTTGGTAACATGAGAGGATTGTGATCCCTATGTAGAAAATAAGGCTTCTATAACCACATAAAAATAGCAATCCATTCTAAGTGAAAAGAAGAAAAACAAAAAGAAGGTGATGAGGTTCAAATACAAAATAAACAATCAACACTTAAGATACAATATTATCCCATAAGACCTCTTTGGAATCCCTCCTTCCTCCAAATCATCTTGTCAAATAGTGACTCAATAGATAGAGTATAAATATAAAAGATTGTAGTTTAAATTTCTTCTACCTATTTTACTTTTGTAATGAAATTTCTTAAAGCAAAGTCTCCCTTCTTGTGAACACGAAATCTTGAAATTATTTCTATGTACTATAAAAGATAAATTACACTACACACGCCTTCTAGTCCTTCTAGACTTATATGTTTTTTTGGGTTTGTTCTCTTATTCCTCCATTGTAATAAGGTAGGATAGTCTCGCATTATGCCTCATTAAAAAGAGTTGATAGAAAGACAAATCAGGTATATGTGCCATTCAATTAAGTATCATATAACATTTTGGAAATGGCCCCTAAAACATCATTCCTCCGTAACACGTTATGCAAAACAATCAACTATCTCAACGTATAAAATGAAATTAACAGAATTCAAGGCCCAAATATCAAGCGTAGAGTGATTTTAAAAAACCCTAACAGTATTTCAAGCAAACACAATTTGGCAGGTGTTAAGCCAAATTCCACAACCTTGCTAGCATCCTCCCTGCCTGTGCCAAAAGGGAAGCTTTGGAACAGGGTATGGGCATGCAAACATAAAGGATAGAGAATTTTGACAGATATTCTAGTTACAGCTACGCTGAATAGCTTCAAGACGTGGTCTAATGGTCTGCAATACTTACAGATTATGCACAAAATGGATTTGTTGAAAAGTCATTAATGCAATTGGTAGGTATAAAGCCAGATTCGACAAGCCAACTTTCTACCTGCCTGTGCCAAAACAGGAGCTTTCGAACAGGGTATGGACATCCTTCAAAGCATGGGGAACTTTTGTAGATATTATAGTTGCAACCACTCTGGGAGACATGTATGCAAAATGTGGAACCATAGACAGGGCACGTGAACTGTTTGATGCAATGCTTCGAAGAGATGCCATGTCATGGAATGCATTGATTGCAGGATATTTGTTGATAAGCCCTTAGAAACTTTCAAGCCTATGCAACTGGCAGGTGTAAAGCGAAATTCCACATTATAAAAAGAGAATCCACTGAGTCAAATTATAGAACGAAATTCCATTATAACAGAAAAGGTACATATGGCTAAAAGAACACAAACAGTACAATGGGCTCAAAAGAAAACATGATTACTTGCAAAAACAAATTGCCAGAAAAACAATGACATGTACCAAATCTTGTCTCTGCAATGCAGCTGGAAGCTCGAATATGGACCAAAGTGGCCGCTCCAGTCGCTTTCTATCTCGTCCTTGGACGCCTACGTTAGGGTTTCCGCTATTTTAACACAGTGCGTCCAAATGATCCCAGGATAAACACGGCTCCGCCATGACAGCGCTCTGGATTTTATTCCCTAGGGCAACGAAACTGTAAACAGCAGCCTTCAAAGTCAAGAAAGATTTGTTCAATACACACATTGCCCCGTTCATGTGATTAATGGATTTCACGGTCAACGAAACAAAAAAAAGGATTTCACAGTCGACCCTGTCATCATTTCCTTAGATATATGTCATTAGTGAATGACATAGTCAACCCTGTGCAATTTCATGTCTCTTCTATCAAGAATACTAATGCATTCTGAGGTTTTATTAATTGGTAGTCAAAAAATCAATGAGATGTTACAATTGAAGTAGTTGATCAAATTTTTTAATGCATTATTTTTGGGTGTGCAATGGGTACACTGAAGAAGTGTGGAAAGTCAATTAGGGATTTTTGATCTATTTTTTATATACATTTGTGTAGTATATATGAGGTCAATTGATAGGCCATTTAGAAAATGATGTTGTTTGTGCAACAAAGGTCTCAATTTAGAAGTGATAGCTTCAAATCAACTATGCATCCGCTTAAAAGGATCCAAACACAACTAAAAAAAACCTCTGAATCAGAAAGATAATAAGGCTTCATTACCAATAGGCTCATGTTATGTTTGCAATAGGGAGACAGGAGAGAGAGGGAGATATGGGGATAGAAAGAGGGATAGATATAGGGGGAAGAGAGAGAGAGAGAGAGAGCAGATAAATATATAGAGGGGAGAGAGGGAGAGAATGAGAGGAAGAGATAGAAATATAAAGATAGAGGTAGGAAGTTATATATAGAGAGGGATAGAGAGGGAAAGATATAGGGGTAGAGATAGATGGATAGATATTGAGATAGAGATAGAGGGAGATATGTAAGAACTTAAATATGGAGAGAGAGATAGAGCTAGAGATAGAGCTAGAGATAGGGAGGGAGAAACAAGGAGTGTGTGTGTGTGTGTGTGTGTGTGTGTGTGTGTGTGTGTGTGTGTGTGTGACTAAGAGAGAGATATGGAGAGAGATAGTGAGGGAGATAGATATGTATAAATAGATAGAGAGGAAGGAAGATGGAGGGAGAGGAATAGAGATAGGAGAGAGAATTAGAGATATATAGAAAGGGGAAGTGATAGGGAGAGGGAGAGAGGGAGAGATAGAGATAAATATAACTTGGAAAAGATAGAAAGGGTGAGAGAGAGAGACAAAGACAAAGATAAGGATAGATAAATATATAAAGGGAGAGATGGAAGGAGAGAGGAAGAGAGCGAGAGAGGGAGAGATAGAGATAGAAAGAGGGAGACAATGAAAGAGGGGGAGATGGAGACAAAAATATAAACATATATAGGAAGTGATATATAGAGAGAGGTAGAGGGATATATATATATATATATATATAAAGAGAGAGTAGGAGAGATGGGGGGAGAGATGGAGTAAATAAGAGAGAGAGGGGGGCGAAAGAGTGAGATAAAGGAGGTGATTGATAAAGACAATTAATAGAGAGAGAGATAGAGAGATCAAGATAGGGAGGGAGAAACAATGAGTGTGTGTGTGTGTGAAAGAGATATAGAGATAGAGATAGGGAAAGAGAAACCAAGAGTGTGTGTGTGTCTAAGTGGGAGAGATATTGAGATAGATATAGAGAGGGAGATATATATAAATAGATAGAGCGGGAGGGAGCGGGAGGGAAATAGAGAGATATAGAAAGAAAGAGTGATAGAGAGAAAGGGAGAGATATAGAGATATATATAGTGGGAAAGATAGAGGGAAAAGAGAGAAAGAGAGGTAAGGAGATAGAGATAGGGAGAGAGATAAAGAGGAAGATGGAGATGGAGATGGAGATGGAGATGGAAATTGAGAGAGAGAGAGAGAGAGAGAAATAGAGATACAAAGAGGGGGATACAAAGAGAGGAAGAGAATGAGAGATAGATGGAGGGATATAAAGATAGAGATAGGAAGTTATATAGAGAGAGGTAGAGAGAGGGAGATATATAGAGAAAGGGGTAGGGAGAGGTATATATGGGGAGATATATATAGAGAGATATGGTAAGAGAAAGAGAGAGAGATCTTTATATCTATGTATCCCTCTCTATCTTTATATTTTTTATTCTCTTAATCTCTCTCTTCCTCTCTCTGTTAGAATCAAAAAAAATTCCATGAAAGCCCTAAGGTTTTTCTCCATTTTAATCCATCATTTGCCTATTTTTTTTTTAAATAAAAAAATAAAAAAATAATATTCATTTTAATCCCCGTCCACTTCATTATCCATTTTAGTCCTTACCGCTCTCTGAATTTTCATTCCGTAAGCTTTTACCGCCTTACTGCGGTCTCCCAAAATTAAACCGTGGTGGCGGTTAGTAGACTGGCGTTAAGTGTTTACCACGCTATCGCACGTGGTCTAAGCATAAACTACGGTATTGCGGTAAAAGGTAAGGGAGCAGTCAACGAAGCAGTCGATGGCCAAGGCAAACAGGTAGCAGTTACCGCACAACCGCGCGCAGTTAGTATGGTCATTGTGGTAGCGCGGTGGGTGGTCGATGAGCGACAGCGACGAAGTAGTCAACAGTCAACAACGAACGCAATGAAGTGGCGGACGGGTAGTGGTTATCGCGATACCATAGCCGCTAAAACAATGACTGTGGTAGTGCGGTAAACCATTAGTGGGCAGCAGTGACGATTACCGCCATACCGTGACCGGCCAGAGCACAAACTGTGGTGACTGCGGTGGATAGGAATAGATGGTGAGGGAGCAGTAATGGCCAGTCACCGTGCAACCATGGGTGGAAAATTCAAACCCGCGGTGGAGCGGTAAAAACGGTGAAAGCCACGGGGAGTGAAATATTGAAGGCCGGTAAGGTATTGGATTAAAATCAAATGCAGAACTATGGAAAAGTATTTAATTTGCCGATAAGGAAATTAATTAAATATTTTATATCACTGTCATGTAATTCAAACGGTTTTACCAAGAATGTGAAAGGTTGCGACGATTGGAATGTAATGTATAAATGATTTGAAAATTTAGTTGTAAAAGAGAGAGGTCAGAGTAGAAAACATTTTTTGTTTTCTAACTGGGAATGAAAATAATGTAAAACCCTCTGGAAACAGTGCAATGGAGATGATTTTTAACCGAATTCCTTCCTGATTTTTGTTGTGGTGATGTTATAACTGTCAATTCTTCTTTGTTGTTCTCTCCAATTTGGAATCTTTCGATCATTTGAGCTTAAATGCATAATTGTGTGTTTTCATTTACTGTTATCTACAAGTTAGAGTTAAATTCCTTTAAGTGAGTCACCATGTTTGTGAGATTTCTTTTGGATAGATAAAGGAGAGCTAAGTAAGAAAATATTTTAACACTATTTATGCCAGTCATTAAAACTTCATCCCATAGAGTGTCTAACAACTTAAATTATGTTAGGGAGGAATATCTATAAGTAATTTGTAACATTTTTTACTCCGTTGCACAGTAGAAAGAAGGCACTGATTTGCCATATTCCAGGGTAAAGAACTTATTACAAATAAATTATTCAAAACCTTTATCTGTGTAGTAGAGGTAATTGTAGTATTCTTTTGTCTATACATTCCTAATTGCTATTGTGGGTAGACTGTTTAGCAGGAAATTCATTCCAAATCTGTATATTTCATATAGGTTCACCCACCTAGGTCTAGCAGAACCTAAAGAGTAGAAGGTTTGATTATATAATTGGCCTTGTATGTTGTCCAAGAATGTTGTAAGAATCTGGCATACTTTTGAGGTTAAAACCTACATTTTTGAGTACCAACACTCTCTCCCCTATTTCTCTTTACATATATCTACCCTTCTCTCTTCCTCTATCTATATTGCTCTTATTTCTTCTCTTTGTCTATTTCCCTCTCCCTATCTTTCTCCCCTTACTATTTTTTTTATCCCTATTTATCTCCTCTCTCTCCCCCTTTCTCTCTTTATCTCTTGATATCTTGACCTCTATATATATCTTTGTTTCCTATTTCTCTTTATCTCTCTATCTCTCTCTTTATGTGACTATCTATCTATGTATCTCCTCTTCTCTCTTTTCCTCTCTCTTTCGTTATCCCTCTTCCTATCTCTATTTCTTTGTCTCTTCATATTTATTCCTTTATATCTATACCTCTATTTTTATATCTCTATTTCTCTATTTCTCTTTTTATTTTCTCCCTTTCTCTCTCTATCTATTTTCCTCCTAAGTGTGCAATGGGTACATTGAAGACATTTTAAAGGTGAATTATCATATCTTTAATCAAATGGCATGCTACCTTGAGCATAACTCACATACTATCCTTGGATTGTTGCATGAAATGACTAATCAAAAGTTACCTTCTCTCTCCATCACTATAAATTTTTATTTTAATCTTAAGCTTGAAATTCATTTTATTATATAAATATAACAAAAATTCAAAATAGAATTATTCTACAATAATTAAAGTTTGAATAAGATAAATAATAATAAATTAAATTAACTCTAATAATTTTTAATTATTATTTATAATTTCATAAAAGAATATAAAAAATTTAAAAATAAATTTTAAACTTAAATCTAAATTAAAAACTATAATAAATTAAAATAAAATGGAAAGTCAAAATATATCAAAATCCAAATATTAATAAACATAATAATTTTAGAAAATTAATAACAAATAATAAACTAATTAAGTTTGTAAATGATTAAATAAAAAAGTAAAACTATTTTTTGTATTTATTGGAATTGAAATGTTAATAAAATATGTACTAAAAATCTAATCAATATATTACAAACAATATTAACATAAACTCAATATTAGCAAATAAAAAAAGTTGCAGGACAAAGCTCTACACGTATGCCCATGATTTCAAATTTTTTGTCACCCGTGAATCTTGATGATCCGGCATGGCAGGGGCCCCAATGGGGCTCCCCCACTTAAATATTTTTCTCCTCTTGGAACAACCTCCTCTTTGTCACTTGTGGGGGGTTTAAAAATTACACCTGGTAAATCTCCTGTTTCGAACTCTTTGGATAAGGTCACTTTTTTGGTCAAGGAGGAACTAGCTTCCTACATGGATAAACTTGTGGCTGGAAAGGTGTTAATGAAGGCTTCTCTGGCTTCTTTGTCTACTTTTTGTACAATCGAAGGTGATGGATTGGGTGTCCTAGATTTTCTCTTGGAGAAGGCTATCGAGGGCTTTAAGTTGTCCCTGGTAAGGAAATTCTTTGCTACCCGCCCAAACATCGACTAGGTATGAAAATGGGCCACTAACACTTGGAATATTAAGGGTAGTCTCTGAATTAGTGCTACATGGCTAAAGGATTATTCATGTTTAGCTTTGTTGTTCTCGCACATATGATTAAAGTTCTTACAGGAGGCCCTTGGGCCTTTGATAGGGGATTTAAGAATATTTTGTCCCTTTGTAAGTGGAAGCTAGGTTTTGATGCCTCGGCTGACCTTGGTAAGGTGGCTCTAACATAGGTTAGGCTCCTAGGTTTTCCTTTAGAATTTTGGAACCAAAATATCTTCAGAGGAATTGTTGATTCCTTTGGTACCCTCTTGAATGTTGACAAAGTTACCCAACTTAATTCACGACTGGTCTTTGCTAGAATTTGTGTGAATTTCATTGTTAACATAGTGCTCCCAACCATGGTGACCTTGAAATAAAAATTTGGTAAATGGTTTCAATCCTTGCAATATGAAAAGGCTAAAGTGTATTGTCAGATTTGCAATAAATGTGGCCACTTACAAGATGCTTGTAATAAGTTTTCTATGGAACCAAATGACAACCAGTCAGGGGTGTTGATAAATTCTCCCATTAAAAATGACACTCCTAAGGCTTTGATGAAGGAACTTGACACTCCTTGTTCCTCATTGGTTATGTTGTGTCCTGATAAGGAGATGGTGACTTCCTTGGACCTCTTGGTCGAGAACTTTATAGAGGAAACAATGTTATCATTAGGGTTCAATGCCCCTCCTGAAAGACTTGAAATGGCTATTTTGAATGTTGAAGTAAAAATGAAACCTTTATCCCCCACTTCAGAGGCTAACCTAGATCCTCAATGTGTTACTGAAATGTTCAATAGAAAACTTGTGGTGAGCAATAATAACCTGTCACAAGAGGTGGAATGAGTAGATCTTATACTCCAAAAAGAAAATATTAAAAACATAGAGGAAGGAGAGATAGAAATTCAGATGGAACATAATTTGGCTTCTTCCCCTATGCACATTATGGAAGAACTTTGTCAAGAGGTGGCCCTAACTCCAGATGCTAAACCGAAAACAGACAAAACTCTTAAAGATAATAAGAGTCAGAAGATTCATTCTTCCCCCCTAACTGGAAGGTGTGGATGATGATGAGTGGAACCAAGTAAATACAAAATCAAGAAAGAAGAAGTTGGATGTGGGAGGAAGCAATAAAGTTGGTAGACCACATTTGAAGGAGTTAACAAATAAAGATACAACAAGGGATGTTGCTTCAAGAAAATGGAAAACCCTTGATTCCCTTTCAGGGAATAAACCCAGAAAGAAGTAAGTGGGGGATTATCTCCCCTATTTTAGTAGTATCAAGGTGATACTCCTGGTCTTTGTTTCCAATGTGTCTGATTTTGTGGAACATTAGGGGAATTAATATCCCCTATAAACAACATTTGTTAAAATCTTGTTTGGATGATTTGAAATTGGATATCCTTTTAATCCAATAAACTAAAATGAAAAGAGATACTTTTTAAAAAGTAGTCAAAAGGTTATGGCCTAATGCTAACTTTGTGGTTAGTGATGTTGAAGGTGCTTCGAGGGTGGGGGGAGGGATTATGACTTGTTGGAATCTAGCTAGACTATCTGGCTGGTTGGGTTTTAGTAGTAAAAAATGTTTGATGGTCTCCATGGAAGACAATGCTACCTCTGTGAATGGAATCTGGTAAACATCTATGGACTAAATGCATGCCTTGATAGACTTAATCTTTGGAATTTGTTAGAAGGTAATATAAACAATAGGAAGGGGGAGTTTTGGATGTTGGGAGGGGACTTTAACTCTCTGATGTTTCCTTCAGAAAAGCTTGGAGGTCTAATTGACTTCTCGAATAGTATGATGGATTTGGTGGGTTTCATTAACTCTATGGGTTTAATTGATATCCCTTGAATGGGTCATTTTTTACCTGGTCTAGTAGACGACAGGCTAATCACATAATTCAAGTAAAGCTTGATCGCTTCCTTATTTCTTCGAATTGGAACATTTTACAAGATATCACCCTCACTGCTCTTCCGAGAACAGGTTCAGACCACAGTGCTCTCCTCCTCAGGTGGGAAGATAAAGTTGCTAAAGGACCTTTTCCCTCCAGATATGAAATAATATGGACTCATCATCCTAATTTCAGAACTCTTGTTGAAGGTTGGTGGAATGCTCCATGTAGTGGTACTCCCATGTTCTATTTGGCTCATAAGCTAAAAAAAGTTAAAGATTATGTAAAAGGATGGAATAAATACTCTTTTGGGAATATATTCACTACTAAAAAAGAACTAAGATTAAAGATCATGGAGATTCAAGACTTGATGGAATAAGGCAATATTGGTGAAACTATTTGCAATGAAGAAAGGGACTTGAGATCTCAATGGTTTAAACTAAACAAAAGGGAAGAGATTTTCTAGAAACAAAAGACAAGGATACAATGGTTGATAGAAGGAGACAAAAATACTAAATTTTTTCATTAGTCTACCCTAAAACACAGATGCAAAAATAGGATTAGATCTTTAAAAGATGATAATGGGCTAGTTTTGGTTAAGGAGGATGAAATTGCTAATGAGGCAGTTTCTTTCTTTTCAAACTTTCAAAATATGCCCGAGGTTGACCAATCTGATCTGGATGATATTCTGCAGGTTATTCCATAAGTCATTACTGAGCAGGATCTAAAAGATTTGTCTAGAGTTGTTTCCCTCCAAGAAGTTAAGGAAGCGGTTTTCTCCTTTGGTGCTTATAAAGCTCAGGGGCTTGATAGTTTCCCTCCTAGTTTTCTCCAGGAATTTTGGGATATTATTTCAACTGACCTCTTCAATCCTGCTTGGGATTTCTTCAAATTTGGTAGGCTTCTAAATTAGCTTAATGCCACTTTTATAGTGCTCATCCCTAAGTCAGAAGAAGCATCATCAATGAATGATTTCAAACCAATCAGTCTATGTAACACTACTCATAAAATATTTTCAAAGATAATGGTTAATATATTGAAGTTGGTCTTGAATAGAATGATATTTTTTAATCAAAAGGGTTTTGTTCAAGGAAGACACATTTTGGATGCACCAATTTATACACATGAGGTGTTACATTCTATAGACTTAAACAAGAAACAAGGTATAGATCTAAAACTTGATATCTCAAAGGCTTATGATCGAGTCTCTTGGCGATTCCTTTTTGTTATGCTAAAAAAAATTGGTTTCAAGGGAAGATTTCTTAACTTAATTATATCTTATGTTACAACTCCAAAGTATTCAGTTTTGGTTAATGGTGTGCCTAAAGGATTCTTCTCATGTGGTAGAGGATTAAGAAAATTTGATCCTTTGTCACCATACCTTTTTGTTATTGTGGTAGAAGCCCTGGGATGAAATATTCAAAAATAGCTTAATAAAAAATAGCTAAAAGGGTTCAAAGTTGCTTCCTCACTTCCTCCGGCCACCTACCAATAGTTTGTAGATGACACCGTTCTTTTAGGGGAGGCTTCAATCTTGAAATCTAGACAATGGAAAGATATTCTCGATAAATATGCTAGAGCTTCAGGCCAGTATATTAATTATCACAAAAGCAAGATCTATTTATTCAACACTATCCAGACAATAAAAGAGAGTAATAAACATAATTAGGTGTCAAGAAGCTGAACTTCTGACTACTTACCTTGGCCTTCCTCTCATTTCCAAAAAACCCCATAGTAATTATTGGAACTATATTATTGAAAAGATCCAAAAGAAATTGGTTGGATGGAAAGGAAGGCTATTAATCCATGCAGGGAAATTACAACTTCTGAAAGCTTCTTTACAAAACATCCATGTCTACCATCTCTCCCTCTTTAACATCCTAGCTTTCAGAGCTTAAAAGATAGAAATGATTCAAATGATATTTCTATGGTCTAGTGTGGAGGAGAGGAAAATATTAGTTATTGTTGGATGTGATAAATTCTATAATCCAAAGAGAGATGATGGTTTGGGCATACAAAGGATTAAACTTTTCAATAAAGCTTTAGTGGCAAAATGGGTTGGTATCTTCTAGAAGGAGCTAAAGACTAGGTTTAGATTCTTAGACAAAAATATTTGGGAAACAAAGATCAAATTTGCTTCTTGAGGAAATAGGATCTTCCCTATGGTTCTTTCTTTTGGAATAATTTGATCAAGATCAAAGGAACTCTAAAATAAGGAGTGAAACTAAGAATTGGAAATGGTCAAAGAATAGACTTCTGGGAAGATTCTTGGACAAATTGTGCTCCTTTATCATCAAACAACAACCTTCAACAAATTAAAATCAAAATGAAAAGATCTATTGGAAAAGAGGTCAGTAATTATATTAATTGGGTGCCTTGAGGCCTAAATGGATAAATTTCAAAAATTATATGAAAAATGTTGTTCTTAAAGGGGGAAGACAGCACAATTGGGAAGTTGGTTTGCATATTCTCCTACAACAAATTGGTGAGCCTGATCTTTTGTCAAGGATAAGGATGACAAAGGGATATGGAATAAAAGTTCATCTGCAAGAATCTCTATCAAATCTATGTATGAAATTTTGGAATACCCATTGATTCAAAGGGGGGACTTTAGCTAGAAAATGGTTTGGAGTAAGAACTTAATACCTAAAGTTAAGTACTTTTAGTTAATAGTGTCACATGGCAAGATTATCACTCTTGATAATCTTAAGAAAAAAGGATTCTACTTGGTTAATAAGTGCTAACTTTGTAATGAAGCTGAAGAAACTGTCATGCACCTGTTGTTTCAATGTCCCTACTCACAGGAGGTATGGTATTTATTTATGACAAACTTGATAATTGATTGGGTGTTTCCTTCTTCGGTTAAGATGTTTATAGATTGCTGAAATTTATGTCCTTATTCTCATAACATCATTATTGATCTATGAAGGCAAGTTCCCACGTTCCTCACTTGGGGATTGTGGAAAGAGTGGATTAATAGTGTTTTCAGAGATACAACAAAGAACGATAAAGAGATATGCATGTCTATAAGACATCGGATACAAGAAAATATTAACAACCGCAAGTATGCTCCTTCTAAGAAAATGTCTTCCTACAAAGAGTTGAGAATTAAGTAACTATGGGGTATCTCACAAGATCTTTTTTTTTTTTAAGAATACAAGAATTGGTCGGGTATTCGTCCCCCTATAAACTACAGTGCATCTGGTAAAAAAAATTCACGTGACTGGTAGTGTTGGCGCGACATGCCCTCCAATACAATGAATTTGGGGGGAGACTAGACCTCGTGACCTCTTTCTTGCAACAGGATTCTTTAGCCAATTGAGCTAGGCCCCTTGCCCCATCTCACAAGATCTAACTAATATCAACTAGAAAAAAAATATATTAGAAGGAATGCAATTTGGATACCTCTGGATCCAAGATGGATAAAATGCAATTTTGATGGTTTTTCAAAGGGTAACCCTGATCTGGTAGGAGCAGGAGGAATAATCAGAAATCATCAAGGTAATTTAGTGGTAGGATACAATAGAGGTTTGGGAATTGCTAAAAAAAAAAATGGCAGAGGCTAAAGCTATGTGGGTGGGAGTAAATTGTATGAAGGAAAAAGGGTACACTAAATTCTATGTTGAAGGTGATTCCAACCTAATAACAAACTATTTAAATATTATGGTTGATGTGCCTTGGGAATTAAAAGACATTCTAGATGATTGTAAGAATATGTTGAATACCTTCCAACAGTATAAAATTGGTCATGTGTATAGGGAAGCTAATATGGTCACTGATGCAATAGTGAATATCTACCTAAGAAAATTAGAGTGGGTGTATTGGAATTCAATCCAACTACCAAGTCAGATCAAAAATATTATATTCAAAGAAAAATCTAGACTCTTAAATAATCCTACATGGATAGAAAGAAATTAGTGTTGATGGAGTGCTTGTTGATTTATCTGTTTGTTATATTAATCATTATCTTACTCATAATGGTTTTGGCCAATTTGGAGAGTAGGTATTTGGGGTACTCTAATGATTGTAAGAGTATGAAAAATCTTCAGAAGTATAAAAGAAATAAGACAAAAATAAAATATTTTTTAGAAGCCTCATGTAGGATTAAAAAAGGAGAGGAGTTTTAAAGACTTAATATAATGATTTTACCCCCCCAAACCCCTCAAAATATTTCAAGGGATTATCGACATGCCATTTATGCACTGGACAACTCCAATAGCGTGGAGTACAATAAAAAAGATTAATTATGTTTCTTAATGACGAGGGTGTTTACTTTTCCAATAAAGGATGGATTGGAAGGCATGAGTTATCTTCTTGTGAACATTAGGATTTATTTAAAACTATTGCTAGTTGGTTTGAGTTGTCGTTGTTCCAAAAGAAAAGTTCTCAAGTTACATTAATCCTAAAAAAATTGAACTGCCTATGATTTTTGTCTTGGACAAGAAGGGTCTAAGAATTGATTCTGTGCAAGGAACTTAGCAGTGAAGAAACAATGGGAGGCCACATAAAGAGAATGGAACCAAGCAAACATTACTCTCTGAGGTAGAATGCAGAGCTATGGATCCTTTTTGAACGTGATGGTTTTTCCCCATACTTTGAAGCTATGGAGGGATATTGTGAGGAGCTCAGCTATAAATTTGCAAATGCTTGGAGGGATGGTGAGGTCGACATGGGTGGTATTTATTTCATTATGGATGCTAAACTAATAGCTAATACCATGGGTCTCAAATATGAAGGAAAGAAAATCACTAAGAAAAGTACAAGGAACTACCAAACCTATATTGACAAAAAAATTGAAGCCAAGGAAAAATCACAAAGGTTTCAGAATGGCTATGTCAAGTTGTTACTCCCATCTCCTTACCACAATGTTTGTTATTTTGTTATAAAATATTTCACTTTAGAGGGTTGATTTTAGTCTATGCATCGATACCATTTCCATATCCTAGAAACCATATTTGAAATTTGGAGAAAATAAATTTACCTTTTTTCCTCCTTTCATCGTTATAGCAGAGCCTGACTAATGGAGCTAACTCACCCCTCCATCAAGGTTTAATTAGGACCATCTACAAGTATGTCCTCACCACCACCCTGCAAAAGAATGCCTTTCATAATCTTCTTGAGAAAAAGTCATCCCCTAAAAGTTCAGTCAAAATTGAGTTGTTGAAAATCCGACCCCACTCCCCTGAAAAAGAAACAAGAAATTGCAAGACCCCTCTCCCTAAAAAAGTGGACACCTTGTGGACAGCGCTCCTCAAAATTACCCCTGAAAAATGTAATACTACTCCCCTGTCTTTAGTTTCCAGTAAGAAAATAAAAGTGGTGATAAAAGAGCTGGGTTATAATTCCCCAACCATTATGATTCTGGATGATCATGAAATTAGCCCTGAAAGTGGTTCCACCACCCCCGCTAGTCATAGGTCAACCTGTCTTGCTCTGGTTGCTTCTAAGGGAAAATAAATAAGTAAGAAAACTAAAAATTATACTAATAGGAAGATAGAGGCCCCTTTGGAACTTGAGAAAAAAGGGAAGAGAGTTGCTAGGGAGGAGAATGATACCTCCTCTAAGGAGAAGTATGTCCCAGACATTTTTGGAGAAATTGAGCTCTTTGAGGAAGAGGTGTCGGTGTCCGAGGATATTGAGGATTCTAGTCAAGAAGATGAAGTAGATAATACTCAACAGGAGGAGGAGCATGGTGAGGATGAGGGGACAATTCCTGGAACAGTTGAAGAAAAGAGAAACATAAATGAAATCCCAATCGACTTGGAAGCCATTTAAATTACCACTAATACCCCTCTCAATGCTGAGAGTTGAAAGAAAAAAACACTTAAATAGAAAAGACAAAAACATAAATGCTTGAAGAGAGGATGGAGCAACTCAAAATAATGTTGCAAAAAGAAGATAATTCAAATAGGCTCCATTCTATTGAGGAGGCCATCAAGAATGTCTATAGAGTGATAGATGGAGTCATGAAAAGAGTTGTGATGGGTACCATATCTAGACAGGGCAAGATAAAAAACCAGTAGAGGAAAAAAGGAAACATGGATGAAGCTGATTGGTCCAAGATGATGGAGACCAAGGATAGCCTCGAGGAAAAGGCAGAAGAGCTGAAGAAGGCTTGGAGCCTTATAGAGGAAGCCTAATCCTCCATTCTGTGTCTTGTTTTTGCTCTTTTAATGTCTTTGGTCAACTAGTTTTTTGGCTCTATTGTTATGTTTATATTTGATAATATCTTGGTAAGTCCGAAATGTATTTATATACTTTTAATCTCTAGTTTGAAGGTTATTTACTTGTTGGGAACTTATGATAGGTTATGTTTTCCTTATTATAATCTTTGGGTCGATGATAGTATGATCTAGTTAAAACTTTACTGGTACTTGGATAGGGTTATCTATTTTGATGTTGTAGGAATAGGTTGATGCTTGTTCTCTTTGGTTTTGGTGAGAAGATGTAGTGTTGTTTCAGGTTTTGTTGTCTCCTTAGTTTTATTGTTCTTGTCTGGTTGTTGCTGCACTGGACTATTTTGTTGTTTGTGTATGGGATCAGGGCCCTAACCTTGCTTATTTAATAAAACACAAATTAAAAAATTAAAAAATACTATTAAATAAATTAAATTATAAAAATTAAAATTGTATTTCAAATAAAATATTTAAAATAAACTATATTAAAATTGTTAAAAGTAAAATTCTAACTTTTATATTAAAAATTACAACTAACACCAAACTTTAAAAAGTGAATTTATTAGGCATGTAACACCCCTTTGTTTTGCTTTCTAGATTGGACAGTGTTTCCTTGTTTTGCGTTGATTTATGTTTTTGGATATTCGAATATTTTATCTTGTGTGTGTAATTGATCACTATTTAGTGAGTGACGACCTATTTGATGTGATTTGATTTATCTGATGCTTTATTGTGCATGCTTTAATTGGTGTAATGATGATGTTAGTTGATATAACATGTTAGTGCATATGAGATTATTGAGTAAGATGTAAATGTCAATTTTGACGAGTGTATTGGTGAAAGGGACGAGTTCGCATCACTCACTTGCGAGCACCCTACGAATTCGTGATTTCCTCTTCACGGTGTGTATTATATGTTGGTGATATTATATGATGTTTTTTACTATGTGTTCAGGATTGCAGGTACATGACATCGACTCCATCGGGTTTCACAAGTTTGAGCATGTTGATCCAACAGTTAAGTTGAACGGGAGATAGTAGCTAGGTAACTTGTGTCAAGTCTACACCCTAGCCATAGTGTGTCGTCAGTCGTGTGTGTCGAGTCGTTGTTTGACTTGCTTTAATGTTATTTAAATTTTGAAAGGATTCTTGTTTTGGAAATAGATGTTTAGAATAATTGCATTAAATCATGTTGATGGTTATTTAATTTAAATTATGCAATGTGGATAAAAGTTTATATTTAAATTAATTATTTAAATTTAATCCATGGGGATGAATTTAATTATTAAATAATTAAATTAATTAATTAAATGTGATGCAAGAAAATTAAAAGAAAGAAAAGAATTAAAACTCATTATGGAATTTTATTTCAATTAAGTTGGAATTAAATTAGAATTTGAAATTGAATTTTAAATGCAAAGTTAGTTTTCAAAATGTGAGAGTTAATTAATATTTAGATATTTTAGAATATTTAGATTGCATGCAAAATCAGATTTGGTGGATGAAGATATTTTCAATTATGCAATATGTGAAAGTTTAATTAATTAGAAGAGGATTGTTGAAATTCATTCATGGAGAGAATTTTGGAGAGGAAAAAGCTTCGTCTGCTGTGAGAAGATATTTTGGGAAAAATTATACAGAGAAGGGATTTGGAGAAATTCTTGGCTGTAGATTTACATTGGGTTATTCTGGAAATCTTTGTTGTGTTTGTGGATTGCTTTCTTGGTTGGAATCATTGAATTTCTGGATAGAAGCTGTAGAAGCTTTGGAGGAAGCTCTGCAACAAATTTTACATTACCTGTAGCTTCTTGTATCAGGTTTTCTTCTATGGTTATTTTATTGGTCCTTATTTACGTTTAAAAGTGCAGAGATTAAATAATTGGTTGTTGAACCTGTTTTAGAAAAGGAATTTGTGATTAGAAGAAAGAAAATAAATAATTAAATTTAAAGCTTTTGCGGTTGAAACCTCTGTAGAATTTAATTTATTCGAAGAAATGGATTGTTTTGTTATTTGAATCAAACCTTGAGGTTGAACAATACATTTAGATTGTTTTAGAAAATTTAAATCACTGTAGAAAACAAATTTATTTTGAAAAACTTATGTAGAAATTACGGTGGAGAAAACTAGAGGATTTAAAAACTACTGTTATAATTTAGATCCCTTTTAGTTTCTTATTATTTAATTGTTTTGAATTCGAGAAAATGGTTTAAAAGAATTAGTTTTAAATCCTCTAAGAATTTTGGTTGTTTTTTGGAAAATTTTTACAATTTCACCTATAGGTGAATATTTTCACAAAATTTCTCTAATTTACCTACTGTTGAAATTTGTTTATATATATAATACATATATACATATTCTATTTTGATAAAATATTGTTTTAAATTGATTTTCGCCACCGTACAGCCGATGAATTCCTAGAAATGTTGAATGTATTTTCGTTTTAAATCTTGGGAGGAAGCGAATTTATTTTATTCGTTGTTCTTTTCTGCTGTGTGAGTTTAGATGGGGGTGCTATGCACACCCCACCGCTCCCAACTCAATGGGAGGTGCGGTTGTCTCAAGGACAGCGCCCTCCACTAAGTGGAGGGAGCGCTGCCTTGAGGTAGCACAACCCCCAATGGAGGCCGCGGGTAGTGTAAGGTGGGGCGGGGGTTTGGCTGTGGCCGACCCCTCCCCAAGCATACTGTTTTTAATTTTTTTTTTACATTTTTTTTTTCCTGTGCCCAAATCAATGGCGTCCATCAAACACAGGGAATAAAAAAAAGGGATTTATTATGTTTAAAGAAATATATTTGATACATATATATTGTATATGTAATATATATTTATATAAATATATAGTTGATTAAAAGATTTAAAATATATTTATAAATTGATAAATATATATTTAGTATATGTGGAGATTTAGAAAGGAATTAAATATTTTAATTGGATAATTGGAAGATATAAGAAGGAATATTTGATTGAAGAATTGAACATATTTGTTTATCGGAATAATTATTTTGTTAATATAATTGAAGAAAATAGTGAGAGGTATATATTACATAAGTATTTTTAATAAAGAGTTATAGAATTTGGTTAATAAAGTTCTATTTTATTTTGAATAAAATAATTTGATATTTTGAAAAGGCAAAAGATATATTTAAATGTATACATGTGATTAAGTATATATTTAATGAATATAGGGTATGAACATATATACACATTTAAATATATATTTAATATTTTAATTTATTTTAAATATTGTTTTCAAATTAGTATTATTGGAGGTTTAAATTGGAACTAATTAGTATGCATAATTCAGTTTGATAGGGAAAAGGTATTTTAAATAAAATGATTAAATTATATGAGTTAGTTGGAAAACGAAAGAAATCTAGTTAGTAGAGAACTTATGTTGGTTTTAGAAGTAAACATTGACTTTGATTTAAATTGTTTAAATTAGTATTTCTTATATTTGTAGATTAAATGCACTTGTTTAGTTATCTCAATTATCTTGAAAGGGCAATAGTTTTATATTATTTTGAATGGGGATTTTAAAAGATAAGATTAGAATTCATGGTAAATTAGATAAGAAAAAAAAAAGATATTTTATTATACATTGAAGAAATTACATGTTTTGAAAGGAAAATTGAATGTGGTATAGGTTTTGGTTAAAAATTGGAAAGATTTACTTGCATAGTTTTATGTTGTTTTAAAAGTTAATTAAGGAGTTGTTTATATTGATGAGGCAATAAATTATTTTAATTTATTTATTGTCTATTAGAGAAATTTAATTATTGTGATTGGAATATGGAATAATTATGGATTTAGTATATCCAAAACTAGTAATATCCTAGTGAAGGTCTTTTAGATTTATTTTCCTCCTATTTCGCAAAGGGATGTGAGTTTAATTGTTCAAGATTCCCGATAATGAAAGAGGAAATATGGTTTATGATTATTTCAAATGATTTAGTTTTCGTGCCTTTGACTTTGTCAACATTACCTAATGAATGAGTATGGATTTAAGAAATCCAAATATTAGATTTGATTAATGACTCGAATGCTTTTGTAGCTATGTCGTCAAGTTGTATTTTGGGATTTGGGATTATGTGTTAGTCCTTGGTTGTAAGTCTTCCAGAAGATCTTAGAGGATGAGGGTTGTCGATTCTTTATATCAACCAGTTATTTTTCCCTTGGGTAGTGCATGGTGTCTTTTCAGTTTTTACCCAGTTTTCACGAACGGGGATGTTTGTGCCTCCTGTGAAAGGAGTGGACTAAGTGACTTGTTTTCTCCGAGATGGTTGGAGTGAATTCTATTATTTTTTTCCTCCTTGTGTTGGAGTGGTTTTAATGCCTAGTTTGTATGCACTTTTGATTCCCTTGGTGGATTGTTTGGGTGTGTGTTGTCGAATAGAAGAGTGGCTTCTGTTAGGCATTAGAGCCCAAAGAGGTAAACCGGGTAACCTTCAGAAGTGAGTTAATCAAGTGATAATTAAATTAATGTACTTATATGATTAGGATGCCTTTCACACTAATCAAGATAATTTTTCCTCACTCATAGACACAAGGGCTCGTTTAAACTTGGGATGAGTGAGAAGGCCTGAAATGGCATATTCATCTATCTTGTCAGTATGAGAGGTATTTGATGCCGCATGAGTGAGCATGAGGGCCGCGGTTTGGTTGAGGTCACCAGGATTACCGGAGCCTGTGAAGAATGCCTAGAGGAGATCTCATGACTACTATGCGATGACACTCTATCTAGGACAACTGTTGTTAATTATTTTATGTGTATGGTTCTCTGAACATGCTTGATCTATTTTATGTCTGGAAGCAATGTGACCTATTTCTGTGATTTGTGAGTTGTACTTGTGTTTGGTTGAGTCAGTTGAGTCTGCCTATGGTTAGTGGTTGTAGATCTTTGTCCATGTTACGTTGTTACTATCTACTAGCATGGGGGGTGGGCCTTCGGGTACCACTTGGTTGGGTGGAACATGCACCATACACCATTGGGTCCCCATCTATCTTCAATACTTGGTGGTGAGACATTCAGATGGATAGCTTGCAGTTCTTGCTGTAAATTCATGCTTTGTAATATTTCTATTTTTATAAGTTATTTTATCCCTCTTATGTTTATGAGGTGGAATTCTATAATTATAACATTTATGTACTATTGCCTCATTCTGGGAATGAGTGATGTAACTATTTGATTAAGTACATGATTATGAATTGTATTTTGGATGTTTATCTTATTATGTTATGTGGTATCCTTACGATGTATGATGTTTATTTCATAAAGTATATAATGCTATGGTTATATGTAATATGTATGTTAATGGGGATTTCGGTAATCTTGGTTACGTAGCCTTAGGGGATGTTGTCAATCATAGATGAACATGTATGTTTAATTCACTTTAATAAAAAAATAAAATTAGTACGCTTTTATTATGAATTGAAACTTCCTCTAGGGTTGCGTGGCGAGACATTACAAGGCATGTAATAGAATTCACTGCACTCACTACAACATCGACAAAACCTAATGCAATGCATCTCTTGTCTTCTTTTGTGCTTGTTTATTTAATATTATATTGACAAAGAAATATATATGATTAGCAAATAACACAAGCAATTCTTTTCAAGTTTCCTTCTTTTTCATTTCCTTACATGTGTTCACCTAATCATTAAATTTTCTATATTATTTAAAAGAGTAAACTATTATAATTTCCTTTTTTTAATTTTTCTTATATGTGTGTTCACCTAATCATTATTTTTTATTTTTTAGAAGAATCAATTATTATATTAACAAAGTAATATATGTGATTAATTAATGATACACTCAACCTTATAATTTCTTTCAAGTTTCTTGTTTCTTTCATTTTTAGTTTATATGTTATATTTTGTGGAAACTATCATTTTAAAAGTTGTCTTATATTGGAAGAAAAAATTTAGACAATTAAAACATTCCATGTCTCACACCTAATTTTTTTTTTTTTGACAAACAAGATAAATAATTATATTAACTAAGTGTCCAAAAAAAAGTTACAAAAATATTTTCAAATAGAAATATTATTCATTAAATCTCAAAAGATAAAAATATAGGGAGGTTTTCTATAGACCCACCACCTCTAGGAAATAAAGGAAACCATGAAACCAACATAACACAAAATATTAATGAAAAAAATGATCAAACCAAATTATTATGTAGGAGCTAAATATATTGAAAATATGGAGCAAAAGACAAGGACTCCTAATCAACAACATTCTAAATGTGATTAATATCATAGGCCAATTTGGTCATAAATCTACAACATTCCATTATCTAGAAATATATATAAAAAAATGGAATCAAAGTTTCATGAAAGGTGAAGAATCTACACCCCAAAAGATGCCAACCTCCAAGAAGATTCATTATTCATAATTGAGATTAAATCATGGTATTAAACTCACATATTATCTTCTTCCAACCTAGTTAATAGGCTTTCTCTAGACCTGCAAGGATGACTCAAGCCTCCATCTAATTATTAGTGCCAAATCATGTAGCAAAGGAAAAAAAAGTGAACCAAACTAGCATTATCACCCAACTCTAATCCTTATAGTACCTAGATTGTCACAAGAAGAACCATCAATGTTAATCTTTCTAAAACCTAAAGGAGGAGGGGATAATTTGACTTCTTTATTCACCTTATGAAACAGTTTGATCCTAGAGCAAGAAAGAGTGAATTTAACCAAATGATCTAAATATATTTTCCTCAAATTTTGAATAACTTAAGAAATTAAATATTCATTAGTATAACACTTAGCCACCAGATTTTATTTAATTAAGTCCAAAATCACCTTCCAAACATACCTAATAAGATTCATAATTTTTTTAATGATTTCTTTCTAACCAAATTTACCAAAGAATAAAGACAAGGCCAATATCCTAGGCCACAAAAATACAGAGACAAAAGTAGGAGGATGTTCCAAGTTGGCCCAAATAGGGAATTTGTATGAAATATAGGCTAATTCTAGATATGCCCCTAGAGTCTCCAAAGACTCAAAAAAGGAATTGAAAGAAAAGATGATCCACACACTCTTCATTAGCCCCACAAAGAACACATTTTGAAGGTCCTTGGAATTCTCTATTTCTTATGTTGTCCTAAGTAAGATATTTATTTTGACATAGAATCCAAAGGAAGAAATTACATTTAGGCCAACAATTCTTATTTGATATCATTTTACAGTATGGGAAATCTTTATACTCATATTTTTCTTTTTTTAAAATTTATTATCCAAAAGAAATTGAATAAACTCCCCAAGGGTCATATCCCCAAGAAAGAGCATCAATTTTCTCTATAAAATAATATGGGAAATAAGCCAAAATAAAATATAGGGCCACATGAGCATCACGATCTCCCTCAAAACCAACAACTTAGATCCTTCCAATGATAAATACAAGAATCCCCCACTAATTCAAAAGCTTTAAAGTTTGACACTTTAGACCAACTAGCATCCAAAAATATTTTACTCGAAGGGAGCATATGAGGAAAGGATGTGATAATTGAGTTGTGACGATCCAACAAATCCATCTAAAAAATAGCATGTGGCTTGAATCTATAATCTAGAAGATGTATTACTAAGCAATTGAAGCACCCCTCTTAATATGCCTAAAAATAAATTTTTACTTGCAAGTAATATTTTCATTGAAAATACTAAAAAAACTATATTTCTTTTATTGTGAATAAGATTGAAGCAAAAATTGTAGGGATATTGATTTTGGCTCATCTCCTTTTTCAAAAAAATGGTTTTGGTAGGGTTTCAAAATATATTTCCCACAAAGGGGCATGGGCCCTAGCTCAGTTGGCTAAACATTTCCTGATGTAGGAGGTTGGTCATGAGGTCTAGTCTCCCCCACCCTTGTGGTACCAGAGGGCGTGTCGCGCCAACGTCGCCGATCACGTTAAAAATTTTACCAAGCACATTGCAATTTATAGGGGGTCGTGCTACCCAATTCCTACAGTATATATATATCCCACAAAATCTACATATTTTTCTCATTGATGTCATTAGTAACATGACACAACAAAATATTGAGGTAAGTCACTAGTTTTTTCAGACTACAGGAACCGAAATCGAGTAGCCGCCCCCTATATACTACAATGTGCCTGGTAAATCTTTTTACATGACCAGTGATGATGGCACAACACACCCTTCGGTACCATAGGGATGGTGGGGAGACTAGACCTCATGACCTCTTTCCTACAACAAGATGCTTTAGCCAATCAAGCTAGGCCTACCGTCCATTGAGGTAAGTCACTTGCCATGGTTTTAGTGAGGTTTATTTTTGGGAATATGTATGCAGCGAGGTCATTTTCCATTAAATTTTATTTCATTTAAAATAATTATGTTGTTATCTATTAAATGAAGGCATTAGTTCTATGGTTCTATTTATGGTTTTTTCATATATGATATTATTGTATTACCTAGTGTTAGATCCTTATTTGTTTCTTCATGTAGAGATATTTTGAACCATGAAATGAATTTTACATTTATTCGATGGTTTTAAATTTTTATTTATGTATTTTCCTTGTTCTTGAGGCTATTTTTGTGCCAATTTTATTGATATAATTATTAAATTAGTATTAAATATATACCAACTAATACTGATGTTGTAAATGAAATGGTTGTCAAAGCTATTTTTACATAGAGTGAATAGTAGATATCAAACCATATTCATATATTAAAATCATTACATTATTCTTCACAAACCTTATGATGGTGGTTTGAGTTGTAGGTCCCAAATCCCTAAGATGAGATAGTCTCCCAAGTGCTAGGGGTGTCAAACATAAGAAGAATATGAAAAAAATTGTTTAGGTTGGGAAACTAAGGACCAATTATTGAGGTGGGTAAGACCTCCTTCACTTCAGGTTCTTCAAAACTAAGGGGTTTTCCCTAAGATTTTATATCAAATGAATTTATAGGAAATGAATACTTTCCTTGTCATAGACCATACCTTATGCACATTATACCCCTACACAATTTTTCACAATGTATCTATGTGTTGGTTTAAATATACAAGGTCACACCTTTATAAAGTGGAAAATGAATTATTGAGTAAATTTGTAAAGATGTGGTTGTAATACCCATATTATTATACACTTATACACATAGAAGTAGAAATGAACAACACAAATTAAAACAATAATATTATTTAGCTTGTTTAAATGTGTTGTGGTGATGGAATGGGAACAAGTGATAAACTAGTGCCTCTATCTAATTTGGGCGTAAAATATATGGTTTATACAAAATATGTAATATTTTTAATTGAATGGTATACTTGGATGAAGATATACCTTAAGCCTATATTCATCTAAATACATACATAAACGAGGTTATACACATGCAAATGAATGAGCATCTAAAATTGCATAAGTTTATAAGAGTCTACTTATTGATCCAAAAGTATAACTATGTATTCCTTTATTTTCCTTGAAAACACACATTCCGGAAGCTTTGAAATATTTTTTTGTTCATATAACTAACCAAATTTGAGAAAATGTCAAGAAACCTACTATAGACACCTAAACTTGTCCACACTTGACCACGTTAGACTTTACTCTATCCTAGCCACTAATTGAGTGAATATTATTTATTTATTTCATCCTTTAACCTTATTTCTCATCCTTAATTAAATAAATTCATTTATTTAGTTAATTCTAGTATTTATCCTTTAGCCTCCATAAATTAAATAAATGTAAAATTATTTATTTAATTTGTCCTTTTCCACTTCAAATCTCATTAGTTAATTAAAACCAATTAATTAACAAGTAAATATCTTGCACATGCCTAATTATGATTAATTTAATTAATCACACACTAATCCTACTTATCCTAAAAAGTTACAATGAAATATTGACCTTCCATTTGATCAAGAAAATCATCACCCTCCATTTAGCTCATGCGACTCTCACACATGTGTGAGAAGTCACATGTCCTACCCAACTCTTCTTCATGTGTCCTTCAGGAGACACTGTAATGCCCCGCCACGCAACCCTAGAGGAAGTTTCAATTCACTACAAAAGCGTACTAATTTTTTTTTTAAATGAATTAAACATACATGTTCACCTAATAATTGACAACCTCCCCTAAGGCTATGTAACCGAGATTACTTAATTCCCATTAACATACATCATCTAAATTACATTGCATTAAATAACTCAAGAATGACATTCATTTAACATAAGTAAATACAAGATAAGAATAGATTAACCATCACATATTTCCATTACATAAACCATTACAAGATTACAATCCTCATTCCCAGAATGAGTAAAAATACATAAGAGTATAATAATTACAAGATCCACCTCATAACAACAAGAGGGGTATATACAACTGATACAAGAAGAATTACAACAGTACAAGAAGAGAATAACAATATCCGTGAGTTGTCCAACTGGATGTCTCACCTCCATGAACTGAAGATCAATGGGGACCCAATAGTTTTGGTGCATGTTCCACCCAACCTAGTGGTACCCGAAGGCCCACCCCCCATGCTAGGAGATAGTAACAAAGTAACATGGACAAGGAATCTACTACCTCTAACCAAAGGCAGACTCATACTGACACATACTGATATAACCAAACAAATGAAATACACAAGTACAACTCAATTACAACATAAGTACAACACTAACATCACTAACATAGATCACATTGCTTCCAGACATAAAATAGATCAAGTATGTTCAAAGAACCATACACATATAACAATAAACAACAATTTCCAATTCACAAATGATTTTAACAACAAATTTGAAAACAATATAATATGAAATGAATCAAACAAGACAAAACCTGGAATCCAAAGCTACAGAAGAAGATGAATATCTGATGCAAGCTTCCTCCCAAGAATTCTTGAAATTTCTTCAAATGTGCAACGGATCCAATCCAAGAACTTTGATAATTGCAAACAAATTATTCTCCAAACAAACTCTACAATCCAAAATTGCTTCAAACTCTTCTTTGTGCAAGTTTTTCCAAAAATTCCTTTTTTTTTTCCCGTGCATGAATTCTTTTCCAATAATTTTCTTCTAAATCCAATACATGCAAATTCACATATATCCAAAAATATCTTACACAACCCTAATTTTCAAACGGGTGCAAATTGAAAATAGATATTTATTTCCTTTTTCCATTTTCGAAAACCCCAAATTGATTTTAAAATGCAATTTCACTTTTCTTTCTTCTTTTAATTTAATTTAATTAAATTTATTTCAATTAACTCAATTAATTAATTTTAATTATTTAATAATTAAATTCAACCTTTTCCAAGATTAATTTAATTAATTAAATAAATTAAAATTTAATTAAATACAATTTCATCATCAGCATAAATATTTCATCTAAGCATAAATTTCACTTAATATTAAAATAACCTCTACTTTCAGCAATGCAATAATTCTAAAATATTGATTAAATAATAAAGCATCCAACCTAATCAAATAACATTAATAAGGTAAAACATGACTCAACAATCAAGACTGACGACACACTAAGGTTAGGGCGTAGACCTGACACATGTTACCTAGCTACTATCTCCCTTTCAACTTAACCATTGGATTGACATGCTCAAACCTGTGAGACCAGGTGGAGTCGATGTCATGTACCTGCAACTTGAAATCAAGTAAACAACATAATACAGTACATCCAGTATATAATACACACCGTGAAGAAGAAATCACGGATTCACAGGGCACTCACAAGCGAGTGATGTGAAACCGTCCTCTTCACCAATACACTCATTAGAGACTGACATTACATCATAAACAGAAATCACATAATACATTATCTCATGCTAACTCTACTAACATCAATAATCCACATCACACAATAATCAATGTCGCTCAATAGTAGCGATCAAAACACAAACAACAAGGTGCGTCCAGTATAATAGTAGCTGCAACCAAACATAGCATAAAGCTATCCAAACAAGAAGCAAAATAGAGGGGTATTATAGACACTTGTTATTGGAGTAGCCAAGATCACTTCCAAAACAAAAAAACTTTCACAAACAAGAATGTGCAAGATGAATCAAAATAGATCATATGCATCAAAAAAATGTACAAAAGAGCCTTGTATATAAAGGCGATGATAAGGAGGTGAGAAGGTAGGAGTGGAGCTTTGACTACCCCTCCAAGAATGAAACATGTGTAGGACTCTATGGATAAGTTTTGGTACACTTGGTGATCCACATGAGGTGAGAAAAAAGTGTGATGTCTCCCATGTGAACCTAAGAGTAACTTGTGAATAGGACTCTCCTAGATAGGCTAAAATATAAATTTAGTTTGGTAATAACTCTTTTCACACTAACACCCACCCTCAAGTGATACTTAGGGAGAAAGATAAAAATTTAAAATATGAGTCCCAACAACAAGGCCTTATAAGGTACTCATGTACAACTAAATATCTCTCTTAAATGGAGAAAATGAGAAAACCCAATGGGAACAAAAATCCTTTCCAAAAAAGAGAAATAAGAAGGATAAAGAAACCTCCTCAAAAGATATTCCATGAAGATGAATAACTTCTAAAACATGTAGAAGATGTAAATATTATCTAGAAGAAGTCATGATGTCCTCAAATCAATGAATCTCCAAATATTGTAGATCAAGATAGGAGATACAAAGCATTGCATGAGTGACATCAAGTAAACTACTCAACCTTGAATACACAAATGACATAGAGGAAAAAAATTTATGTGAAGCTATAGATGCAAATAGTAGTATGATCAAGGAGCACAAAAACATTGCATATAAGTGACTTGTAGTACACTACTAAAATGTGCATGGTTCTCTACATAAGTACCAAAATATCACAAATAATTATCAACTAAAATGTAGAAGGTTTCTCCATTGCTCCATTGAAACCAAGGAAGCATTAGAATAACTAAAACCATTATCATAATAGGTGATGATACCCATTAATGTTGACAAGGAAGAGGTATTGGCAGATCAACTTAAATGTGGCACAAAAGTATGCAAGAGAATGTAAGATACAATACCAATTCCAATATGGTGTACAAGAAACAATAAGTAGGGCATGCAAAAATAAACAAACACATGCATGTCATTAGTCAATAAGATTCATTGTTATCATGGAGGGACACCCACTTGAAAAAGATTTGATGGATGAAACTAAGGCACTACACAACTTCCATGCACTTTATAACTTAGTGAAAGTACAAAAGAAGCATAAGAGATGTGCAAAATTTTTCCCTAAGGAGAAAAAATTAGTTTTTGGCACTTTATATGAGTGCATTTATAGACATATGTTGTTGGAATTCTTACAAGTGTCCTTAAAAAGAAAAATTATAGTTTATGTCATGAGGTGAACAAAGAAGACATAGACCAAGCATCTCTTACAAACCTTAAAAAATGACAAAATACCCCATTCCAAATCATGATCCTCCCAACAATTTTATAGTTTCCACAAAGTGGATTTGATATACAAATACTCAAAAGAGGCATATTCTAAAATTACATTTTTGGAATATAGTAAAAAAAAACTGACCACACCACTACATAGTGATCAAAAAAATAGATAGGTTTAAAAAAATGGGACCCAAATAGAAGTCCATAAGTGCCTAAACGAGCCTCTAAAGTTCCAAAAATGGGATCTATGCAACAAAAACATTGAGAAAATAATTTTTTTGAAAAAAATTGAAGCCCAAACTGATAATTATTTTCACCACTATAAAGATCATGAAATTCTACCCCTATTTAAAATAAATTACATTAAAAGAGACCTTCATATGGCCAAGATATCGTCATTTCAAGATCAGGTGCAAAAGTGAAATTGTTAATTGTGAAGGGATGTTCTCTAGTGGTGGCCTAGTGGCTATTGAGAAACCTCCAACTGAGGTGGAATTTGAGTGGAGCTATAATAATAGGGGGCATTTTTTTATTTTATTAAAAAAAAAATAAAGATAATATATATATATATTTTTCTAATTTAAAAAATACTGTAAAAAATTAAAAGGGGGCCTAAGACTCCAGCCGCCCATATGGGTGGGTAGGGCCCAATCTCCCCTTGCCTCCTTTAAAAGGTAATCACGGGGGCATGTAAGGTGGCCTCCTAGTACTTTGCACACAACAAGGTACCCTGTCGTGGTAGGGTACAAGGATACCCTTCTTGCAATAACAACCCTTTTTGTGTGTTTTTAAACCAAGAGCTTGAGCATTAGGTTGTGCTAGACAAATTCCCATTTTTGTTGTTTAATGTTTCAAAACAAAAATTAAAAAATATGATTTTTTATTTTTATTTTTTTTACACAACATATAACAAGGTTGTAAAATCCATAAAAATGTCTCCATTGCAATTTCTCATTTCAATGAATTAATAGTCAATTTAGGGGGTTTTGGCCACTTTGAATGTAATGACACTATCCATTCATACCTAAAGTGCTCCAAAAAATATTGTTCACCTATACAAAAATATAAACCCTAAATAAAAATATAAAAATAATTATAAATGAAAATCTAAATTTCTAAACTAAAAGTGCTCCTTGAGGTTTTTGGATGCTACAAATGCAATAGAAGAATCAAAATAACACTACAATGCCCTATTTGAAATTTTATGTCCATGAACCTTACAATTCAAATCTAATTTGGGAATGGAATTGTACGGAGGATTTTAAAGCATGTTGGGGTAACCAAGATCACTTGAAAAATAAAAAAATCACTTCCAAACAAAGAATGCGCAAGATGAAACAAAATATAATATGCATCAACAACATATACAAAATATTCTTGCATATAAAGGAAAGGATAAGGAGGTGAGAAGTTAGGAGTGAAAATATAACTACCCCTCCAAGAATGAAACACATGTAGGACTTTATGGACAAGTGTTGTAAACTTGATGAGACCACACGAGTTGATACAAAATGTGAGATGTCTCCCAAGTGAGCTTAAGAGTAGTGTGAATAAGACTCTCTTAGATAAGCTAAAATCTAATTAGTTTGGTAATAAATCTTTTCACACTAACACTTGTCACCTTTTCTCTTCCCAATGTGTCCTTACACATGTGTGAGAACATGTCTCTATTCTTTTCTTCCCAAGGTGTCCTCACGCATGTGTGAAAGACACTTGTTCTCATCGACTCTTTCCTATGTTCTCATATATGTATGAGAGGAAACATGTGTCATAGCTCTCTTTTCCATGCATCCTTTTCTTACATGTGAGAGGACTCATCCTCCACCATTAGATTTGGTCAAAGAAATCTTCTTCCTTGTTCTTTCCTCAATACTCTCCTCTCTCAAATCCATCAATCTACTAAGCCACTTGGAACATTCTCCTCAACCCTAACATATCATGAATCCTCCACCATTTATCCTATTGGCAGATGGTCAATGCTCCCCTCAAGACTCGTGACATGGACTAACCTCCTCCTATGGATTTGTTAACTCTGGCAGTTGTATCGAGCATTAACAGGTCGATCTTTTGGTGCAATGACGACTGTGGACCAAAAATTGGTATCAGAGCCAAAGGTGCCAGGTTTGAATCCCTTCGGGTAATGTTGAGGGGGAGTTTGTTGGCAGATGGTCAGTGCTCCCCTCGGGATTCATGACATGGACTAACTACCTCTCGTGGATCTGTTAACTCTAGTATTTGTATCGGGCATTAACGCGTTGATCTTTTGGTGTAACGAAAACTATGGACCAACATATCCTTGAACCAAATCCTAATCTTTGATTAAGCCCTCCTCACATATATAAACTCAACCCTCTCCAAGATAAAATCAAGATCATATTCAATCCTAAATTCATGTCATTTTGACAAGCAACCTACATTCCATAGTTCACTCATCAATCATCAAATTTATCTAAGGAGAAAATAAAAAGGGCTAATAGAGACATATATCAATATATGGCACTTCCTCTTTATCTCAATTTGAGGGAGCAATTAAAAAAATACATTTATTAATTATTTATATTTAATTATTATTTTTCTTCTTGCTTTTCATTGTCTTCATATATAAAATATCCTTGGAGACACTCAAAAAGATTCAAATTTCTAGTTACATTCATTCTTTGAAGCCATAGTGATTATAATACATATTTTAAACAAATCCACATCATCATAGTCTAAAAAATGCAATAGCCAAAACTAGAAAAATGAAACCCTAAAGCTTCCTACAATATTTTCTTCTTATTGATTTTGTGACTATTCCTTTTCTATTATTCCATGCTCTCAAATGGTGTCCTATTAATTATTTTACTTCTTTAGAGAGATAGTCCAAGTTCATAAATAAATACAACCCCCCTCCAAATGATACGTTGTAGATGATGTTCATGTTTATTAGGCATCATTTTCCTTGAGTCGAGTTGCAAATATGTCTTGATGTATCATGGAGGTGTGGGGAATTTCCTTTATTATCTACACCAATTATCTATATGAATGGCCATTGGGTTGAAATGTAATTTAAGGATGGGATCACAAAAACTATTAAAATGGTGACCAAAATCTAATCATCATATTCAGGACATTTTCAATTTCATACCATTTTTTTATCATTGCATACATGGAAATCTACACCTATTTTGATAAAGAATAGTTTTAAGTAGAAAAATAAATATAGTGGTTGTAGAGAATTATTGAATCATTAATAAATTTTTGAGACATGCAAGTAGGGTAGGTGAGCCTATACAAAAGAAAATGTAGGAGTTTTAGACCATCGGGGGTCAAGATGGGAATAAAATGAAACTCATATCATTAAGGTATGTTGATGGAAGGAAGTTTGATTAAGAAACCCTAAAAAGGAAACAAAGTATCAAAATATTTAGGTATTGTGGTTCGAAGGGGACTTATACTAAGTGTTAGTAAGAAATATGCAATGAACATAACATAGGTGAATACCTTACTGCAAACCACTTCAAGGAGGTTGTGGAGCTCTTGGTTGGAGAGACACCCCTTAGGCAAGTCATAGATTGTAAGGGACACATACCATTAGGTTTATATATGTATAAGGAATATTAATATGTAACACATTAGGAGAGTGTAAGAGAGAATATGAAAGAGAAGAGAAAAGAGTAAGAACTATGTATAAGAGGTATATGTAATATATTGTATTTTAAATCTATATGAAAATGTGAAGTTTTAGATATTGTAATAGGATATGCATGATAGTTAAAAAAAAAAATGTGTCATTCTTCTAACCTGTCTATTCCACATTATACATTAACCCCCTGTCCCTCTATTGTTATTGAGTATGGGGTATCAATACAACTCATAAAGAATACTTGGGGCTCAAGAATTTGGTTTATGACCCCCCACTTTTCTTGCTAACATTTGTTCCATCGTTGGGACCCTATTTAGGTAGCACAAAGGGGACTAATGGAACATTTAAATTCTAATTTAGATAGTGATACTAGAGGAAGAGATGGAAAATTTCTCATCAGTTGTGGTACTATATCATTGGTGTTAGCCTTGTGAGAGGGGGTTAGGAATATATGGGATGGAGAGTGGAAAGGGGGGATCTACAAAAGGAATCCATGAAAAGATGTGATCAATCAACATATATACAAAATAACTACCATGGGATGAAATATAGGAGTAATGCAACACCAAATAAAAAACACCCACGAAAAAAAGTGATAATAAGAAATCAAAAGTAATTAGAGAGGAGATTGAGTTGACAAGGAAAATAAAGATGGCTAGCCCAAAATCAAAATAAAGAAGGAAAAGACAGAATGCAGAGAGGGAAGAAAGACACCAAAAACAATGGAGATTATATAGAAAAGGGAGAGTGAGCACACTGATGTGGGTGCTACCAAAAATAATAGGAAAATAGTTATAAAAAATAGTGGATGACTCCGGAACCAATGAATTCTCCCCTAGAAGAAGAAAGGGAGATTTTATCAAATTTGAAAAAGAGAATAGAATAATATGGGGAATCAAAGAAGAAATTAGTAGATGGTTGTGGAAGAAAAGGCTCTAACACTACCACACTTAAACAAAACACCATCATAAAGGCTAGACTTATCAAACATCACAATTAACTTTGATGAAAGATTCTTGAAATTCTTTAAAAAACAAGACAAAAAACTATTGGTTGATGAAGAATATTTGTAGAAGTTAGTTAATAAAAGTGTGAGGAAATTGAGAAGAGAAGAAATAGAAAAAAAAATAGAACCATGTTTAGTTTAGGAAAATAATTGTCAAAAATAACAACCAAGATGTCACTTAAACACAAAAAGGCATCACCAAGAATGAAACATCATTGTGAAGAAATAACCCTTGGACTAGGACCTATCCCCTATGCCATATAAGACACAAAGAATATAAGTTGGAGAGATATTGCAAGAAAAAGAAAAGAGTCTGCAAGAACAAATTATAGCAAATTGTGAAGAAATTCTGGGTAAAGAATACTTTGATACTAAGTTGGAAAGAGACAAAGGGAGAGAAGAGAAAACTACAATATTAAGAAGTTTTAAAAAGGAGGAGACTCAATCCCTCCACAAGTCAAAGGAGAGAACACCAAGAATACAATAAATTCATCAACTAAGCTTCTACTATTTGGTAAAGATGTTAGTGAAATTGGAAAATGTATATTTCTACTAGAATCACTTTGGAAATGGAAAGATATTGGTGATGATATAATTAATTTACTTGAATTTGTGGTATCATTAAGAAAATACACATTAGATTGGTACAAGAAACCTATCCTAAGCATGATAAGGATTGGGAAGAAGTAAAGAAAGAATTCTTAGTGAACTTCAACACTCTGGAAGTACCATCTAAAAGTGTAAGTAGATGAGAGAATTGGTGAAAAGAAATGAAGAATCATTAAAAAAATATGATAAAAGTTTCAAGGAAGTATCCCACAAATTATAGGAATCACTGACATCAAAACATAAAGTAGAATGGTTCATCTTAAAACTTCAAAAATATATTAGGGTTGTATTTTATGAAAACGTCTTCAATACTTACACAAATGTGGTAATGCTAGCCTACCACATTGAGGCACAACCATGGAGAAATATAGATAAGGAGAAATAGAGTGAGGTAATAGAAAAAATACAAATGGTGGTTGAAAGAACCACTTTGAGCTAGGATATAATGGTAGGAGAAGATTCCAATAAAAAATATGAAAAACCTATGGTTCTCTTACTGTCCAAAAGAAGGCCACTTAATGAATGATTTATTGAAGGCACAAGGTGAAAACAGGGTTGTTCCACCAAGGGTAGAGCTACAAACAATACCACATAATCTCCAATCAATATTTTTTGGACTTTGTGGTAAGTGGGACGATCATGCAACATATAACTATCCATTAAGAGAATTACAACTCAGGAATTTGGAGACACAATAGGACCATCGGTGTCCACTAAACCATGAGTATAATAAAGACATTAATCAGGCTATGGAATATGTTAAGGTACTTGCAAAACATCTCCTATACACACAAGATAATGTATATAAAATACTGCCATGGAGGGATAAAAAGAATACAAATACTACGTAGAATACTCCTCCAAAAAATATAATAAAGAAAACAATTCATTCAACTAAAGAGGAGGTGGAGGAAAAAAAAAGGGGAACCATAGAAGAGACTGTGCAACTTGTTTTAAATGTATTAAGTTTGGATACTACTACATTTTGTGATAATTTTGATCATGAGCTATACAATTGTGAGAGGGCACAACAATATTTATAGAATGCCCCAACCAAATCCAAGAGTTACAAACTTCAAGGACCAAATAGAGGGGATCAATTTATAAGGAAAGTACCTCCACAAGGAGCTAGAAGGTGTCAAAAGCAAGACAATTGGTCATCCAAAAAATATACTAGTGAAGATACCTCTGGAGAAGAATACCAGGAGAACACAAAAGTTTAGAAAAATAAAAACATAATATCACAAAACAAGAAAAATAAATCTATAGTAATCACCCACCAAGGGATAGATACTACTAAGAACAAGAGAATTTTAAACAATGAAACTAGTGAAGAATCAATTGAAGAAGAAGATGCATATTAATTTCACCCTCCAAAGAAAAAATATGATATATTTGTTGAAAACACAAAGAGAATGATCATCTAACAACACAATAAAGAAATTGGATGTTTTTTAGAAGAAACAAATATTGCATTGAAGGATTTGGCCACACTAACTGATGTTGGTGAACCTAGTTCATATCAAGAAGCTTGTGAATTTGAATGTGCAAGAAAGTAGAGAGTTGCCATGGAAGAGGAGATGGAAGCTCTTCATAAGAACAAGACATGAAACCTTGTACCATTTCCTAAGGGGTGAAAAGATATTGGGGGCAAGTGGGTCTTCAAATTGAAAAGGGACATTAATGATAATTTGGAGAGGTATAAAGCTCAATTGGTGGCCAAGGGGTATGTACAAAATTTTGGTATTGATTTTGATGAAATTTTTTCACCTGTTGTATGGCTAAGTACTATTAGAGTTAATTTAGCTCTAGTTGCTAGTTTTGATTTGGAGTTAAAACAATTAGATGTAAAAACATCCTTCTTGCATGGTGATCTCTCAGAGGAGATATATATGCAACAACCAGAATATGTTTTGAGGAAAGAGATAAGGAGAATCTAGTTTGTAGGTTGAGAAAAAAATTGTATGGTTTAAAATAGGTGCCAAGGTGTTTGTACAAGAGGTTTGATTCCTTCATGATTATTTTAGGTTTTAACAGATGTGAGGTTGATCATTGTGCCTATTTTCATAGGTATAATGACGGCAATTTTATTATTTTTCTTTTGTGTGTTGATGATATGTTGGTAACAGGTCCCAACATGAATAAAATCGTCCATTTGAAAGCTTAGCTTGCTAAGGAGTTCAAGATGAAGGAATTAGGTTGAGAAAATTAGATTCTTGGTATGTGGATACATAGAGATAGAAACAATAGGAAAATATCGTTGTCACAGAAAATTATGAGCAGAAGGTTTTGTAGTGCTTCAATATGTAGAATGCACAACTAGTTAGTACTCCATTTCCTACTCATATTAAACTATCTTTAGAATAGTTCCCTAGCATAGAAGAAAAGAATACATAGATGTCTCGTGTACCATACTCATCAGTAGTTGGCAGTCTTATGTTTTCCATGGTGTGCACTAGCCAAACATTGCACAAGCAATAGGAGTAGTCAATCGTTTCATGGAAAATCCAAATCCTAAGCATTGGATGACTGTGAAGTGGATTCTTAGGTATTTGAGAGGCACTTATAATGCTACTATCCATTATAGTGGGAGTATTATTTAGGTTAATGGGTATGTGGATGCAAATTTTTGTGAAGATAAAGATAAGAGAAATTCCAATGCAGGTTACATTTTCTCCTTAGTTGGAGGTGTTGTTAGCTGGGTATCAAAGTTGTAGATAGTGGTGGTATTGTCTACTATTGAAGCTGAATATATGGTAGCAACACAAGCTAGCAAGGAGGAAATATGGAATTATAGACTTTTGGGTGAATTGCAGGTAAAGCAGGATAACATGGTGTTACATTGTGATATCCAAAGTGCTTTACACTTAGCATAGAACTCAGCATATCATGCCAGAACAAAGCATATTGATATTCAATATCACTTTGTACGTGAGGTGGTCGAAGGACGAAAAATATATTTGGCCAAGATAAACATTGATGTAAACCCAACATATATTTTGGCAAAGTCCATTGGTAGAAAGAAGTTCATATGGTGTAAAACTTCTCTATGCTTGTATGTTACTTGATGATTGGCAACATTGGCATTGGTCTTTTAGTATGAGGATTTATTTGCAAGAGAGGAATTTGACTTCAATTGGGAGATTATTGGAATATGAAGTCAATTTTGTTGTTACTCTCTTTTTGGCCATTTTTCCAAATGTTTGACATGTAGTTGTATGGGTCACACTTTCTATTTTTGGAAATTTGTGTTCGATAAGGACTCTGTTGTAATTGTGAATTTCCTAAGAATTAAAATATGAAAGATCTTTGGTAGGCTTTCATTAGGTCCCATTACTTTAGAAGATAAAAGTTCAATATGTCGACCGGGCAGTGTCCAAGGCAATTTACAATAGAAGAAGACTTGACTATCTCCCTTAGATTTTCTAAATTTTTAGAGTAGCTAACGTTAATTTCTAACCTAAGGCCATCTAACTATCTAACTGAAAAAAGTTCTATCTTAAGAAAGTTGTGAGTATATTAAACTAGAAAGCATAAAATGACTAATCTAGAAAACATGATAACTAAATAAGAAAGCATAGAAACAATTAAACTAAAAAGCATATAAACTACAGAAGTAGCAAAAATTGTAAACAAACTATGAAATGTCTAATTGAATACAACAAATAAATGGTTCACAACAATTAGCATACTACAGAAATAACAGATGGTGAGTGCTTCAAAACTTCAAACTCTACAACAACAATGTTAACAACTTCTACAAGATTAAAATGTGCAAGAGACTATACTCATAATTATTATGCATGCAATAAAAACAACAGAAAAGAAAGTACTCATCTATTTAATCTACTCTCCCTCGAGTGGCCAACTCGTAGGTTAATACATTTGTCTTTAGGTCACATACACAACTGATTCGAAAATTCTTCCATTAAAAATAATTTCCATCCATAACTCAACAACTCAGAAATTGATATGTAATAATCTCTTTATTCATATATATTCAAGAAACATGTCGACAACATAACATTACTATTATGCATTATCTTTTGCTTATGGAGATTACATATTTATAGGAAACTCCTAACTAAGCCCTATATTTCAGATGGCTTAGATTACCATTGAAAATGTCTATAACAGATTACAAACAAAATTTATGTCTATAAATTCCTATTACATAGATATTAAATAGGCTCGAGTCGAGCCATGAAGTCTTTAATCTTTTTAAAAACATAACAAAAATTAAAGTAACAACAACTATAACTTTGGTCCATCATCCTAAAGTTCTAGAGCATGTTTCCAGTGCACATCTTTAATCTTTTCTAGAACACGTGCTAGTTGAATGCTTTTAATTGCAACTTGATGACCAATTATTATCCTACAAAATACTTAAATCAACCCATTAAATCTGCATTGGCAAGATACTTCAATAAATCATAAGAAATAAAGTTTATACAATTTTTCTTAAAAGACAAGCAATAATTTCTCCTAAAGTTTAATTAATTGGCAAAGGATAAGGATTTTGCATATATGAGATAGGACTTTATTATGTTATTAATGTGAGGTTATTTTTACCTCATCAATCTTTTCCTGTGGTTTTTTCCTGGTATAAGTTTTACCAGGTTTTCTACATAAATATTGTGTTAAAGTTGTGCTTATTGTTTTTCTCTATTTATTGCATTATAAATTTTCTTATAGTACTGTGTAGGGAGACCTCGTTCCCATACAAAAACCAAAGAGTAAATCCTCTTAACCATTGATAGGTATAAGTTTTCTAAGCCCTATGCCCTTGTGAGATAATTTTATGCCTTTTATTTTTCTGTTTCGGTCGTTTTGGTTGTTTAAAACTTCAAAACCTATTTAGTTTTTCTCCAACTTTGAACACAATCTTTCCTTGTTCTTTTAGGACTTCGTTTGAGAAAAATTTGTAAACAATTTTTTTCACCATAGTCTTGGGGTCCTATTAGTGCTTTGAATTAGTTCTCAAGTTTCATCATTGATGACTTATGTCATCTCCTGCATCATTTTGTGTGTAACCTTCCAAAAGGAACCGTTTGTCAACCTAAGGTTGTAGAAGATTGTTCTTCTAGTCTTGTGAAGACTTGGGAAGGTTGTAATCCTTATCACTTTTCATTTTTGGTGTCATCCACATTACTCATGGGTCATGTGGTGTTGTGGAGTAGTTATCCCCCTTGTATGTTTTCGTATTGTGGTGAGATGTCTTGGGAAGTGTGAGGTGGTGTGGAAGTGACTCATTATCATTCTTGTTTGTGGTGAGTTGTGCCTCTTGGTTAGTCAACCTCTTATTTAGGTTTTCCTCTATGTTTAGAGATTTTTAGTGTGCTTGGATGAGGATTAGAGTTTGATTTTACCTCATTCTATTCTTGTGTGGTGTTGTGAGATAAATCAATATTGGTTTAGTAACTAATCATGATGTAGGTGTTATCCTCTCTCTATCTCTCATATGTTCATCATGGTGGATTTATCCCATGATTTGTTATTCTTCTATTGTTGCCACCTTACTTATGCAATGGTGAAGTGCCTTTTTATATATAGTGTTGTGTCATTGTGATACTTATGTGCATGTGTTGTGCAAGTGTGGCATGTGATTGTTGCATTATTAGTGTTATTGTTGTTTTGAATTTTTTTGTTTCATCAAGTTTTATTATGAGCTTATCGGCTCAAGGCATTACAGTGCACACCTATTTATGTAATGTGTGAATTTTAAGTGATGGATTGATTTCAATGGATCACTTTGGTTGGATTCATCAATTTCCTTTACTTTGGGATCCATATTTCTTTTTTATTTCTTGATTTGTGGATGCATGCCACTTTTTAGATTCATTTTTATTTTGTACTTAATATGGATTTTGCATTTGTTTTTATTTAGTAGTTTATTATGATTTTTTGTATCATGGAAAGGCTTCACTTTGTTTGATGGATGAGATTTTTGGTCCTAATCAAGGGGTTTGAGATGTTGTGGATTTATTTTTCTAGTATGGATGGATTACGTAGGGAAAATATGGGTGAAAGGAAGATTCCTAGAAGAGTCATGGATGGCATCTATTTTGATACTTTCATTCAATGAGATTACCTCAACTATCTATGATGTATCACCATTAGATTGATTTATTAGATATGTGTATCCAAGACTTTCATATCCATCATTTTGATATACTAATACTGGTTTTAAAAATCCTTGTTTGTGAAGGCCTAACCATTTTTCCATTATAGGCCATGCTTTGAGAAATTTTACTTGTTGTAGACACCTAAAATTATCCTAAGCATATCACGCATATCGATTTCACTTACTAGCATCATTTTCCTCATAATTCATCTAATTCCTCTATTTATTTAAATAATTTCCAATTATTTAGTTAAATTTACTTTATTCTCCTATTAATTGAATAATTAAGGTTATTTGATTAATTCATCATTTTCATGCTAATAATCCCCCTTTGATTAAATAATTCCAATTGTTTAATTAAAAAACTTAATTCCTCTCATCCTCACAATTAAATGATTTTCATAATTGTTTAATTGGCTAATTTTTCTCCAACCCTTCAACTTGCACAAAGAATATTCCCTAAGGAATATTCTAAATTTAAATTCAAATTCTTCCCTCCAATTCAAAAATATCTCCAACCTATTTCCATGAAATTAGGGATATTTTGGGCTCTCATGAATCCTCAACCATTGATAATCCTTGATCCTCACCCATCTCCTTGATTTCCTCTCATCCATTGATCATCAGATCAAATCTTTACCATTGATCAAAATTTCTAAAATCTATAAAACAAAGCCTTTCCAACATGAATTTCATCCATAATTCTCATAAGAATAGGAACTCTCTAGAATTATTGTCATTTCTTGAGCATTTGAGCACCTATTTTATAAATCACACCTCTCATATCAAGCTTTTACAACATGGATTATGCATAATTTGAGCAATCCACGTCAAAAATATGCATCAATCCACAATGGGGTTGAAGGTTTGCACTTTCAATTTGGTTAATTGCTTTGATTTTAGTTTAATTCTTTAGATTAAACTATTTGAATGCTTTACTAATGAATTTGATTGAGTATGGGTTTGCATGATCTCAATTGTGTGAGTTATTAGTGTTTTTAAGATCTAATTACTCATTCATGCTTACTTCCCCTATGACATTTTGGCATGCCTGATGAGACCCACGCCCCTGTTTTAACCATTTTATTCAAGCTTTTGTTGGCTTGAAATTTACAGAGACAGTGTGATGCTTTTGCAAAGTCAGTGTGACGCCTTTGCAAAATATCAATGTATATGCAACTCAAAGGTCAATGCTTTTGTTAATTCTTGATGCATCTGATTGGAACTATTATTTTGGTCGTTAACATGAATTTTTTTGCCTTTACAGAAGGGAAACTCATCTACAAAATATCGATGCATCTGTATGTTAGAAGATCAACGTATTTTTCATAATGTAGTGCATTTGTTCTAGCTTTTTCTTTTTCTGCATGAAACAATGACATGTATGACTACTCATCAACACATTTGTAGCATGATGTCACTTTTTTTCTATGTTACAATGTTGCATCTGTCATTTTGTGTCGCATCTATCTGATAATCAATTCTCTATTCTCTATGCAGGTTTTTACATAGTGATGCATTTGGTTGGTCTTTTCCGCTTTTGAAATATCTTGTTGCATATATCTTTTCTATTTATATAGTATCTTGTTTCTTTTGCAATATCTTGCCACTTTTATTTTTAGGTATATCACTATGTTTGTCAAAAATTGTCGTGTTTTTTCTATTTAGGGTTTTAATAATTTTATGGAATTATTTTGAGTTCTAACCCTAACATGAATTTTTCCTTTAAGAGCTAACATATTTGCAACATGTGGCATAACTTTGAGAAGGGAAAATTTGATAAACTACTAACATGTGGTTTTGTAGGTTTTTTCTCACATTTCAATTTGATGCAAATAAAACTAACCCACAATTTTCAAATTTATCTTTGGTGCACTTAAAATTAACTTCACATTTCAATTAGTGTATCTAAAATAAACAATAAAACTTTCATTTTCCTTTGGTGTACCTAAAATTTACAAATAACTTGCACAATTCAATTTGGGTTTTAAAAATTTACCAACAACTTGCACATTTGATTTGGTGTTTAAATTTGAACCACATCTTTGAATTTTTGTGCACTTAAAAAGAAATCTATGGCATGTTTGGTAGGTTAGTGTGTATGCATGCTCTTTCCTTTCACCTAGTATGATCTTGGAAATAAAAAATACCAATAACTTGCATTTTTTCTGTACACCTTGAGGTGTTGTGTTGTGTATGCTCTCTTGTCATGACTCCTAAGAACGATCTCATGATCAAAAGAAACTATTGGATATTGTTGGATGTTTCTAATATGTGGTTGTCATTGATGTCAACACTATTAGCATTAATGTCTTTAAGGTTGTATATGTTGAGGATATTGAGAAAAAATGTAGTAAAATAAGTTGCAGGTTGTCAGTGAAGTAGTGAAGTTAAGTGTGTTGGCTAGTTCAGTATATTTATGGTGAGTAGTTGTGGATTAAAGGGTTTTTTTTCAAGTATATCTAGTTTATGCACCAAAATTTTTAGAGGTTCGCATGAATATTTGATCAAGTTATGAGTTTTAGTGTTCTGACAGTTGTTTTGTTGCTTTAGTTGGTATTCCTAAAAGAAGATGATGTGATTCTAGTAATTTGAGTTGTTGCAAATGTTTTTGTGGTGATTCATGATGCTTGTGGATGTTTCTAGATCATTTTCTATTCATGTTGTTGATTTGCATTGATTGTTGTGTTTTCGGTTGGTGATTTTCTTCTGGAAGTTCATATTTTTCATGTTCATGGCCGACAAGGTGATTGTAGTGTGTTGTGGATCTTCAAGGAATAATTTTTGAAGGTGTTTCATGTTCAAGGATATTATTTTGGGTCTTCACTATGTTTTGGCAAACCTTGGCTGATTCACATTGATAATTATTTATGTTTTGGGCCAACAGTTTGTATTCATTTTATATTTTATTGAAGTGGACATGTAGATGATGTTATCCTTAGATGCGTATATATATATGAGTGATTGTTTTATCATTTGAATAGGAGATGTGTGTGTGATGTGAAGTGCGAGTGCTATGTGCGAATAAAGTTCAGATCATTTGAAGGTAGAAATAAAGTGTGAAGAAGAGTGAGCAGAAGAAAGAGTGTTCATGTGCTTAACCAGAACTGTAATCAGGCATTACCAGATGCTATTTTCTCAGTTCAAAATCTCTTAGATGGATTTAATTTGAATGTAACTATAAGATAGTGTGTCTTCCTTTGGGCAGTAAGCCTTTTTGCATTTGAGCAGTGATCTCTAAGCAGTGTGTCTGAATGCATGTGCATTCCCCATTTTCTATACTTTTAATAGAGTATAATCTTGTGGATTAACCTCCATCGTGGGTTTTCCCCTAATAGGGTTTCCACGCAAAAATATTGGTGTTATGTGTGTTTCTAATGTGATGATTGTTTATTCTTTCATGTTTATATATCAGATATGAGAATAGGTTTAAATTTGTATAATTTTTGAGATAACTGATTCACCCCCCTCTCTCAGTTATCTGCCCTTGTGTTGCCAACAATTGGTATCAATTCAGGTTCCTTGGAAGAAGTTTAATAGCTTGAGGTGATTTGGGATGGTGACATACAAGAAGGATAGTTTGAGATTTGATGGAACAAATTATTCTTTTTGGAAGACCTGAATGGAGTGTCATCTGAGATGCATTGGTGAATCTTACTAGAACATTACAAAGAATAGGTATATCATCCCACAGAATGGTTCTTCTACTTCTTTTGAGATTAAAGATGTTGAGTACAATATCAGGGCTAAGGAAGCATTGTTGAGTGCTTTGAGTGATTTTGAAATGATAAATGTGATGGAGTTGAAGATTGCATATGAGATCTGGAAAAAGTTGGAAACTTTGTATGAAGGTGATACACATGTGAAGATTGCTAAGCTGAAAATTCTAAAAGGGAAATATGAAACATTGAAAATGGGTGAAGATGAGAACATTACTTCTTTTATGCAGAGAGTGAATGAACTTGTGTGTAATATTAGATGTTCTGGTGGAACATTGGAAGAATCAGAGATTGTTGCTAAAATGCTCAGATCCTTTCCTTCTGCATACAAACACAAAGTTGATGATATTTAGGAGATTCAGATTGTGACAAATGTAACCAGAGACATGTTGATTGCTAAGCTTGCTACTTTTGAGGTAAGTGAGTTTGGTGAATCTCTTCCTAAGATAGAATCTGCATTCAAAGCTACTACCTCCAGAAAAGATAAGCAAAGATATGATCCAGGAGAAATTTCTTCTAGAAAGGTGTTCAAGTATGAGGAAGAAATGAGAGATATTGAAGAAGAAGAGAGAAAGCTAGATGAGCTTGAAGCACTTCTTGTCAAAAGAGTAGCCAAAGGAGAAGGTAAGTATAAAGTGAAATTTCCTCTTAAATGTTTTTCTTGCAATAAGATAGATCATTTTGCCTCAAGGTGTCTTGAAAGAGTTCATAAGCCAATATCTAACAAGCCTAGATTCCAAAGAAAGTGTTATTGTGTTGTTGATGAAGGTGTGACAAATGATGAATCTGATAAAGGGAATGTAAGTGAGGATGAGTTTGTATTTATTGCTATCAAGGAAAGTAGTCTTGTACCTAATGAATCTACTAGTTGCATGAATGTGGAGAAAGCTCTAGCAGCCAGAGTTGAAGAAAAAGATGAATGGGTGATTGATAGTGGATGCTCTCATCACATGACAGGTGATAAAAGTAATTTTGTGAGCTTGGAAAAGTATGATGGTGGTGTTGTAAGAATTGGTGATGAAAAAGGCGGTGTAATCCATGGTAGAGGAACCATTTCTTTTGATGGTAAGCATAATACTGATGATGTCCTATATGTTGAAGGTTTGAAGCATAATATTTTAAGTGTTGAACAAATGGTTGACAAGGGATATAATCTTAAATTCAAGGATGGAAAGTGTAAAATATTGGGAAGTTTTAGAAATATGATTACATCTAGTTCAAAAACAAAAGATACTATCTTTCACCTAAGTACTGCTAATAAAAGTTGTTTGATTGCTAAATTTGATGAAAGCTAGTTGTGGCATATAAGATTGTGTCATGTAAACTTTGACAATATTATCAAGAAAATTTCTACCCAGGTTGTGAGAGATCTTCCTAAGTTGATAAAACCTACTAATGCTATATGCAAGGAATGTCAATTAGGGAAGAAAAATAGAGTCTCATTCAAAAGAAAACATTATTGTTCAAATGAAGTATTGGAGCTTGTGCATACTGACTTGTGTGGTCCTGCTAGAATTAGAAGTTTACAAGGTGACATGCATTTCATGTTACTCATTGATGATTATTCTAGATTGATGTGGGTTACTTTCTTAAGAGAAAAATCTGAAGCTCTAGAGAAATTCAATATTTTCAAGGCTATGGTTGAGACAAAGAAAGGTCTGAAGATTAAGTGTCTGAGATTAGATAGAGGTGGTGAATTCACTTCCGGTGAGTTTAATTCTTTCTGTGAAGAGCATGGGATAAAGAGACAATTATCTGCTCCACGGACCCCTCAAAAAGATGGAGTTGTGGAAAGGAAGAACATAACAATTCAAGAAGCTTCTAGGACTATGTTGCTAGAAGGAAATGTTCCACATATCTACTGGAGAGAATTTGTGAGTACTATTGTTTATACTCTCAACAGGGTATGTGTTAAAGGAGATACTAGTAAGACCCCTTTTGAGCTATGGTTTAGTCATAAGCCTACTGTCAAATACTTCAAAATCTTTGGGAGTAAATGCTATATCAAAAGAGATGAAGATATAGGAAATTTTGATGCTAGGAGTGATGAAGGAATCTTTCTTGGTTATTCTACTAAAAGTAAAGCCTACCGGTGATACAATAAGAGATTGGGGAAAGTAGTTGAAAGTGCTAATGTAAAGGTTGATGAAGACATAGTTAGACCATATAGAACCTATGGATATGATTCATATGATCAAAATGTCAGTTCAGTTTAGACTCAGAATCAAGTGTAGATCATTCCGGTGAATTAGGAAAGCCAAGAGGAAGTAGTAAAAGTGCAAAAGTGAGATCACAAGAGCCTTAAGTTCAAGAACAACCCAAGGCTCCAAGGTATGTAAGACTAAATCATTTAGAAGATCATATTATAGGTGATAAAAACAAAGGTGTTCAAACTAGGAGAAGAATTGTAGAAGAGTATTGTTTGATTTCAAAGGTTGAGCCTAATAATGGCAATGAAGCATGCAAAGATGAACATTAGATGGAAGCAATGAAAGAAGAGTTATAGAAATTGAGAAGAATGATACATGTACTCTTGTTCCTAAACCTAAGGACAAAAATTTAATTGTAACTAAATGGGTCTTTTGGAATAAACTAAACGAGCAAGGTGAAGTTATCAGAAACAAAGCAAGACTGGTATGTAAAGGATATTCTCAGATGGAAGGAGTTGACTTTGAAGAAAATTTTGCTCCTATTGCTAGAATTGAAGTTGTGAGATTATTTATTGCCTATGTTGCTTACAAAAACTTCAAGGTTTATCAGATGGATGTCAAGTCAACATTTCTAAATGGTGAACTAAATGAAGAAGTGCATATTGAGCAACCTCATGGATTTTAATTGACAGATCAGGGAGACATGGTTTTCTGACTGAAGAAAGCATTGTATGGATTTAAGAAAGTCCTGAGAGCATGGTATGCCAGATTGGACAAGTATTTGTTGAAGCTTGGATTTAATAAAGGTACTGTTTATAGTAACTTGTATTTCAAGATTGATCATGATAAAGATTTGATTGTTGAAGTCTTTGTTGATGATATCATTTTTGGAGGAGATGATAGTTTGTGCATGAAGTTTGTTGATGAGATGTAGAGTGAGTTTGAGATGTCCATGATTGGAGAAATCAAATTCTTTTTGGGATTGCAAATTACTCAGTTAGATAAAGGGATTTGTCTATCTCAGTCCAAATATGTGAAAGAATTGCTAAAGAAGTTTGGTATGGAAGATTCAAAGCCAGTTGGTACACCTATGGTGACCGGTTGTAAGTTGACAACAAATGATGTTTCTCCTAAGGCAAAGCAGATGAGATACAGATCCATGATTGGTGGATTTCTCTATTTGACTCAAACTAGACCTGATATCATGAATTTCGTATACATTGTTGCAATATTTCAAGATGATCCTAAAGAATCTCATGTGATAGCCGTAAAAAAGGATTTTCAGGTACTTGAAGGGAACAGTTGATTTTGTCAAATGGAATCCTAAAGATGTTGACCTTACTTTGAGTGCTTTTTCTTTTGCTGATTGGGTAGGAGATGTGAATGAACAAAAGAGTACCAGTGGTGGTACATTTTTATTGGGAAAGAAGTTGATTTCATGGATAAGTAAGAAGCATAATGCCATTTCTTTATCTACTACAGAGGCATAATACATTGATGCTGCTAACAATTGTACTCAAGTATTATAGATGAAGCAGATGTTGAAAGATATCAGAATTATGTATGATAAACCTATTGTTATATTTTGTGATAGTTCAAGTGCTATTAACATTTCTAAGAATCTAGTGTTGCATTCAAAACCAAGCATATATCTATCAAGTTTCACTTTTTGAGAGACAAGGTGAGTGAGAAGGAAGTTAGACAAGAGTAGATGCCTACTAAGGAACAAATTACAGATATCCTTACCAAGCCCTTTCCTAAGGATACTTTTGAGTATCTTAGAGGGAAGCTAGGGGTGATTACCCCTCCTAATAAGAACTAAGATGTGATTCATTGCATTAGTTTGTGCATTTCATAGTCATATCTTGATCTGAATTGATGTTGTTGTGGCTGTAACTCAAGGGGAGTAGTCAGATGTTTAGAGAATGTTGTTCAGAGCTTGTGTGGAGAAATATAATGTGTACCTTTGTCATTTATTTTAAAGGGGGAGAAGATTCATGTGAAAAATTGTGAATTATTTGGGGAGAAGAGTCAAATCTAAGGGGGGGAAAGTGTTAAGAGAAAGTTGCGTTGATGGTGTTTTTCACATCATGTGTTTCCATCAATGCCAAAGGGGGAGATTTTTGGAGATTGTTGGATGTTGCTGATATGTGGTTGTCATTGATTTCAACACTATTAGCATTAATGTCTTTAAGGTTGTATATGTTGAGGATATTGATAAAATTGTAATAAAATAAGTTGTAGGTTGTTAGTGAAGCAGTGAAGTTCAGTGTGTTGGCTAGTTCAGTATATTGATGGTGAGTAGTTGTGGATTAAAGGGTTTTTTTTCAAGTATATCTAGTTTATCCACCGAAAGTTTCAAAGGTTTGCATGAAGATTTGATCAAGTTGTGAGTTTTTATGTTTCGACAGTTGTTTTGTTGCTTTAGTTGGTGTTCCTGAAAGAAGATGATGTGATTCTGGTAATCTGAGTTGTTGAGAATGTTTCTGTGGTGATTTATGATGCTTGTGGATGTTTCTAGATCATGTTCTATCCATGTTGTTGGTTCACATTGATCGTTGTGCTTGTGGTTGGTGATTTTCTTCTGGAAGTTCATATTTTTCATGTTCATAGTTGGCAGGGTGATTGTAGCATGTTGTGGATCTTCGAGGAATAATTTTTGAAGGTGTTTCATGTTTGAGGATATTATTTTGGGTCTTCACTATGTTGTGGCCGACCTTGGCTAATTCACATTGATAATTATATATGTTTTGGGCCGACAGTTTGTATTCATTTTATATTTTACTGAAGCCGACATTTAGGCGGATAGATATATGAGCGATTGTTTTATCATTTGAATGGGAGATGTGTGAGTGATGCAAACTGCGAGTGTTGTGTGTGAATAAAGTTTAGATCATTCAAAGGTAGAAATGAAGTGTGAAGAAGAGTGAGCAAAAGAAAGAGTGTTCATGTGCTTAACCAGAACTGTAATCAGGCATTAGCAAATGTTATTTTCTCAGTTCAAAATATCTCAGATGGATTTAATCTAAATGTAACTATAAGATAGTGTGTCTTCATTTGGGCAATAAGCCTTTTTTGTATTTGACTAGTGAGCTCTAGGCAGTGTGCCTGAATGCATGCGCATTCCCCATTTTCTATACTTTTAATAGAGTATAATCTTGTGGATTAACCTCCATCGTGGTTTTTCCCCTAACAAGGTTTCCATGCAAAAATCTTGGTGTTATGTGTGTTTCTGATGTATTGATTGTTTATGCCTTCATGTTTATATATCAGATCTGAGAATAAGTTTAAATCTTTATAATTTCTGAGACAACGGATTCACCCCCCTCTCAGTTGTCCACCCTTGTGTTGCCAATTCAAACACCATAGACATTTATTTCAAAGTAGGAGACTTGCTTGGGGGCCTCCTCACCCCAAGTTTTGATCTCAAGCATATTTCCCAACAAGCCATATAAAGGGAGGAGAACAAAATTTGTACCCCAAGGAGTAGCTAGAATCCTTCAATCCAAGCCCCGTGACCCTCAGTTCACTGAGATAGGGAGGTCAATTCAACCCTATCAAGAGCAACAAACCAATTCATTCAAAATGACAACCTAAAATTTGGCATAGCTCACTTTTGGTTCAAATCTCTACCATCATCTCCTAGTTTAGCTCTTTGCTAGAAAAACTATCTTCTTTCAAGTATTTAGTTGAGTTAGTGTCAAAACATTGTGAGTTAACTTGCTTTGGAGTCATTAGTCTACTCCAAAAGTTTTTGAATCTCATTATAATCCTCCTTAGCTTGGACTCATTTGTCTAGTACAAGAACGTATCATCCCAAAACACACTTAAACAAGAGATTTTAGTGTAAAAAAATGTCCAAATTTAAGGTTTCACATCCTCCATTCATCCAAACAACTTATCATCCAAACATTGGTCCATGGTCACTTACTGTCTTTGCAAATCCAATTTTAAAGTCATAAAAATTTATCAATGTCCATTTATTATTCAAATTCACTTTCATTTCATCCCTACATGAGGTCATCATATCCTAATAATTTCAACGACTTAACAAATATGGGTATCCCTAATCAAGAGTTTGATACACTTTGTCACATGTTATATTTTAATCATTGCCAAACCTTACAAATTTATCAACCAAACAATCAAAACATGAATCCCTTGACACACACATCACAATCCAATGACACCACCAAATGTGAGTACACTCCTTTAGGGGAGCCAATTGAGTTTGTGTTGAACAAGCTATTCTAATCCAATTTCATCAATATTCCAAACTCACAAGATAAATTTGAACCTTATTTCAAACCCTCATGGTTTGATAATAATGTCTATTTCTAATACCATAGAAAAAAGGTCATGAAATGTCAAATTGTATAAGACTCAAGAACCTCATACAAGACCTTATTGATCAAGGTGCAATCACTATTGAGGATAACCTTCAAAACTTATCCAAAAATAATCACATTGACAGTGCCTCTACCTCATATAATGAGAAATTCAACATATATCAAGAATATTTTTCAAAGAATGATCAAAATAATTTACCCATGTCTAGCAATGATCCATTTCAAGACATATTAACATCATTTGACCTCATGGTGGCACATATTGAAGAGATCCTTTACCCAACATGATTCAAATCCATTTGATGATCAAGAGATCCTTAAGCCAATATTCATACCTAATGAAGAAAATATAAGCCAAGAGTTATCACCCACATATCTTGATTTTGAAGACATCCAAGATCCCTTTGAAAATAATCCATTCTTTGAACTTCATCTATGTTAAGAACATAATCTAAAGCATAACAAAGATAACTCCAAAATGAGTCAAGATCAAGAACCCATATCTCCAAAGTACTACAATGACTTAATGAGTATCTTTCAATCCATACAAGATTTCACAAAAGAGGACCATATTCATTCACCAAACATTCCTACCTCCACCCATGAGATACTTTCTTCCATAGGATGCATACATGACCTTCCTCAAAAACAAGAGTTTCCTACTCTCAACATCCTTGCAGATGATCAATCTATAATAGAATTCACAAAACTTTATAGTGACATTTTAAAAATTGAACATGAAGAATATTCCTACATAGACTATGAATCAAAAACATATTTTGAAGAACAATCAATATCTAGTGTTTTCACTACTACCTTTGAAGATTCCCAACAATGTAGAGAAGGATTAGAACCTTGTTTCCAAGATAAATCATATTTGATTACAGTATGGTAGTGGATGTAGTATCAAGGAAAAGGATCATAATTACATGAAAATGGTATCCTAGAACCCATGCAGTTTGTCAACAATCCTAAGCATCAAGGTATTAGTTATTCAGCGATCAAGGAATCAAATCATATCAGCAGTATTATCATGATACTAGGTGAAACTTTATCTAATGAAAACATCAACATGAGAGTCATGAATATTCCTTTAATGAAAGAATTGTTAACACTTCAACCATCCATGTCATAAATTGTTGTCCTCGCATATTTCCACTCACTGATTGGGACTAACAAGAAGAAAAACTTTACAAAGGAATAGAGCATGTCATTGAAGCTGAAGAATTGACAAATCAAAATGGACACACAAAATTGAAATGGATCTTAAATAAAAATAAAGAAAACAATCCCTATCAAACTCCATTAGTCAAAGAAACTATAGGGAAAAAATCAAAAAGGGATTTTCATCCATCAAAGGTGTCCATCAAAGCAAAAGAAGAATTCAACACTGACATACAAAGTATATGAAAAATTTGGTCCTAATTCCACTGAAAATTCCATATCCACATTTCATTGCTCATCATCCCAAGTTTGGAGAATCAAAGATTTTCTATTCAAGTTTGCGACTAATCCATCTTCATCTAATATCCCTCATTGAAATCCACCACCCATCTCAAGATCAAGAATATCCAAATATCACATTCACCATGTCTTGGAAACAACTCTTTATCATAAGGAATTTAAGGGCACTTTATTATGATGTGCACATCTAGATAATGTTAAATTTGGTATTGACGAAGACAAGGACATTCAAGGGTTACATTCAAGTGCTTATATATTGGAAAACCAACTTCTCCAAGTAGAACATCATTGGCACATCATGACATCAACATCAACATTAGCACCATCAAGTGGTGCAACATAATCCAATCATTCAAAAAAAAACAAAAGTAATATATAGTAAAGAGAAAAATCATCCTCTAGTGAAAACCACTTGGGTGGCGCTTTGGGAAAGTAATTTTGGATGTTGTGGTCGTGTTTCTGATATGTGGTTGTCATTGATGTCAACACTATTAGCATTGATGTCCTAAAGGTTGTATATGTCAAGGATATTAAAAAAATTAGAATAAATATGATGCAGACAGTCTATGAAGTTGTGAAGATCACAGTGGTACAATGTTCTGCAAGTTGGTATTCAGAAGTCGTGCATTAAAGGGTTTGTTGTTGAGCCTATCTACCATGTCCTCTGGAAGTTTCTGTAGACATGGAAAATATACAATTCGATCCAATGCACTTGATCTTGATTACTAATGTCATTTCTTCCTGAATCACACTCTCAGCCTATCATCACCTTTCGTCTCTTAATTAGATAAATCATTATTTATTTAATTAGGTATTTCTCCCTTGTTGATTAAATTAATCAGTTTAATTTAATTAATCCTCAATCCCTCTTTAATTAAATAATTCATCTTATTTGATTAAATCCCTAAAATTCTTCTCATTAAATTGAATAAATTAAACCTTATTTAAACATCATCCCCCTTTAGTTAAATAAATCAAAATATTTATTTAATTAAAGTCTAAATCATTTTCCTCTCAATCTTGATTTAAATTAACACATAAATCTAAGTCAAAATTGTCAAATCACCTAATCTCTCATTAAATTGATCAAATCTTGATTAATTTAATCTCAATCACTAAAATCCTCTAGAGAATGCAACTTGCACAATAAATCAATTACTTTGATTTATTAAATTGCCTATTTTCTCTCAACATGGAATAAAGGAGGAATATTCCTTCAAATTTGAATTCAAAATCCAAGCGGAATTGTCTTTCCAACAAAGCATTCACTCCTCTTACATGTCTTTGTGCATTGAGCCAAGTGGCATTTATTTCATTCCTTTTCCCTCTCACATGTCATTTCCTCAATTTCAAATTCCACCTAATGGCATTTATCATGCACATTGGCCAAAATGTGCACAACCTTCAACCATTCACATCTTGACAAGTGGCACTTGGCCATTAGATGTTGAATGATCCCACATTGCTCAATTTTACTCTCTTTTCCAATTTGTAAATCTATAAATGAGAGACTCTTCCTCTCATTCTATCATCCACAATTTGAGCAAAGTTACTCTCTTCACATTGAGAGCTAATTTTGTCTACTTCATAGCAATTGTTTATCATTTTCATGATTTCATAGCAAGGTTATGCTAAAATCTCATCAAGGAGATTCAATCATCCACAAATCATCAACATTGCAACAAAGGAGTTGGGAAAGGGTCAATTTCTACAATAATTGGCACCAATTCCCCCATGGGATCAAAAGTTTGCATTTCTTAAATAGATTTGATTTAGTTTCTTGTATTGTTCTTCATTTCATTTCTATTATTGAGCATAACAAATGGATTTCATGGGGAATCCTTTTTTTAACTTGCATATGAGCTTACTAAGGTGTTTTTTTCTTGTGTTTGTGCAGGTATAGGATTGGGGTTCACATTTTTAGAGGTGTGCATCAAGAATTCAGCAAGTTATGAGTTTTTGTGTTCCTACAGTTATTCTGTCATTGTAGCTGGTGGTTCAAGAAGAAGAAAATGAAATTATGGTAATTTCAGTTGTTGTGTATGCTCCTACAACGTTTGTTGATGTTTCTAGATCGTGATCTATCTTTGTGGTATGTTCGCATTAATCGGTGTGGTCGTGAGCAAATATTTTTCCTTTGCATATTCAGGTTTTCACATTCTTGGATGACATGGTGGTTGTAGCATGTTGCATATCCTCATGGATTAATTTTTGAATGCTTGGCATGTTTGAGGATGTTGATTTAGGTCCTCATTATGTTGTGACCGACTTAGGTTGGTACGCATTGAGATTTGTTCAAGATTTGGGCCGATAGTTTGTGTTCATCTATTCTTTGTTTTTGGCCGAGAGAGTTGGTGATGTAAATCCATGAAGAAGATATATAAGATTGATTGTTTTCTTCATTTGAAGTGTGTGTGTGTGAATGGAGAATGTGAGCTATGTACGAATAAAGATCAGATCATTCGATTGCAGAGTAGAGTATGAAGGAATTTGAGCAAAGTGTGGAGAATTATTTATGTGCCTAACCAAAAATGTCATCATGCTTTTGAAGAAGCTACTTTCTCAATTCAACCTCGTCAGATGGATTTAATTTGATTGTCTTATGTAAGGCAGTGAGCCTTCCCTTTGAGCAGTGAACTCTAGGAAGTGTGCCTGAATGCATATGCATTCCCATTATTCATCTCTCTTAGACTTTTAACAGGGTATAAATTGTTGATTAACCTCCACTGTGGTTTTTCCCCTAACAAGGTTTCCATGAAAAAATCTTGGTGTTATGTGTGTTTTTTATTCTTGATTTCACTATTAATTATCATATCTGTGATTAAAGGTTGATAAGGTTAAATAAGTTTCAATTTTGTAACAACTAATTCACCCCCCCTCTTAGTTGTCTATCCTTGTTTTGCCAACTGTTAGTGTAGGTTTTTTTAATATTATTTTTCCTACACATTATTAAGCATACCTTAGGTTATAGGAGATGTGGTTCATGTGAGGACACGTGGCATAATCCATTGATTACATGTGTTGCTCCCACTCACACTTGGGTGGTTGAGTTTCACACCCTCTTTTGGCCTTATATGCCACCTCACAAAACCACTCATCTGTCTCTTTTTGAGTAGGTTATGCCACCTATTTGGCATTTTCCAAGTAGGCATAACTCCCACCTAATTTGGTTATTTGGGAGTTATTACCCCTCTTGGAATTATTTTCCCATATTCTACTATATATTCTGCACTCACCTCTCCCTCCTAACTAGTTCAGGTCTAGCTCCTATCTAGTCTAGATGAGTTCATACTAACTCAATCAATTCAAGGGAGAGTTGAGGCATATTGTATCATTTAGTGTGTGATATAACATCATTTTGTTATTGCACTATATTCCTGCATTCTATCTCTTGCTGCTCTCGTGTGGAAGGTTTATCTTAGTTTTGTAGGTGATCCTGGGTGCTCGAGTTCATCAATAACTCTTACATGGTATCAGAGCATCAGATCTGCAAGCCCCTTCTCAAATTTGAGAGATTTGTGAGTTTTTTAATCAGTATTGCAGGTTGCAGCATGCCTTTTCTTGTCTTAAGTAGTTGATTCTACCTTTTCATGTCATTTTTTTGGTTGTTGGGGTCGTTTTATGTTTCTAAAGGCGTTGTTTTACACTAGATCCACATTTTTTGTATACTTTGAAGAAAATCCGCCATCTGGGTTTTGTTCGTAGAAGAAAAAAACCATCTGGGTCGTTGCTATTTTCTGCATACAAGTTACATATTTTTCAGAAACTAAATCGGAACATTTCAGTAGACCCCCTCTTCAATTGCATTTTTGATTTTGCAGTCAAGCTTTGGAGGGCCATAATTCAGTCATACGAGCTCTTTTTTCAGAAATTTTTTTTTGATTTGGGGTAGAATTTCGTAGGCTTTACAGTGGTGTGATCCATTTTTTCTCAAGTAATCCGGATGTTTCAGAAAATCAGTTTTATCAGCAGATCTGAAGGACAGTTCTCATTTTTGAAACTTCAAACGGCTATAACTTTCAGATATGACCTCGGATCGAGGTGATTATTTTTTTGAAAGTTGATATTTTTTTTAGCACTATACTTTGGTGCTATTTTGAAGTTCTAATTTGAGATTTAATTATACTTTCAGTATTTGAGTCCATTTTGGACACTTGAAAAACTCTAGAAAACAACTCCAGCATTGTAAACGCACTAATTTATAAAGTGCCAAATAATTTTTTGTTGGGGGGATTCTTCTTTGAGTGAAAAAGGGGGGTGTCTATGTGTGTTCTTCTTGCATTTTTTCTCTCACATTGCTACAACAATCTAAAATGGATAAATCGGTTCCTCTACTCACACCATACAATTACTTTGAGTGGAAAAATGAAATGGAAATTCACTTAAGGAAGTTAAAATTGTATAGAATAACAATGGGTATTGATAAGGAACCTACAGAAGATGAAGATAAGCCTAAATGGTTCAATAAGTGTGATGAAGCTTTTGGCACCTTATGCATGGCTGTATCTCCTGATCTACGCTTTCATATTATGTCTGCAAAATCACCAAATGAAGTGTGGAATACTTTGAATACTCTCTTTGGTAAACAGGATGATTTGAGAGCACATTCATTGGAGAACGAGCTCATAGGATTGAGCCCATACAATTTTGATACCATTCAGGATTTCTTTACTAAATTGAATGCCATAAGATTGCAGTTAGAGCAGTGTGGAGTTAAAAAGGATGACTCACAATTGATTTTGAGTATTCTTTCAAAACTTGGTCCTGATTATGCAGTGTTTGTTTCTACATTTCATGCAATGAAAAGAGCCTTAGGAAAAGGATTTACTATGCCTTCTCTAAGTGAGTTTGCAGCTGATCTCACAAAGGAGCAAGATAAATTGATTCAAATGGGCATTATTAAATCTTCCAAATCTCAAGCCTTGACTGCAAAACAAGGCACTAATAAGCAAAACAAGAAACAACAGAACCAAGGTGATAGAAAGAAAGATTCAGATAAATATTCATCTACTTCTAAAGTAGACTCTAAATTCTCTTCAAAAGAGGATTCATCTAAGAAGGAGAAGCTCACTTGTGCATATTGCAAGAAATCTAGGCATGATGAACATCAATGTTACTTAAAACAAATTGATGAGTTGAAGAATCTTTTAGCAAAGAACAACATCAATTTTCCTTCTCGAATGGTTGATTCAGCTTCTTCTTCTAATTCCAAAAATTTAGAATTTGATAAGGAAAAGGGCCATACTACAAGTGCAGGTAAATCAAAAGGTAAAGCTCTTTGTGCTTCTACAGGTCTTGGATCAAGGAGATGGCTCCTAGATTCTGGAGCGTCTCATCATATGGCTTCTACACAGTCTATGTTCTCTTCTTTTGAGCCTTGTGCTATGCCACCTATTATGATGGGAAATAATACATACATGGATGTAATTGGGAAAGGATCTGTTGATATTGGAGATGGTACTTTCAATGATGTTTTGTGTGTACCTCATCTTTCAAACAATCTTCTTTCCATCTATCAAATCACTCATGGTGGAATAGGGAAGACTGTTGAATTCACACCTGATTTAGTTATCATCGGAGACTTGGAGAGCAGAGAGATAATTGCTACTGGGGTGGTTGATCATGCATCTCGATTGTATACCTTTTTAGACTTTGCACCTGGTGATGGTTCTAATCCTTTGGTTGTTGATCACACTCCTAGTGTGAGCTTTGATTTTGAGGAGAACTTTGGCTACTTGAACTTGGGTATTCTCACATGTGATCCAGTTCTTGAGCCTTGTATTCCTTCTCCTCCATTTACTATTGCATCTGAAGATACTTGCATTGCTACATTCATGGCTTCTTGTGATTCAATGCAGCAAGATACACATTGTCTTCCATACATAGCTACTTCAGATGACTACTTGACAGACATTGTAGGTTTGTTCATAGAGTCTCATATTTCAGACTTGGGAGACATTATTCATGACATCCATCTTCTCTTTGATGAAGTTGATTCTTCTTCAATTGTTATGGAGGAACCTTTGGATCCTTTTGTTCATTCTCCACATGATCATTCATCACATTTTGACATGAGTGAGGATACTTTTGAGCAACATTTGGAGGAGGCGCCTTTATCTTCAAAGGAGATATCTTTGTCTTCAAATTTTGTTCTACATCCATCTCCACTAGGTTCTGGATTTTCATCTTCTACAGTGTGGCCTAGAACACTTGATTTGATGGTGACATCTTTCGACATCAACATGGAGACACTTGAGCAGAGTTTAGAGACTTCATACATTTACATCATTCTTCCTTCATATTCCTTTCAGGAATGGGAAGACATTCTTCATACACCTTTGGTTTTGTTTCTTCCTAAGGGGAGGAACATTGTTCGACGATCGTGGACCATGTTCTACATTCAGCTTCGAGCTTCAACCATTGGCATAGTTGGCTACTTTGGGGAAGGCTACATGGTCTTTCCTATCCTTTCTATTTTGGAGGGGACTTCTTCCTTGCATGGGATTCTTCTTGTGTTGGGAAACTTGTTTTCTTTTGGGGAGGAGTTTTGTCCCACTGGGTTTTCTCCTTTACTCCATTTGTGAGAGAGTATTTTGTACATGGGTACCTAACATGGCCTAGTAGCCGGGACCCATATTTGCATCTTTGCATTCTTTCATCCTTTCACCCACCTAAGCTATGCTTAAGGGGGGGTGTTAGTGTAGGTTTTTTTAATATTATTTTTCCTACAAATTATTAAGCATACCTTAGGTTATAGGAGATGTGGTTCATGTGAGGACACGTGGCATAATCCATCGATTACATGTGTTGCTCCCACTCACACTTGGGTGGTTGAATTTCACACCCTCTTTTGGCCTTATATGCCACCTCACAAAACCACTCATCCGTCTCTTTTTGAGTAGGTTATGCCACCTATTTGGCATTTTCCAAGTAGGCATAACTCCCACCTAATTTGGTTATTTGGGAGTTATTACCTCTCTTGGAATTATTTGCCCATATTCTACTATATATTCTGCACTCACCTCTCCCTCCTAAAAAGTTCAGGTCTAGCTCCTATCTAGTCTAGATGAGTTCATATTAACTCAATCAATTCAAGGGAGA